>JAQPZY010001457.1:2250000-2847500 GCA_029931535.1 Margaritifera margaritifera | reverse complement strand
ATTGTAAGCTGACACTCGGGATGTCTTGGCTTTCCATGAACCTTCACAAGTTCAGGCCACAAGGATTTTGGCTCATTGATCACGGGGGGCAGTAAACTTTGGAGAAACTGAGCTCAGCAAACGTGCCGTGCGAAGAGTGTCAAATAATACAAGAATAAATTTGGTTGGTTGGTTGTTATGGGTTTAACGCCATTTTTCAGCACATGATAGGCTATATATTTGGTGGAGGAAGAACCCGAGAAAACCCCGGGAAGAACCACCGACCCACGGGAAGCTACTGGCAAGCTTTCTCACATACCAACGTTGGCCGAGCCCGAAACTCGAACCCACGCGGACAGAGGTGAGATGTCTGTGATCTGTAAAGGCGAGCGCCTTAGACCACTCGGCCACCCGGGGCCCCCATAATAAATTTGGTACTTTAGAGGTACCAAGAGGACGCGAGTAGAATATTGCATGAAACAGTTTTTACGGCATTTCCCATTTATGAAATCAATTCAAATGAAAGATTTTGCTCTTCTTTTATGATTATAATTGGATACAAATTTGAAGGTCTGTGGTATGAATAGACCAACATGAAATTCTGTAGAATAATATGTATCGCCTGCTTCGCCTGTACAGAACATAATCCAACTTGGCATAGCCAGTATAATCAGCATGAGTACATGAAATTGCATGACCATACATGCAGCAGTGTCTAAGAAACCGAGCTATAAGCGATAAAGAGTGTCTAATGAACTTTGCCAAAGCAATTATGATCGCTTGATATATCTAACTACAATTATATATATATATATATATATATATATATATATATATATATATATATATATATATATATATATATATATATATATATATATATAACGTTATAGCGTAAACTTTCATTCGGTAACACATATTCAGATGATCCCCACGATTCCATTACAGAACAAGTGACTTATTGCTCTAAAATAGCTGATCAAAACTGCTTGCTCATAGGAGACTACATTCTGTACATTAAAACTATTTTATCTCATCGGGGACGGCAGTAAGTAATCTTTTATTACCACAGAAATTAACAGTAAAATATCTCTTGGTCAACCTGTTATATGCTCCGCAGACTTTCACATTTAGAAAATATACTTTCGTACATTTTTTTTTCTCAACTAAAAATCTGTTCATTTATTATACTGTGCACTTATACGCAGAGGTCATGACCCTTATGTCACTTGCATAGAGGAAGAGATGTTGTCGCATTCACTCCAAAGTAGACCGGAAATCAGGAACGTGGTGCAAGTTATAAGTGACTAAATGCGTAGACGGTACAAGAAAATTAGCACGGAGTCATCGAGGGGTCAGGTTTCGAACCGCGAGAGTTAGTTTACCTTATGTTAATTGGGAGTAGGGGAGGGTGTTATCATTTGTTTTACCCTTTTTACTGATAGAAACAAGTGCATGTGGATGGAGGTTACCAGTTATCTCCGGTCTCGCGAGGGCCGGTAATGTGACGCAGTCGTCAGCGAATAGTTTTAGCACTTCAACTTACTGGAAGGAAAAGGAAAACTCGTGGAAAGGGAGACAACTGTGCAAGATACAGCAAGTTGTTACTCGAGTCCCCTTCTCTTGATTAAAACACACACATAAGCCGCGGTCAGTGATGTAAAACTTTTGACCACCAAGAAATAGGAGTGTGTGAAAGATCTGAAACTTATATTTCTGAAAATAGATAATTATCAGTAACCATCATCAATCTTTTTGTACCCCAATGCTATTTCTCCAGAAAATTGTATGATCTCTGCAAGGGCGGATTAAAGGCGGAGTAAACGAAATAGGCTTGGGACCCCGCAACGCAACTCACTGAAATGGTAAGTAACATATACTGGGGAGAGGGGGGGGGCGCTTTTTGAAATTGCCCCAAGGCCTCCAACCAACTTAATCCGGTATTGGATGTGTGTGTGTGCGCGCGCGCGCGCGTGTGTGTGTGTGTGTGTGTGTGTGTGTGTGTGTGTGTGTGTGTGTGAGAGAGAGAGAGAGAGAGAGAGAGAGAGAGAGAGAGAGAGAGAAATTGTGTGTTTGACATATCCCTATTCCATTATATGTGTAACTGCATAAAATGATTTTTATAAAGTCCAGATACAGAACGAGAAATTTCGTAAAATTATGTGTAAATTGTTTTTGTGGGGGAGGGGGGTGCAATGTATAATTTTTGTTGGAGGTATATATCATGCGAAAGGTGTCATCAACAAACAGGTGTTATTATTATGTATTTGAAAGCATTGTGTGTGAGAGAGAGAGAGAGAGAGAGAGAGAGAGAGAGAGAGAGAGAGAGAGAGAGAGAGAGAGAGAGAGAGAGAGAGAGAGAGAGATAGAGAGAGAATTTTCTTCTTCGTTTTGTCTCATTAGAATGCCAGGTCATATCGAACAACAACAACAACAAAAGACACGTCACCTGTAAATGTTAAGTTGTATGTAATGCACGCAACATATTGTTCTCGTTTTAAAATAAAAAATGAGGTTCAAATATACACGACCATAAATATCATGCATTTTGCGATAAAATCCTCAGAGGGACCATACAGGTTACACAGAAGAGGAATCACGAATGCAGAAAAACAGTGATCTCTCTTTATAAACGTTAACATATATACCGTATTGATTTTATGCTAGGCCGTGAATTACTGGATTTTCCAAGAGAAATAATTTTGATATTTCACTGGAGTGAAATACGAAATATATTTTGTCACTGCCGCGTCGATAGCATTATGACCAAACAATTCTGAGCTACTTTTAGACGCTTGCGATGTCTGGTGGTAAGCATGGCTGCCTCGCATGCAGACAAACCAAGTTCAAATCCAAGTATGTGCATATAATTTTTTCTTGAATTTTTTGTTATGTGTGCTTGTGATTTACTTTGATTTTGGAAGGAACATTATGTTACTACTGATATTTTCTGTGTGAATACACACAAAACATAGCAGAACATAAACGGTTAACTGTTGACATTATCGTGCGGGATACAGTAAGAAATCTGCTTCTTCAATCTGTTATACATATTGCAAGCCAATACGTTTGAGCATAAAATAACAAGAAAATTTGCTTGCTCTGAGTGAATAACGGATACAATTCATCTCGTAGATGTAAAACGTAGGTATTTGCACTCGTGGCTTCTCCATTCGTGAAAATACTAAGTTTTTCACCCACTCGATGAAATATATCCTTTATTCACTGGTTTCAAGCAAATATCCTCTCTAAACTCGCTTATAAGTCGAATCCAAATGCAAACTGCACAGACCCAGATTTACCGTCGCATAATGCGCCGGCAGATCTGGGTCTCTGCAGTTTGTTAGGAGCAATCAGTATAACAAAAAACACAGACCCTAATCTGTCTGCGCATTATACGACGGCATATCAGGGTCTATGTTGTCTGCAATTGGACTCGACTTATAAGGGAGTATACATGGTTACTGCCGATGTGTGATATTTTTAATGTTTTCTTCCTGTATTGAAACTGTTGTCCGATTGTTTCTTACATTCACAATCTTTTACTCGTTATGTTTAAATACAGAGTTCTCTTTTCTCTGAAAATCAGTTACTCTCTGATGTTCCTTCTCTGACAACGCTAACCGTATAGTTTTCAACTGAAATAATACTTCATACAAATTTTTAATGATGTTCTAATATGGAATCGATTGCATAGAACTGACATTTTTTAAATATTGGACATTTTTCAGCATATTTTCTTACATGGATGCTGTACGGGTAGAGGGCATTACACTCGAAACTTCTTCATCCTGACAGTACTTGTAGCAGGCACTTCATAAGCATTTGAATTAGTGTATATACACAAATATATTTCCAGAACAAACATCCTCTTTGTTTATGTCAGCAAACATGTAAATTGTCAAACTACGTACAGTTTTCCTGCTATGTCTCATTTTCGACTCACGTACAATTTTCCTGCTGTGTCTTATTGTCTAATCACGTACCGTTTCCCTGCTATATCTCACGGTCTAATCACGTACAGTTTCCCTGCTATATCTCACTGTCTAATCACGTACAGTTTCCCTGCTATATCTCATAGTAAAATTACGTACAGTTTTCCTGCTATGTCTCATTGTAAAATTACGTACAGTTTCCCTGCTATGTCTCATTGTAAAATTACGTACAGTTTCCCTGCTATGTCTCATTGTAAAATTACGCGCACTATTTCTGCTGTGTCACATTGTAAAATTACGTACAGTTTCCCTGCTATGTCTAATTGTAAAATTACGTGCAGTTTCCCTGATATGTATCATTGTAAAATTACGTGCTGTTTCCCTGATATGTCTCAGTGTCAGATGACATAGTCTTCCTGGTCAGATCCTGCTATTCCTCGTGGTTAATTGACGTACAGTATTCCTGCTATAACTCGTTGTTAGATTACAGTTTTCCTGCTATAACTCGTTGTTAGATTACAGTATTCCTGCTATAACTCGTTGTTAGATTACAGTTTTCCTGCTATAACTCGTTGTTAGATTACAGTATTCCTGCTATAACTCGTTGTTAGATTACAGTTTTCCTGCTATAACTCGTTGTTAGATTACAGTTTTCCTGCTATAACTCGTTGTTAGATTACAGTATTCCTGCTATAACTCGTTGTTAGATTACAGTTTTCCTGCTATTCCTCGTGGTTAATTGACGTACAGTATTCCTGCTATAACTCGTTGTTAGATTACAGTTTTCCTGCTATTCCTCGTGGTTAATTGACGTACAGTATTCCTGCTATAACTCGTTGTTAGATTACAGTATTCCTGCTATAACTCGTTGTTAGATTACAGTTTTCCTGCTATATTTTTTGTCAAAGTACATACAGTATTCCTTCTGTATCTTATTGTCAATATACATAAGGTATTCCTGCTGTGTCTTGTTGTCAACTTAAATACAGTATTCCTTCTGTGGTCAACTTACATACAGTATTCCTTCTGAGTCTTGTTGTCAACATACATACAGTATTCCTTCTGTGTCTTGTTGTCAACTTACATACAGTATTCCCTCTGTGTCTTGTTTTCAACATACATATAGTTTTCCTGCTATGTCGTATTGTCAACGTGTATACAGTTTTCCTGTTGTGTCTTGTTGTCAACTTACATATACAGTATTCCTTCTGTGTCTTGTTGTCAACTTACATGCAGTATTCCTTCTGTGTCTTGTTGTCAAGCTGCATACAGTATTCCTTCTGTGTCTTGCTGTCAACATACATATAGTTTTCCTGCTATGTCGTATTGTCCGCTTAAATACACTTTTCCTGCTATGCTATATCGTCAAATTACACAGTTTACTTCCCATGTCTGATCGTCAAAACGCACGGTTTTCCTGCCATATCTCAATGTCAAATTCCATGCTTTCCTCCTATGCCTCAGTATATGGGTTGATGCTTAATAAATTACATGAAAAAACAATATGCGATCGATATTTTTTTATTTTTATTTTTTAAATATGTATACAAAATGCGATACAAATCAAATAGTTACAAATAAGTTGCATGGTAAGGAAATCAAAACCTCTTGCAACGGGAGGTTACTGCGCTAGATGAAGCAAGTTATCTCACGAGTTCCCTCTCTTGGTTAACACACACATACACACGAGCAAGGCTAACTGTTACATACGTTATAAAACTTTCGTACCACGAGAAAATAAGAGAGTGTGCAAGACTTGAAATTTCCTTTGTTGTTTCTCTAGAAGTGTGTGTGTGTGTGTGTGTGTGTGTGTGTGTGTGTGTGTGTGTGTGTGTGTGTGTGTGTGTGAGAGAGAGAGAGAGAGAGAGAGAGAGAGAGAGAGAGAGAGAGAGAGAGAACCATATTCTATTTTATGAACCACAATGCTTTTGAATGTCAGGATACAAAACAAGAAAAAACAAGAAATCTAATTGTAAAATGTGGTTTCTTTGGACTCCAATGTACAATTTTTGTTAGGAGTCTATATCATAGGAAAGGTGTTATCAACACATATGTGCTATTATCACGCATTTGAGAGAGAGAGACAGACAGACAGAGAGATGACAATTATGAATATTCTTAATGATTATCACTTCAAGACGATAACAAAGTAGAATAAAGAATTTTAAAATCTGAAAATGGCCTGACCGATTTTAAACCAATATAATTGTTTTACAATCATTAAGATGTACTTTTAAGGCAAGTTCTGACAAATACTCTAACATAAATAAACAGCTAATAATGAACGGACAGATAGTAGAATTTGGTATAAAATCACCAGTCAAACAATATAATGACTGATCGCGAGTTTTGCCATGCAGCTGCCGTTAATTTGAATGCATAAATAATGCTCTAATTTGTATTTAATGCAAACAATACGAGTTTCGACAAACATTGTTCAAGGTCTTGTTGCCCACAATCTGCTGTAATCATGAGAAATCTGAATAGAGTCCCTTGTCAAGTTTCTATGATTTCCGTTTCGATGCCTCGCCCATGCGTAATCGTATGTTTTACGAAGCTTGTTCAGTTTCAATTTCCGGCGTGCGGAGAGTCGTTTGAAAATCACCCTTCTGACGAAAATATCGCAACCATGGGCGATAACGGCCCTCAACTGACGTTTAATGTACCTTTCTCTGAAAATCCTGTCCGTCCATCTAGTTGACCTTGCTTGCTTGTTGGCTTGTAGAATTTTTGATAACACAACAACTTTTCTTCCGTGTAATTTCGTCTGGACAGCAACTTCATACAAAGTGTGTTTTCTCATGTCTTTAAACAATATCTTCCTCCGATATCCTGATATTCTGTCTGCCTTCCAGCCTTTCATTGTTGTTTTGCGGAAATCACTGGTCCAGGAGAGTTTCCATGGTGACCATTTCAAACTTTTCAGGACAAACCTTGTTTCCGGCACTTTTTCTCGATAAATTTTCTCGAATTTTCTGACTTTCGATTTCTGGAAAAAAAAACAAAAAAAAAAAACCCTATAATATAGTCAATAGTTTTTGAGGCAAATAGTTACACCTTTTACATGCCTATATCAATAAAAAAAATTTTTTAAAAAAAGCATTATGTCCTTGCGTATATAATATCTTTAAGCAGTAAAAGGTGTATACTCCAATAAAGGAACACATCTTTTATTATTTACGTGAATCAGTCACTAATTAAACACCAGTAAGTACTCTGATTTATATTTGTAAATGTTAATATCAATACAATTTTCAAAAGTCACTAAAATTTGCTTTCATATTCAAACAATTAATCACCTTTGTATCCGTCGCATTAGGCTTGGTTGCCATTTCTTTTGACCTAGATGTTGTTTTTGCTGATCTTTTAGGGCCTGTTTTCCGGCTTGTGAACCTGGCGACAGGTGAGACAGCAGTTGGGGGAGGAATCAGCGACCCTACTACGGGAATAACTTGTGCAACATCACTTCCGAATGAATATATAGTTCCTGATACAGGCGCAAAGGAACTACTTTGTCTCAAACTCTCACATGACGTAGCAGGTGACTTATTTTCTTTCCCAGAAGGCAAGCCTACAGAAGAGGTTGAATCACCCCTTCTTAACGTTGTAAAAAGTCCCTCCAAGTCTTTGTGGAGCCCCGTCTTTTGACGAGATCTTACTTCTGCCTCGTAACCCTGTGGAAGATTATAAACAAAAATTGGTATAATTTCAAACAGACAATTTTGTGAACATATTTCCATAGGTAACTTATTATTCTGTATCAGCAACTATCATGAGAGGTATTAAACAGAGTTGGCATTTACAAAGCAAGAATCAACTTCATTAGAAACCAAGGATGTAAGGAAAAGACTATCAGTGTTCAATATAAACCATGACATTCTAAAGAGAGAGAGAGAGAGAGAGAGAGAGAGAGAGAGAGAGAGAGAGAGAGAGAGAGAGAGAGAGAGAGAGAGAGAGTTGCTGACATCGGCAACCAGACAAGCATCCTGATATATAGATAAGTAGGTTAGGTAAATAGATATGTTAGATAAGTATGTAGGCAGGTAGGTTGGTTGGCAACTAGGTGGGTAGAATGTACTTGAATACCGTTCTATTTAATATGCAGGGACATACCTCCAAGAACATGTCTCCTCTTTCTCTGTAGCAGATTGCCATGATAAAATCACAAATGTTGGAGAACTGTGCAAGTTTTAGGTGATGTCCACCCGTCTTTGTTGCTATTTCATCGAAGAAAGGGATTGCCTCAGCGTTTTCAAACACTTGGACACCATAAATTTTGACCCCCTGCAAAAAAAAAAAAAAAAAAAAAAAAAAAGTTGGTGATAAAACTTTCAAAAAATGCAAAGTATTTTTTAAAAAAGATACGGAGAATAGAATAAACAAAGAAAATACATAATCCAAATTTACCATTTATGTTTATCCTCTTCTAATGCATACAACGTTTCATGAAAAGATGTATTCAGACATATGTTTGTTATTTTAAAAATAACTATCACAAATATTCATATGAAACAAAGGGATGATTAAACCTAAGTATGACAAAAGGAGTAATACAATTCTTTTTGTATTCCACTTGAATATTTATTACTCAGTTTATCAAAAAACAATTTTCAATTTCATCCACGTGCATACAAATTTATGTTACCATGTTGGCAAGCTTGTCAACTTCGACACGCCAATCAATTTTGTCCGTGTTTAGTTCGTAGGATGCATCGTGTGGGATGCTGTCTCCAATAACAACCAAAGCTCGTTGAGATCCCAGAGACCACGAGAAGTTTTCAGCCGCCATTTTGAGAATCAGTTCATAGCACTCCTCTGGATCTCCCCCTCCTGTGCCATCAGTTTGTGTCACGAAATCAACCAATTCTTTGATATCATTCGTAAAATCCACATGCTTTTCGACGTAATATACGTCTTTGTCACAGTAATCTCCGTGCGCTACTACTCCAATTCTGATTCCAGGTATGTCCGCTTGTAGGCGTTGTATCATATCATTCAGACGTCCTCGGATCTCATCTAAAACAGATGACATGGATCCCGTTGTGTCAAAGGAGAAGAGAATGTCAAATTGTCCGCCAGGCGGCAGGATTGGCATTAATCCGTTTGCCATAATCCTGAAATGCGAGCAACAAAATAATTTAAAAGATTGAAAACATGGATAAAATATACAGCTAAATTTATAAATAGCATTCGTCCATATAAGGAATTTACAGGTGTTGCTTATTATAATTATGTACCATACTACACTTTTCTGATAATTGCCATGAATAAAAAAAAAAATTAAAAAAAAATATAAAATTGTTATTATTTTATTAACAGAATCTTTTTAATTCGATGTAATTTATTACAATATATTTGAAAATTTCAGTTTTACGAACGGGTGTAATATATTGCCATATACTACAAATTTAGTATCTTTCATTTAGCTGAGACATAAACTTTATGAAGACAGTATTAATATAAACCTTGTAGTATGAGGACGGTATTAATATAAACCTTGTAGTGTGAAGACAGTATTTATATAAACCTTGTAGTTATTGTTTTGGTTTAAGAAAGCAATCGAAAAGTAGGGATGGCTTTGGAAGCTGCGGTCACAGCGCCGGCTACATCATGCAACTCTAAGTTGTGTGTTCATCTGTTGTGACAATGTCGGGTGTGTGTCTGTTTTTTTTTTTTTTTAATTTATTTAGTGCTGTCCTGTGCTTTTCTTCCGCAGGCCAGACACTGCGTTTGATTGTACATTTTTAATATTCTATTATGCCATCCATTATGTTTTTGTAAAGGGGCGGATAAGCAACCGGCTAATATAACTTACACAGGTTACCATGGAGATAACTCTGTAAATAAGTATTGCTTTATACAAGCTTTTGTAAAGGGGCGGATAAGTAACCGACTAATATAACTTACACAGAGATAAATCTATAAATAAGTATTGCTTTATAAAAGTTCGCTTAAGCGTTCGTTCTCTTAATGAAAGAATATGTATATGAATATTGAAGGAAAAGTCTTTTTTGTAATACTTGCTTTGAGAACTAAAATTTCAGTCGTAAATAGGCTTCCTCAGCTTTCTTGTAATATGTGGGTGTTGTCGATAGTTCAATAGCTCAGCTTGTACTGATCTTTGAACGGCAAGGTTTCCTTTTATACTCGGTTCAATCATTACACAAAGCAAGTCTGTTCAAGTCTGCCAGAACATGACTACACTTGTGTGCTAAATATATACACGTATGTGTATATACACGTATGTTCATTGCCCTAGATAATGATCCCGTATAAAGGGAAGTAAATCTTACGCTTTTGGGTGGGCCCGTTTGCAACTGAATTTATTACTCATAAAATATCGTAGCAGGAGATTTGTCCATTCTGATTCGTTAAAATGTAATGTTTTCTTAAATTGATAATTTTAACATATGTTCCGCAGAAAATATCCATTGAGATAGTATTATGGGATTTCAGGAAAATTGTAACCGCGCTTAAAACTATGAAAAACTGCTTCGTCACAGTTTTTATGCATTTTTTTTCCCCCTAACTACTCCGTAACATTGATATAAATAAAATTGTATATCGGGAATTATAAGCTGACAACCGTATTATGACCCACATTTACAAATATAAAGGCGCTGGAGCTCAGTGGTTAGTATACTGGACTCCTATGCAAGCATATGGAGTTCGATTCCCAGACTAGGTCTGGTCGGCATCCGTGTTATGTCGTTAAGCAAGACATTTTACTCTCATTGCCTAAAAAAACCTAACTAAAACCACTATCAAATCACCTTAAAGCGGGCTTAGTCCAACCAAACAAGATTCGTTGTTGTGCATCTCTGACGCACGCCAGTATATTTTATTTTTTTGTCTACAAGGATAAATTTGTATTGTGTTTAAATACATCTTAACAGCAAACTAGGTGTTGTTCAGTAACTTTGTAATTTGCTCCCAAGACAAATATTTTTTTTTAAATACATGATGAATAACATCTTCGCTTACCAAGGGTCGTCGCATTCTAAACATCCGATGTGAGTCGAATAATTTTGACTCTCTGAAAGAAACCAGGAGGTACTCGTAGTGATACTTCCCAAATTAGTAGTGTTTGGTGGACGAATATCCAGCTAGATGTGCGATGAACAGATTCTTATAACATGATAGGTGTTGAAAATGACACTCGCCGACGTTTCAACAATCAATGCAATACCTGCACTTTTAAGTTTTAATGTTATTCCTGAAACTTTGCAATAAAAACAATGTAATAAATCATTCGGTTTCAATAACCTGAAGCTATTGCTTATGTTGCTATTAGTATTAATATGCCATCTATTGTATTCGCCTTCACTCCCAGAGAATTTTAAAACGAAAAACAAGAAGGATATAACAAGTGCACAAAACTATTTCGTTCATCAATTTATAATTTCCAACCTGATTATCGCCAGGGGGCCCCTAACATTGTCATCTTGTTCGCGTTTCAAACCAAACGAAAGCTGTCGATGTAAACAACCAGACTGCTCACTATCCTTTTCCGATTCCCAGAACAGTCCATTTTCAGTAAAAACTGTGTCGTCTGCATTCACTATTTGCAATGTCTAGTTTTGATATTTCTATTTTAAAATATTCAACAAAATAAAAAAAAGGTGTAACTCTTATATACATGTGTTCAAAGGGATGTAACATCCGAGTTTGTTTTTTCTTTCTTTTCTAGCATGCGATGGAGAAGGCCAAGGATGTTCCGAGTGTTTGTGTGTGTGTGTGAGGGAGGGGGGGGGGGTGATGGTGGGGGTGTACTATAGGCATTGTGACGTCATTAAGTTAATATAACGTAAAAACAGCCAAGTGCTTGATGGGAGTTTAAAATGGCCATTATTTACATCCGAATCCGTTGAAGTGGTTTGGGGGGATTTTTTTAATTTTTAATTTTTTTTTTTAATTCTTGAGTTTATATGATTGCTTTCTCGATATTTATTTTTTATTTAAACTCAATTTTACATTGGACGTAAATATGTTGAGACCTAGATCTACATAAAAGTCTGTCCCTGGTTTCACTAAATATCTCCTCAAATTGAGATTTTACTTCATCATGCTTATGATACTTATGACAGTATTAACAATTTTGTCAGAGGTAGAGATAGTGGCAAGGATGCGGTTTGTGGTTGGTGGTTTTGTGGGTTTAACACCATTTTTCAGCACATGATGGGTTACACATGGTGGCCAGTATATCTGGTGGATGAAGAACCCGGGAAGGTTCCGCGAAGAACCACCGACCCACGGGAAGCTACTAACAAGACTCGAACCCACGTGGACAGAGGTGAGATGTCAGTGATTGGTAAAGGCGAGCGCCTTAGACCACTCGGCCACCCGGGGCACCTGGAAAGGATGCAATATCACTGTTTAGTTTTAAACTTAAAGAGGTGGAAACATTAGTGTTCTTGAAAAAAAGAGTTTTATAAAAATTCCTAAAATTTGAGGAAATCCTCAAAATTTCCTACGGGATAAAACAATAATCTTATCAGGAAAATTTAAGATATTTCGATTGTATTTTTATTGTTTGTTATTGTTTTTTTTTTAAGGTCTGATGCCCGCTAAATGTTCTGTAAAAATGAATTGCTATCAGCCAAGCAAAATCAGAAAGATATTTTAAAATCGAAGTTTGAGGAAGACGTTTTTAGATGTTTACTGAAATTGGGACCTGGTATGATGTCATTTTTCCCCAGGTGTATCATAGCGCTATGAACTCTGGGAGAGATTGGACGTAAAATCACGTGATTACGATTTCTGTTTCTTATTAAATAATGAAAAGAAAAATACTTTTACAATTTAATAACTGCAATTACTTCCAGTGAAAGAAAATGACAAAGTGAACGTAACGTGTATAAAACCTCTGAAAATCACTTGCACATTTACGACCTGCCATAAATTGGATAAGCAGGTTTTCTGTTGTGTAATGCAGACGTGATTTCGATATTGTGTATCTCATACTGAAATAATTAACTCATCAGAAAACCATTTTCTTTGTGCATTCTATAAAAAGTTTGTATTATCTTCAACCTGTGCAAATTTAATGAATGTTTAAATACATTCAGTTATTACGGACGATTACTCGCGTATAAACCAATACCAACTGCAAACTGCATAGACCCAGATCTGCCGTCGCATAATGCGCCGGCAGATCTGGGTCTATGCAGTTGTAAGGACTAATCAGTAGAACAAACAACATAGACCCTGATCTGACGGCGCATTATGCGACGGCAGATCAGGGTCTATGTTGTTTGCATTTGGACCAGTGTTATACGCGAGTATAGACGGTAGTGACTTTTCTCAAAGGTTTCTATTTAATAACCCTTACTTAGGGAAAGATATTCAAGAAAAGCAGCCCAATAATGTACACCAACCCATGTTTTACTGACTTTGGGTTACTTGGATCGTTAGATATTTACAAATATCCATTCTTAAAAAGTTAAATATCCCAAACATTTCACAACCGATCATCCACAGTGCCACAACTAATTATAAAATAGTACGGTGAAACCTCTTGCCAAGGAACCGTCCAAGATTGGGATACTGCTAATGTAATTAGTAAAGACGTGCAATTTTTGAGGTCGTGTAATTAGTAAAGACTTGTAATTTTTGAGGTCGTGTAATTAGTAAAAACGTGTCATTTTTGAGGTCGTGTAATTAGTAAAGACGTGTCATTTTTGAGGTTGTTGTATTACAGTAGTTAAATGTGTATTAATGATCGACGCCGCACTATAAAAATTTCGTGAAGACAACATCTCCTTACCGTGATCTGATTGCCTTTTAGACATAGGAAACTACCTGACACGGTGATTGACAGATGAAACTTAACATCTAATTGACCATCTGTCAATGTTAATTATCTACTATTCAGTTCACCACGAGACAGACCAATAGTTGTTTTATTATTACACCTTTTTGGATTCGGTTGGAGATAGGAGGCACTTAGTTGACCAGTTTTTTATTTATTTTTTATTATTTGTTTTGTAGGGTTAAGCACAATTTTACAGGACATGGCGGCCAGTATATTTGGTGGAGAAAGAATCCGGGAAGAACCACCGACCCACGGAAAGCTACTGGTAAGCTTTCTCACATACCCACGTCAGTCGTGCCGAGACTCAAACTCACGCGGATAGAGGTGAGATATGTTGAGTGGTCTGTAAAGGAGAGCGCCTTAGACCACTCTGCCCCCCGCCCCCCCCCTCCCCCCACTCGACCAGTCATAATTCATATGTAAAATATGCTACCCGTCCCCTACAAACATACGACCGGTTTTAAACTATATATATATATATATATATATATATATATATATATATATATATATATATATATATATATATATATATATATATATATATTAATCGTATGAAACAACTATTTGTCTACTTTTTCCTACCATTTTTTCACAGAATAGCACCAGTGGGTGTCTCCTTTACTCTCTGTGTCATTTCTTAATGATTTAGAAACATTTTTGCGTCAAAGCAACAGTGATGAAATTCAAATGAATTTTTCACACGATGATGTTACAGTGTTACTCGAGGTTTTAATTTTGTTTTATGCAGATGATACTGTTATACTAGCTGAGAATGAAATAAAACTCCAAGAAAGTTTAAATTGTTTTTTAACAATACTGCAAGGATTGGAAATTAAATATTAATTATAGTAAAACCAAAATAATGGTTTTTGGAGCAAGAAACGTCAAGCAGTTACAACTCTTTGTAGATGGCTATAGTTTAAAAGTAGTTGATCATTATAAATATCTGGCCGTTTTCTTCTCAAAATCCAGGAGCTTTTGAAAGGCGAGGAGTGATATTATTGACCAGGGCCGTATGACTCTTAATCTATTAGTTTAAGAAAATAAAGAACTTTGATTTGCCTTTAGATCTGTAATTAAAATTATTTGAACATACCAATATACGAATGTTTACCTATTTGAGTGAAATCTGGGGATATGAAAATCTGGATCTAATATAAAAAAAATCATAATGAATTTCGAACGAAAATAACAAATTTACAAAATATACTCCATTCTATATGTTTCATGCAGAAATAACCCGGCATCCATTACGCATCACTATAAATATGCATGTATTTAACCTTTGGCTATCATTCATGAATGGAAGGAAAATAAATGATCAAGTACAATTAAGTGCTGACTCGAGACTTAAAAAAAAAAGAAAGATAAATGGATATCGCATATAAAAAAATTCTTCACAAGTTAGAATGACATGATGTGTTGTTAAATAATAGAAATGATGATATTTGTGCCATAAGGAATTATATTAAAACCGTTCTCTTAGATCAACACAAACAAGATTGGTTATCTGTTTCAGAAAAAATCGTCCATATTACAAAATTTAAAGATATATAAAGCATACATCCAATTGGAAGAATAATTAAATAAAATTTCCTAAAAATAGTGTACTTATCTATCATGAAATTCAGGACGTCAAACGATAAATTACCGATTTAAATTGGTCGATGTGATAAAATTCCATATGAAGAAATAAAATGTACCAAATGTCAGAATAATGTTTTGGGTGACGAATTCCATTAACTCTTTGAGTGTGAACTTCTTTAGAGTGTCTAGACTGAATTTGATTAAGAAATATTATTACATACGTCCGAATATTTTGGAATATCAACATTTAATGACAAATACAAATAAAAGAATAGTGAAAAACGTAAGTATATCTATTAGCAACATAATGAACGAATTAGAAATTGAATATAGGTCTGGATAGCTATATATACAGATTTCACATTCCAACCTTTGGGGACTCTTTTATACAATAAGTGAAACATGTCTAAAACGTTTTTCATTTAAATTATTGATAGGGACTTGCAATGCTTGGATAATCCTTGCTCTCTCTCTCTCTGTCTCTCTCTCTCTCTCTCTCTCTCTCTGTCTCTCTGTCTCTCTCTCTCTGTCTCTCTCTCTCTCTCTCTCTGTCTCTCTGTCTCTCTCTCTCTCTGTCTCTCTGTCTGTCTGTCTGTCTCTGTCTCTGTCTGTCTGTCTCTGATTTTCTTATTCTTTCTTTTCTCTTCTCTCTCATATTTATATTACGCCATGATGACTTCTGATATAATAGAACTTTGATTGTACCTGACTCATATGGCACATATGTATGGCCTAACTATGATTTATTTTTCAATAAAGTTTTATTTTGTTCTGTTCTGTTCTATTTTGTTATGGAAATGGCAGGCTTCTGACCATTGTGCACTTTTAAGCACTCGGAAATATTAGACAAATTGTTGCTTAATACATAAACAACTTTTTATTTCATTAAAGTTGATGCATAAATGCTGCAAAATCAGCCTCAATCCCGATGACCGGGATCGGAAAACCATTACATGGGTATGCATTGAACTTCAGCTCTGAAGTCCCCATCATCACTACATCAAATTAGTCATGGACTTGTAGAGTTAATGTAACCTGTGTATATGTTTGACAATGTGATCTTTACAAGCATCAAGAATGGACAAAAGTAACATAGAACGAAAATCGCTGTGTTCAGTCCACTTAGATGATGTTTTTTGTTACATACAGAACAATTATAAAACGATATTGATCAGGGATTATTGGAAGTGTCCTCTATAGACAGGTTTCCTTTACATAAATGTATCCTTTAAGATAGATGTCAATGTTGTTCACATGCCTTGGAACCATAACACACAACAGTAATTTGATAATGTGATTAACTGGGATTGGGTGAATTTTCGGATAGGCTTATTGAAAGAAGAGAAAAGAGTAGGAATGCTCGCACATATAGACAAACACACTTATACACTATCATACATGGAGTGAAAGAATAGAAAATTGTAGCAGTGCTTCCACACATACACAAACATAACCTTCTATAGACGTTAAACAGGATGGAGAGAAGAACAAACACACACTTAAGGACAGGCATTAGCTTACTGTTACAATCCAAAAACAAACATATCCGTTGTAAATCCTATATTGAGCCAAGCGGAGTTTAGAATTTGTAATTCTGTATTCCTTTATGCCGCCCTAGATTTAATACTCTCACTAAAAGGCTACCCATTGTCGTTTGATAAACATTGGCAGACAGTGTCTTCCAAGGAAACCAGACAGTGTGTTGCAATAATACCAGACAGTATGTTGCAATGACAATGTTTTATGAGGCAGATTTGGTTCGTCAGTCAGTTCATCACAAATTTTCGTTTTGGTACCCTAGATTTTAGTACACTGACTGACCTTATCCCAGTGTCAGCTCTTTTCGGTACAATCGGTACAAAGTGTTTTTTTTTTTTTTTTTCTTTTTTTTAAATCGTACGCTGAGTCGAATGTGACCTATGAAGGGAGGCAAGAGTAAAATTTGCCATATTATCAAACCTTGTAACATTAACTTTCCCCTTGTCGCTATAAATGCTTTTGAATGGGCCTGTATGGCGACAAGTGATAACGTAATGTTAAAACGTCCATAGGTTTAACATTATGGATCTATATGGATATTAGGAAAAAAGGTAATGTTAGAAACGTCCATACGTTTAACATTATGGGTCGATATGGAGAAAATGGGTGGGTCTTTATGGGGCATAATGGTAATTTAACATAGATATACCTAACAGCACCACTATCTACTGACCAATACCAAGTGATCTACTATCCAATACCCAATCAGGAACTATCCATCACCCCCACACCTACTATCAACACTCCGCATTTACTATCCAGCACGCCGTTTTGAGTGACCAACACCCACTCATCTACTAACCAACGGGTAGGAGTGCTCACATACACAAACACACATATACACTACCATTTTGTTACAAATGTTTTATTTTCTTGTTTTATCGTACACTGAGTGAAATGTAATATATGAGCTGTTGAGACTGGAGTTAAATTTGAAACATTATTAAACTAAGTCAGAATTTGGCGTGAAGCTAAGGTTTTACTGTAAAGTTGTGAAAAAAAAATATTTTTTTTTAAACGGCAACTATTTGAATCTTGAGAGAGAGAGAGAGACAAACAGAGAGAGAGAGAGAGACAGACAGACAGAGAGACAGAGAGACAGAGAGAGTACAAAGTTGGTGGTCAAAAGAACTTTTTTGCCCAAAACAAGCAAACAGTCTACACCATTTTTTCTAAATCAACATTGTTTTTATATAAGCCCCGCAAACTTAAACATCAACACACAAATGAAGAGGAAGGATTAGGGCTAGTCCCTTCCTCTTTATGTGCAACTGACAAGCCAACAAAAATAAATGTTAAACATGAACGTATTTTACAAGGTTTACAACGTTGTGGAGTAAGACTAGACTTCCAGTGATCTAGTACAGTGTCATTTTGCCATCGATAACACCACGTTTCTGTGCTAAAGGAGAGAGGAAGTAACATTTTCTAGTCGAGTTTGAAAACGGCCAAACTATATGCATCATACATGGAGTGTCTGTGCTTGTTAAGAAAAGAATTTTTTAAAAATCTGTTAGCTGTCTCTAAAGGTGGGCAGCGGCGGCAACTATCACTACCACTACATTCGGAAAAGGTGTAAGGCAAGTTACAGCTGATGTTGTCAAGTTGATAAGTTTTTCAAAACCCAAACGGTCCTTTTCAGAGTCCACGCCTTTGGAGTGACCAACATCCAGTTATCTACATTCCAACACCCAGTTATTCACTATCTACACCACACATTTACTATCCAACACGCCATTTGTAGTGACCAATACCCAGTTATCTACTGTCCAATACCCAGTGATTTATTATCCAACACCCCACACTATACTATCCAACACGCCGTTTGGAGTGACCAACACTCAGTTATCTACTATGCAACACTCATTTATGTACTATCCAGTAAATAGTTATGTACAATCCAACACCCCACATTTACTATCCAATACGCCATTTGGAGTACCAACATCCAGTTATCTAATATTCAATACCCAGTTATCTACTATCCAACACTCCACATTTACTATCCATCACCCAAATATTTATACACTATCACTCAGGAGGAGGACGAGGTTTAAGTTATAGTTTTTTGTGGAAGACATAGACATACACAAAAATAAAATGCATAGATTGGCAATGATTGAATAGTGTCTCTGTTTCTAAGAAAACTGGGTGACCCTGAAAAGAACCGTTGGGTTTTGAAACAAATTATGGACTTGATAATATTAGCTGTAACTTCTGTACACCTTTTCCACGTCCAAGTCCTACCCCCGCTGTGGTAATAGTAGTGGTAGTGTTTGCCGCTGCTGCTGACGTCTTGGTAGTTCAGAGTTTATGTCTAGGTGTAGGTTTCTTTTTCTTAAGTTTCTCCAAAGAAGTTGATACATTTCTCTCAAATGTTGTAACTCGGCCAAAATGTCTTGTAACACACTGACAGTTTTGTTTTCACTCTCTTCCTTTTGTTCACTCTTCAAAGTTGTCCTCTTCTCCTCTTGTTGCTTTCTCTTTTCCTCTTCTTGTTGCTGACCAAATGCTTGTTCTTCTTCTCTTTGGTGTTGTAAAAAAAGTCTCTAACTCTTCCTTCTGTTTCTTTTCATTCTACCTGTGTGGTCAGTAGATGAGTGGGTGTTGGTTAATTCAAATGGTGTGTTGGATAGTAAATGTGGGGCATTAGTCACTCCAAATGGCGTGTTGGACAGTAAGTGTAGTTTTAACATTATATTTTTCATCTTTTCTCTCGAGAGACCCACACATGTTAAACGTATGGACATTTGTTTAATATAGGATTTCCCATCTTGTAGCTAGAGAGTCGTTTCGTGTTAAACCTATGGAAATTTTTAATATTATGTTTTCATTTGTCACCAGACAGTCCCATAATGTTACACCTATTTCAGTTTTTAACATTATATTTCCCATTGTCGCCAGACAGGCCCATTTAAGAATTTACATAGGTTGAACATTAGCTAATGTAAATTCCTTGTATGTTGCCATATAACCCCACTATACTACTTAAATTGGATGGCTGAACAGTCTCATTGTACAAACTTGAAAGCTTTGAACATTCTGAGATGCTGTCAGAATTGGTCAAATTCAGTTAAGCGATTTGTTAGAAGACGTCATTTAAAGGTTTTTCTATAATTAGTAACGGTGGCCATATTTGATGTTTGATCAGCATTACTTGTACGTTATTGAAATGTCCCCATGGTCCAGTGGTTTATGAGAAGAAGTTGAAAGAATCAAATATTGACTGACACGCGAAGCACGGAGCATGACTGACATAGGCGAGATAACATAAGCTCACTTAGCCTTATGCCCATGTGAGCTAAATAGAGAACTTTTTTTTCTTTTCTTTATTTTAATCAGTTTGCAAAAATAAAAGAATGTGATTTGATCTGTTTATTACTTTTCGTTTTTTATTGGGAAAAAGTGCTAGAAAATATCTTTTTATCTATCTATCTTTTATCTATCTATATATCTTTTATCTATCTATCTATCTTTTTATCTATCTATCTTTTATCTATCTATATATCTTTTATCTATCTATATATCTTTTTATCTATCTATCTATCTTTTATCTATCTATATATCTTTTTATCTATCTATATATCTTTTATCTATCTATATATCTTTTTATCTATCTATCTATCTTTTATCTATCTATGTATCTTTTTATCTCTCTATAAATCGTTTTATCTATCTATTTATCTTTTATATATCTATATATCTTTTTATCTATCTATCTATCTTTTATCTATCTATATATCTTTTTATCTATCTATCTATCAATCTTTATCTATCTATATCTTTTTTTATCTATCTATATATCTTTTATCTATCTATCTATCTTCTTATCTATCTATATATCTTTTATCTATCTATATATCTTTTTATCTATCTATATATATTTTATCTATCTATATATCTTTTTATCCATCTATATATATTTTATCTATCTATATATCTTTTTATCTATCTATCTATCTTTTTATCTATCTATATATCTTTTATCTATCTATATATATTTTATCTATCTATATCTCTATATCTTTTTATCTATATATCTATCTTTTATCTATCTATATATCTTTTATCTATATATCTATCTTTTATCTATCTATCTTTTTATCTATCTATCTTTTTATCTATCTATCTATCTTTTATCTATCTATCTTTTTATCTATCTATCTTTTTATCTATATATATATCTTTTATCTATCTATCTTTTTATCTATCTATATATCTTTTATCTATCTATATATCCTTTTTACATCTGGGAGTAGTAGAAAATAAAACAATTATATAGTAACTGGTAAGGTTATGAACCTACAGACAGACAGACAGACAAGCAAGCAATCGAAATGGGAGAAAGATGAAAAACAGTGATACAAGGACAGACTGGCAGATAGAGAACAGGACACATGAACAGACTGGCAGATAGAGAACAGGACACACGGACAGACTGGCAGATAGAGAACAGGACACACAGACAGACTGGCAGAGAGAGAACAGGACACACGGACAGACTGGCAGAGAGAACAGGACACGGTAATAATATAATTAATATATTCTCTTTTTGTCCCTTTTCAGTCAATTATAAAAAGACTATTGCTTGACTGTTTGTGACCACATAGCAAGATATGATAGTTTCAAAACACAATAAAAAAACTTTCTTCAAAGAATGACTTTTTCAATCAACTGTCAAAAGACTATTGCTTGACTGTTTGTGAACACATGGCAAGATATGATACTTTCAAGGCAGCATCAAAGAACTTTCTTAAAAAAATTATTTTCAAAAGCGTTTTCCAACTTGCTACATGAATATATGCGATGGCTTTCCTAATTTTCTCAATACAAGGCTATATGGAATTAATTACCTTTATTTTGAAAAAATGTATAAGATAAATTTGAATATAGATTATGTATAAGATCCAAATGGAAAGGAATTGCAAGTCTTGTCTGGTTTGCATTTAGATAAAAAGAGTCTAAAGATATCGGACACAAAAATATTTATTAAAATTGTATATTCCAGCACAGACTTTGCAAATATTTACAAAATGACATGCATGCAGAGGAAATGAAATTGTTTCGTTATGAACAAAATTACAAAGTAATCATGATGAATATTTATGGTATTTTCATAAAGAATGTATCATGGAGATTTAGAAGGAACACTAAATGTTTGGATTTTTCTCTAAAAAGTTTCCAATTCAGATTTTAAAACGAACAGATACATATATAAAAACATATACCACAAATTAATACTGATCCCACAAACAAGGCTTACTGTATACAGGCATACAAATACATGAAATAAATAGGCAATAAAAATGTTTATTTTCACTCATTTTCTAAAATTTCCTCAAAAGTTAAGTTCACATTTCCTTATTTCTACATAAAAATGAAAGGCACCTTAAAAATTCTATTTTTTCACAAATTTTTAATATAAAATATTTGTCGTAAAACAAAAGCCATGGTACTGGATAACTGAATCACAGACGTTATTGAAATGCATTGAATCATTCAAAGTTGTAGTCAAAGAAAATCATAACCGTATATACTGGAGTATAATTCAGGTCCAAATCCAAACAAAATAGACCCTGATCTGCCGTCGCATAATGTACCGGCAGATCAGGGTCTATGTTGTTTGTTCTACTGATTAGTCCTTACAAACTGCATAGACCCAGATCTGCCGGTGCATTATGCGATGGCAGATCTGGGTCTATGCAGTTTGCAGTGGGTATCATCTTTATACGCGAGTATATATGGTACTTTGTGCATATGACTAAGTAGTGGTAACAAGGTTGTTTCGTCCTTGTCGCATATAGTTTATACTGGATGAGCCTTTTTGTTAGCGCCAAGTCTGTCTTTGTTACATTTCACATACAGCTAACTTGGCATTATTCTGTATGACTGAGTGGTTACATTTGTGAATTCTTCTCTTAAATGGGTCTAAATCATCATGAATTAGATGCATCAAGGTCTAAGAGTTAACAAAATCAGACTTCATACCTGGTTTTAACAGACATGTTGGTATGATTGCCAACATGTGTAATCAATGTCTTATTATATGTACCATAAAAAGTTGTGTCACTGTTAAAATAATAATGAATACTAAAAACCGTATAAGAAATAGACTTCTTGCAATTATCTCTTCTCGTAATTAACCCCCTCAGCCTCGGTTGCATCAGTTAATCTACTATCGCATAAGAAATATTCCAAGGGACTCCTGACCAATACAATCGCCCGCTAGGTGTGAATGATTACATAATCTCATCTATACTAATAGTGTTTGGAGCGTTAGACAAGAACTTGTCCAACCGAGTGGGTCACCTTGGTAGTTTTTGTAATAACATGTGCAATTTCCAGTCTTATAAACCGACCTTTCAATCCAGGTTTTGTGAAATTTTTAAAATATGCTGATAAACCCTGTGCCGATAATTTTTTGGGGAAAAAACCTCTCTGATTTGAAAGTATATATATATATATATATATATATATATATATATATATATATATATATATATATATATATATATGAACAGTGTCATGGTAAATAACTCCTTTGCGACACATGCTTCTGTCATGCAAGGCAACTTTGAACTTTAGCACATGTATGTTGTCCTAGAAACTTGCATTTGATAAATTCATAGCAGAATGACAGCATTGAAAATACCGATGGTTTGAAGTGTTCAAGTGATAATAAATTAAGATCAGATGGAAGAATATAACTCCAGAAATATTTATATTCCTCTTCTTTTTTTACTATTATAAAAACACTGCTAAAAAAATCTTTATAATATTTTTCTAAATGTTCTTTCTTTACAAGTCATTAGAGAATTTATATTAACATAGCATTTTCTACATTTTTTCAAGTATTACCATTAGCGGAACAATATCTATGGCAGATAAATACTATAAGGTTTAATCATTTACCTGAATTTGAGTTGCCTCCCTTGACATATAAATGGACCTGAAAGACCAAGGGAGCTAGACTTTTCCGCTAATTTTAGTAAGACCATTAAGTTTGTCACTATTATTATTAACACAAACTATATTTTCTAAAAGAGAATGCACAATATGCCATAAAGCATGGAGGGATTGAAACCCATCCAATACAAAAGTATTATATCCAGTGCTATAATAAAATAACTTTATATAATTAATATACAAGCAGTAAATTCGACCACAGAATCAACTTGTTACACATTAACTTTAGTTATAAGTTCACATTTTGATTCAAAGTAAACCAAATACTTGTGTACATAATAAACTTCAATTATAAGTTCACATGTTGATTACAAGTAAATGCAAATATTTGTGTACATAATTAACTTCAATTATATGTTCACATGTTGATTAAAAGTAAATGCAAATACTTGTGAGTCCAAAAATAATAATACTCTTTGAAAAGATTAAATCTTTATATCTGTGAAACTTCACCGCATTTTGATTCTGATTAAAATCAATACCTTTACTAAACCATGCATGCACATTCCATTCACACGGCGTGTTTTCACCATGATCCTCTAGAAAGGCACGTTATTATTTACATGCACATGCGCACTGTGAAACAATAGCACCATAGAATCTGAGATTAAGGAATGCCATAAAATCACTAAAACCATCCCCCCAAACAAACAAACAAACAAACAAAAAAAAAAAAAAAAATTTCAAGTAGTCGTACTGCTTGTGCTTTTCCCTTCCTCTACATCAATAACAGAACTGCCATTGACATGTGAAACTGGTGTGGTACCATTGACTGTGACTTGGGTCTCCTGAAATGAGAAATATTGTTTTTCTTATGTTGGTGTTGTTTCTGTTGTTGTAGTTGATGTTGACGATGATGATGTTTAAAGATGGTATCTGTACATAAATCTTACACTGAAGTTGTGACAACGATTCTTAATATCTGTACATTTCCTCTTCGTGAAATGAAGACATATTTTACTGAAATTCTTAATATCTGAAAATTTCTTCGTCGTGAAATGAAGACATATTTTACAGAAATTCAAAACTATTTTTTAAAAAAAATTATTGTGTCAGAATATGAATAAAAATTCAAGAAAAAATCAAGTTCAGAGACCTAGAAATATGTTACTGGAACACGAATGCCCCACCACAGTGCCTGAAAACTGACGAAAAGGCAGAAGTAAACCAGACGAATAGACAGAAGAACAAGAATACAAGTACCGTCTATACTCGCGTATAAGTAGATACCAACTGCAAACTGCATAGACCCAGATCTGCCGTCGCATAATGCGCCGGCAGATCTGGGTCTATGCAGTTTGTAAGGACTAATCAGTAGAACAAACAAAAATAGACCCTGATCTGCCGGCGCATTATGCGACGGCAGATCAGGGTATATCTTGTTTGCATTCGGACGTGATTAATACGCGAGTATAGACGGTACATGCACTATCACTGTGGTGGTGGGCCATGAAAAATGACGTCACATAAACCGGAAATGTGCATGTGGTTTTGATACGCTATTACAAATTTGACACAGTTAAAGAGACAAGTATTTTGGCAATCAATGGTGACAGCATTCAAGTTGGTTTTGGAGATTGCTAGCAATTAAAATCACGTATGTTTCAAGTTCATTAACAAAGTTTTAACATTTATCCTTAGTTATACATGCGTTGTTGCAGATACCACAATAAGCCATGAAAATTTATCTCCATTAGCCGACCATCCGGTAGGATATTTACTTGTACCAGTGTTTATGCTTAACCCGTCAACTGTAATTATATTTAACGAAAACTGATTGTGTAAATTGGTCAAAAACTCAAGCGTGAAATGTGTGAACTTTACTGTTTCTTTCTCCGCTTATTCAAATATCCCTGCATGGTCGTTGTTCATTAAGGATTAAGATATTGTTTTCCTTCGGTTTATGAACATTTTTTTCAAAAGTCTTGCATGGAAATAAATGTCTTCTAATTTAAATAAAGTGCCTAAATTGATCACCTGTCACAACAAAGTTCCTGCACCACATTGTCAAAGAATGCTAAATTGTGCATTAGATCTGTGTACAGTAGTTTTTTCAGCAGCTATCTACCGGCTGGCTAAAACCATTTTAAAAAATTGAAAAGTAGCTACATGCAACGAGGCACATAGCAAATATTTTGTTGAGAATGTCATATATAAAAAACGGAATGCAGTACGTAAGAAAGGTGGGCTTGAACATGAATATATGAGAGAGAGAGAGAGAGAGAGAGAGAGAGAGAGAGAGAGAGAGAGAGAGAGAGAGAGAGAGAGAGAGAGAGAGAGAGAGTATATGTATGTACCTGCTCTGTATGTACCGGTTCTGAAAGTAATTCAACTTGGGGATCAGATATTGTAATCCTTTTGAATTCAGGTATGAAAGTAAGAGTGAACATAAGGATGAATACAGCTAGGATCCACTCTGTGATTGTGGATGTCAAATACACCTGTCTCAGCACATCCTGGAATGAAATTACATTAATTTAAAAATCAATGTGGTGTTCATGAACAAAGATGATTCAATCAAATGTTCTGATGTTTACTAATGATAGTATGTTTCTTTTTAATATACTTTATATAGTACACAGTACTCCTTTATTACAATGCTGTCCACGGGAGCCATAGTTCATACCGCCTTATTGTGAGACCGCCTTGTAATGAAGTACATGATACATATACTTTTACTACCATTTAATGACATGGGATCCATGACCATACTCGCCGTATAACAGGAACCGTGTTATAATGATGGGCCTTATAATGAGGGAGTGCTATACTACTTTTATCTCGCCTGCCAATGGCAAGATATAGATATCATATTTCCAGCTTCGACGATGGTGGCATCAACAATGTTAAGGTGCTGTGTTAAAGTGTTTTAAAATGTCACAGGTCTTCTACGTCAGTTACTGTATTCAAATGAAGCTGGCAAAATATTACTATTTGTGTCAAGCTGGTAAAATGTTACTTTTTGTGCCAAGCTGGTAAAATATTACTATTTGTGTCAAGCTGGTCAAATATTACTATTTGTGTCAAGCTGGTAAAATATTACTATTTGTCTCAAGCTGGTAAAATATTACTATTTGCTCAAGTTTGTACTCAGATATTTTAGAAGTTCCTGTCTCGCCTGCCTGAGTCGAAAGCTACGTCATACCTCATAATAATGCAACTGACATGCGAGACACTGCATTTCATGGAACACTTGTTAATAATACTAATCTTGATGTAAATTTTATGAGTTGAAATTACTCAGCAAACATTACAGGGTTTTCTCATGCAGACTCAATTTTTTGTTAGTCCGCCATAAAGTTTTATGGAAAACACTAATGGTGTCAATAACAAAAACGTGTAATCTATGTTATCTGAGTTTGCCCCTACAATATACACACTCATCTATGTTATCTGAGATTGCCCCTACAACGTACACACTCATCATTGTTATGAAGTTTGTTTTCTAAGATACTTTGATAGTATTTGAAAGAAATATATAGAAAATAACAATGTAACATAAATGTAGATGAGGACAAAATGTTGTATTAATACACAGGTTCAATTTAGGAAAGAAACATTTATAATAAAAATCTATTTTCTTTACATTATAAATAATTTGCAAGCTGTATGTTCGTTTTATTTTTGTTGGTTTTAACAGCACTTTTAACACATTACTGTCTATATCATGCCAAGGAAATGGGAGCTAAGTGCCTTTCCCAAGGACACATCATAGCAGCCGACCCAGGCTGGCCTGGGTGGATATCGAACCCGCAACCCTTGAGTTACGAGTCCGACGCTCTAAAAACTGAGCTATTATGGCTCTCGTATGCTGTTTGAAACTTACCCATTTTGTTCCATGACCCGCATATTCCCTTGCTTTATATACTCCTTTTGCAATTCCAACTGATTTAGAATTAAGGACAGTCTAGTATTCAATAATTGATAGTACATGTTACTTTGTGATATCAAACTAAAAGAAAAGGCAGTGCTAGATACGACAACATCAAGAACAAAACTGAAGAGGGGAATAATATATCAGTTTTTCATGATGTAATTTAACAGTGTTTACTGTTTCCTTCACGAATGACTGCCATTTTCGATGATGTGAAAGATAAAAGACTGTGGGGTTTTTTTTATAATGCTAACCAGGATTTCAATGGAAAAAAACGTGTAATTGTATTGTACACATCTATTTATGAATGTTTCTTTCACACACAAAAGACTACACTCATATTAAGTTGTTAAAAATTGCTGTTCAAACGAAGTAGAATAAATAAAGTTTACACTACCGTCTATACTCGCGTATAATTCAGGTCCAAATGCAAACAAAATAGACCCTGATCTGCCGTCGCATAATGCGCCGGCAGATCAGGGTCTATGTTGTTTGTTCTACTGATTAGTCCTTACAAACGGCATAGACCCAGATCTGCCGGCACATTATGCGACGGCAGATCTGGGTCTATGCAGTTTGCAGTTGGTACTGCATTATACGCGAGTATATACGGTATATATATTGGACTCTGGATAAGTACCAAGTTTTCACCTCTTTCAAATGAAGGATTACCTCAAAATACCCAGATGTGTAGGTGTTCAAACAGAAGGAGGAAGACGAGAAGATTGCTTCTTATTAATAACATTAATAGTTCAAAATAATACAACACCAATCAAACTGAGTTTATTCAAAACACATCACTGTCAGATTCATTAGTTTGTAAATACAGAAAATTAAACTTTCATTTCTACTAAATTATTGTGGTAACTTGATATGACATAAAAATGACAGTAGACCTAAAAAGGCCAATAGAATTAAAACAAGTATTAAATTTTGTAAATTTTTTTAAAAAATAATTAAAACAATGCCATATGAAAGAAAGGATACAGATCAATCCAGAAGCGGTCAACAAAGATGCAATGATGATTTGGATTATCAGAAGGACTGACTTTTCATTGACTTTGTAATGGACTTTCCAGGAAATGGCACACTGAATCCAGCATATGATCATTCCAAGGCCGAATGCTAGTCCTGCGCCAACATAGTGTGGACCACGCTGAACTTCTGTCTAATAATAATAATAATAATAATAATAATAATAATAATAATAATACTAATAATAATAATAATAATATTAATAATAATACCGTATATACTCGCGTTTATCACGGTCCAAATGCAAACAACATAGATCCTGATCTGCCGTCGCATAATGCGCCGGCAGATCAGGGTCTATGTTATTTGTTCTACTGATTAGTCCTTACAAACTGCATATACCCAGATCTGCCGGCGCATTATGCGACGGCAGATCTGGGTCTATGTAGTTTGCAGTTGGTATTGGATTATACGCGAGTATAGACGGTAATAATAATAATAATAATCATAATAATAATCATAATGTCATATGGCAATCACTGAGAAGAAGAAAAGGAAAGCTATTTCATAGCATAGGGTATTTTTTTAAAATAATGATCTATATGCAAATATACATACATATTTTTTTTCTCACTACAATAATCTCTCTGTTAATGGAACCTTTAAATATTAGTAATAAAATGTACTCAGTAAGTTGGTCCAAAATCAATCCCATTTGACGAGTCTTTGAAAGCACCCAGATAACCCTGATAGTTAGAATAATTTTATATACCAGTAATCTCTTTTGTATTCTGTTGGTTAATTTGATCCATAACTTACAGTGGCGGCACGAGTGATCGAGGAGCCCGATGGCAATGTTCTTTAGTGACGCCCCTACCGAGGCGCCCGGGGGCAATGTTCTTTAGCGGCGCCCCTACTTTGCCACAGAGAACAGTTTTTGTCAGTTGCCAACCTACATCCTCCCCCCCCCCCCTCATCTAAATATAAGTTTTGTGAAGAACTGCCCCTAAGGTGAGGTGAAATACTATGAAAATTTCAGCTGAAAAAAAAAACTCCCGACGGCATTTGCCCCTCCCCCCCCCCCCTTCCCGACTCCGCTCCCACTTGCACCGCCACTGATAACTTATTTAGATGATCAATATTGCTTGGACAGATTTGATTGATTAATACATCAGTTAAATGATAACAATAAAGCAATCAATGTAAAGGTCAGAATGGAATATTAGAATTTATGGGATGGTAGGCTACATATTCATTAACATCACTGCATAATGAAATCACTGTAAATGTAAAACTTACTATAGCAGAGAGACAGACAGACGGACACAGTGCAACTGATGGGTGGACAGGCACACAGATGAGCAGACTGAGACAGATAGGTGGATGAATGAGGAAAAAAACAGAAACAAGACGGGGATATAGAGATAGAACAAAAAGATAGACTGAGGGCAAATAGAGGCAAAGACAGACAGACAGAGAATCGGAAATACAAAAGACAGATACATGGACAGACAAAATCTTCAGATTACTAAGCGAAAATTGATAAAAACTGGATTTTGTTTTACCTGGAAATTGGCCACCATACTGAGACCGAAAGCAGAGAAGAAACCCATGATGAGACAAGAAAGGTTGATCTTGTACCACCGGCTGTTAAACTTAATTCCTTTCCGTACCAGAAAGGTCTTGATGTACAAATACCGCAAGAAGATATTCATGAACACTGCAATTGGGTAAAGATAGACAGTAATGTTATGTGTCCTATGCGTCCGGACAAGACAACACATGCATTGTTTTATTCTATTTATGTTAGTAAGAATCAATATATATATATATATATATATATATATATATATATATATATATATATATATATATATATATATATATATATATATATATATATATATATATTCTCTTGCTTTGTCTCCATAACATATTTTTCTGATTGACAATTCTATGTTACTGTCTATTTCAGGAAGACAAAATTGAGTCTCAAGGGGAAACATTCACAAAATCGAAACTGTAGAAGAAGAAAAAAAATGTTCCAAAAAGGATTTAAATTATATTTTCTCGAAAACTTAAAGTGTCTTTTTCACAGAAGATTATTAAAATACCTATTAAGTCAACTTTTCATGAAAACCTCTATATTTACCAATAATTTGCATTTAAAAATATTTATTCAAATGGTATTAAACATGATAGTGAATTCTGAGAGCAACAGAAAAGAATTTTTGGACGTGACGCTGACTTCTAATTTTAAAAAATTAGAAGAAAAAAAATTGTTTCCACACAAATCAGCAAAAACGATTGCAATTTCATAATTTGAAGAAAAATCCGCAGGTGTAGTCAGCTTGCCATATTCATGGATAAATCGATGAGATGAAAATATGCAACAATTGTGAAATTTCGAGTTCCAAAAAAGTATTGTAAAAAATCTGCACACAGGACCAGCTAAAATGACGAAAAAAAGTTGTTTTGCAAAATAAAGAATTTTTTTTTTTAATGTTTGTAAACAAAGACGAGAAGGCTCGACCTTCCTCTGCTACAAGTACTAAATATAGTGCTACAAGTACTAAATATAGTGCTACTAGTACTAAATATAGTGCTACAAGTACTAAATATAGTGCTACAAGTACTAAATATAGTGCTACAAGTACTAAATATAGTGCTACAAGTACTAAATATAGTGCTCGGAATGGATTGTTGTACCGCTAAGATGGGTGAAAACATGACTTGGGATATGCATAATTAACCATTAAAAATATAGAGGAACTCAGTGCAGACTCCATGAAGCAACCACAGGCACTTATGGATAGATAGTAACAAATCAGGAATTGCCTTACCTATCATCCATTCGTGCATGTACACGGTCAAATAGAGATAAAACTTAAAATTAATCGTGGAAAGAAATATCGACCTCAATAACTCAATATTGATACAAGGAAAGCACTGTAAATTTAGAAGGTCAGTCGAAAATTCCTATAAGCAACGTCGGTATCCTAGTTCTATAGAGATGATTTTTGATATACGAGGTCAAGATGCTTACATACTTATCCCCTTTAAAATCCATGTACGCCATGGGTCATTCTCCCATACGTCATGGATGAAAGAGATTGATTCTATGCAAAACGATTCCAAGTAAAGCTGGGGTCTCGAAATATAGCAAACTGTTTAGAAGTATATGTAACGAGTAATATATATATATATATATATATATATATATATATATATATATATATATATATATATATATATATATATATATATATATATATATATATATGCATGTATAAAGCTTACATAATTAGAAAAAGATGGGAAAGTATCAACAACATCCTCACTTGAATGTATACAATGTGATTTTTGTTCTCTAAGTCTTTTCATGCATGTGGTGTAGTATATGTGGTATGTGTCGTGTTTCTTTTGTTGCTATGTAACACTGACTGAGAAACGACCATTACAAACGTAAAAAACATTTTTTTTTACTCACCATCGCTAAACGCAATCTATTTCTTAAAATATGAGCCCCACCCCACCCAAGAATATCCCCTCTCCACCTCTACCCACGGTACAAATAAAATACACCGAGTGTATAAGCCATAATCCATTGTATGTATATATGAGATGTGTCTTCCTGTTATCAGTTTAGTCGAAAAATAAAGGAGAATATCACTATAAATACATAAAATAAACAGTACGTTTATGGCTCTATCTGAAAAAAGTGACAAATTACTATTCCCGTCAATACTAATGCTAAATTATGCTGGCTTAAAGATGGTGGACGCGTGGTTTCGACTGAAGTTAAATGTAACTGGAACTTAACATCATCTATAGATATCAACCAATGCTCATGGAAGTAATTCTGTCCCTGATAGGGTTGTTCAGAAATGTTGGGCATGAAAAGTTAACTCAAGCTATGTTGACTATGATGTGGTTTAACTACGGATAGAAATCTTTACGCAAGAGAGTCACTGAACGTACATTTCTTGAATAGAATTTACTATTACTATTGCGGCTAAAAATTGTACACTTACACATAACAGCACCAATGTTGACCATCTGTCCGAATACACATCGCTCTGGCGCCTCTATAGCAGTGTGGCTACAATTGATCAATCAATCAATGAATTAATCACCAATAGGCAATAATCAATCAATCGACCAGTCAATCAATTACGCATTGCTTAAAAAGAAAAGGTGTACAAGTCAACGGTTTGTATTCTAATCCTTAAATTCTGCTTATATACATAGTGATATTTGCATTCTATGCAAATTTAGAAAATGAAATTTTTAAACTAATAAATTAATCAGTCATTTAATAAAATGAGCAACTGATTGAATGGTCGATTTATCAATCCAGACACCCACCACCGCCACCAAAAAACACCCAAAACAATTATTAAATTGGTATTCCAACAAATAAATGGTAATTAATTACAAACTTCAAACTGTTAAATGTAGACATATTGTTGATCAATTAATAAAAATACAACCAACTCTGAGGAAAATGAATGAATAGGTAATTAAATAAGGTAAATATTTTAAGTAATCAGCTATACAAATTGGAAGCTGAACGAAGCATTTATAATGTGGAGCTAATTTTATCCGGGAAAACAGCATGCGTTTATATTATCTCTTCATGTTCACGTTAACAAATTATAGGCGATAATTTAACTTGAAAGCCTGTTCATTCATCATCTAATCGAGCGATTTTCTCATGGAAATCGCAGTCTGTGTAAATATGATTCACATTTCATTACAGATATTAGGCAATGATTAAAAAGAGGAATTATGCATTATATTGTCTTAATTGCACGATAAAGTATTTCACTGCTTTCTTAAATAATATCAATTTTCGTACATCATCTCTCAAAATAAACCAGCTGTATGTACTTGTGTATGAGAAATAGATGCCATTGAAATTTCTACTGCATTTATTTGCCTGTCATATCGACAAATATCATATCATCTGAATTTAGTTAAGTGAAAGTTAAAATTTAGCTGGTTCCTTTGGTACGCAAAAACTCTTATCACTTCTGTACACATATGGTTTATATCAGAATTTAACAAGGGCTACCTTTCACGGAAAACACCCTGATGTCATATCGAAGGATGAGGCGCCCGTGCAAATATCAGTGGAATACATTCTATTCTTAGACAACACTGAATGCAAAAGCCGTGAATGAAACTTACCTTATGTACGGAAAATTTGGCTCAACGTGGTCGTTGGCAACTGCTATGATATACCTGAAAAATAGGAAAAACTCAAATGTCTTACTGACCCGACCCTGACTTCACTAAATTCTCAATATTCTTCCTAAAATTGAGATATCGGATTATATTGCTTCGTATCCTTCTGATAATATACTGGGAGTTTTGTAAGGTAGAGATAGTAAAAAGCGTCAAAATTAACTTTTTATTTTGAAACTTGCACACGTGGAAATCTTTTTATTTTTTTATAAAATACTGGATGGAATTCCTCAGATTTGAAGAAAATCAAAAATTTTAATAACATACATGGCTACTTTTAGACGAATTCAAGATAATATTATTGTATTTTCTTGGTGCTTGATGAATGGTAGGTGAAAAAAATAATAATTGCTACATGCCTAACAATATTCAATATATTTAAAAAAATCCAAATCTGAGGAAGAAATTTTGAGAGATTAGGTAAAATTGGGGCCTGAACGTCTATTGGGGCCTGGACTTCTCTCCATAAAAAAGTACTGTTTCACCCAAGTAACATGCGATCCAGTCTGCGAACGTCTTAAGCTCAAATCTGCCATTACAACATGCAGTGGCAAATTACGATCTGCGTTATTTCTTCGACTAATGATATAGAGCATAAACAGTGTAGATCTTGATCTGTCAACGCATTATACAACGACATATGGGGATCTTGATCTGTCAACGCAATATACAACAACATATGGGGTTGATATAGAGCAAACAGTGTAGCTCTTGATCTGTCAGCGCATTAGACAACGACATATGGGGTTGATATAGAGCAAACAGTGTAGCTCTTGATCTATCAACGCATGATACAACCCCATATGGGGTTGATATAGAGCTAACAGTGTAGCTCTTGATCTGTCAACGCATTATACAACGACATATAGGGTCGATATAGAGCAAACAGTGTAGTTCTTGATCTGTCAACGCATTATACAACGACATATGGGGTTCAAGGCTATTTGAGATTAGATGCACGTTATACGGGGTACGGACATATGCTAATTCTTTGCTCACTTGTTCACTGCTCAGAACTGTTCACGTGTGTATGCAAATGTATGTCAGTTACCTTCATATATATATGATTTTGAGGAAACGTATCATACCTTCTAACAGACTTACAAGTCTATTCATTAGTCGTGGAGTCGTGGATTCATGTATGTCAAAAAAATTCTGCATTAATTTTCAATAAGTAAGACACTGTTTCTTTGACTCTTTCTCTTAAAATTCAACGTTCATTTTGTGAAGTAATAATCGAAATTAAAATAGACAAGAAAGTTAAAACTTTTTCTTGGTTTGGAATTTCTCGGTTTTATACGCCTGTTTATGTATTAATGGGCCACGGTGGCTGTGTGGTTAGCATGCCAGATTTGCGACCATAAGGATACGGGTTCCAATCCTGTTTGGACTAGGTTGGGCCGTTCCAATCCTGTTTGGACTAGGCTGGGCCGTTCCAATCCTGTTTGGACTAGGTTGGGCCGGCCAGCGTGGCATTTCTCTGAGCAGACACTTAACTCCATTGCCTTGACGCGATACAGTCAACCAATCAATCAATCAGTCAACATATTTGTGTGCTGAAAAAAATTAAGGTACCAAGTAAGGCGTGCGTGCGCGCGCGCGCGCACGCGCGTGTGTATGTGTGTGTGTGTGTTGTTGTTGTTGTTGTTGTTGTTGTGGGTTTAACGCCATTTTCAGCACATGATAGGCTATATATGGCGGCCAGTTGTAATGATAGGCTATATATGGCGGCCAGTTTTATCTGGTGGAGGAAGAACCCGAGCAAACCCCGGGAAGAACCACCGACCCACGGCAACCTACTGGCCAGCTTTCTCATATATCCACATTGGCCGAGCCCGAGACTCGAACCCACGCGGAAAGAAGTGAGATGGCAGTGATCGGTAAAGGCGAGCGCCTTAGACCACTCGGCCACCCGGAGCCCCTGTGTGCGTGCGTGTGTGTGTGTGTGTGTTGTGTGTGTGTGTGTGTGTGAGAGAGAGAGAGAGAGATAAGAACCAAGAATATCATAATAGAGTGATTTACCATCGCACATAACTGTACATTTATTTAAAACAATTTATAAGTAAATACTTCAAATAAGCTTTCTCCCTCATTGATAGACCATGTAGATTCTGTATTAGTCTAGTAGATTTGTGGAACTCTTACTGAATAAAATCAGCCTAACCTTTTAAATGAATTTGTTACAATAACTATCTGTTAAATGAATGTGTTACAATAACTATCTTTTAAATAAATATGTTACAATAACTATCTTTTAAATGAATATGTTACAATAACTATCTTTTAAATTAATGTGTTACAATAACTATCTTTCAAATGAATATGTTACAATAACTATCTTTTCCCAAGTTTTCGTTTGACCATACCTTTATTTCACTTTCTAAAAAAATAAATGTCTTGTTTTTTTTTGTGTGCTTCAAGTTTCAGAGAAAAAAGTAATTTTTCCCACGTATGTGATTGATAGAGACATTTTTACCCCAAACCAATGTAAACAAAACTGAAATCATGGTGCAGCAAACTTAATATTCAATGCTTATATATTTTGTATAAGATGAGCTATATCTAGAACACAGTTTTCGCACCATTTCTAAATTTATCACAACCCTCGAGGTAATCTTCTTACATAACAGAGTACGTTTGAAATAAGATATTTTGTTTGCAAAGTTGTAGATAAACATTGTACGATTTATTGGAGTTTGCCTTTTTTAACAGCTGTCTTGAAGTGCCGACTTCACGTGATCACCAACCAGTAGGGTAGACGGAATTAAGTACACAACACGTGGTTCAGTCTAATGGTATTTGCAACGTTCAGCTGAATCTTGTGAGATATCTATTTACATCTTTATCATGACGATTCTGCCTACTCCCCTGTTTCAATATCTATTCACTATCTTACCTGTAACAACCAACCTCAATAACTCCCTTGCTCTGCCTTACCTATCCAACGGCCTATCTACCTAACTACCTACCTACCTCTTTAACTACCTATCAAGCCACCTGCCTACCAACAAATCAACGTATAGTATGTATGTATGTATGTATGTATGTATGTATGTATGTATGTATGTATGTATGTATGTATGTATGTATGTATGTATGCATCCATGCATGCATGTATGCATGTTTTTATGCATGTATGGATAGATGGATGGATGTTGTAATCTACTGAACGATATATCAATCATTCAAGTTGTATATCTGCTCGTATCCCTATCAAGTTATCAGCATGTCTGTCTATCTGCCTGATTGTCTTTCTTTACGTCTGTCCGTCTATCTATTAGTTTGTTTATCCACAGTAACACGGAAACCAGTTTTATGGTTTTTAAAGAATTTAATAGCTCACCATTAAAATATTACGTCCTTGGATATTAGTAAGCAGATAGATGAGTTTCGAAACGCAAACCCTTGTTTGTTTTTTGTCATTATATTATTAGTAATTTCTTCATACGGAAGATGTATCATATAGTCACGCTCAACTGTACATATACTGGTGCAGGTTTACTTAAAAATATCGACATACAGAAAACAGATACGAGACAATAGAAAAATTATTTGTCCGCATTCGTGCCCGCTAGTGAGGAAAGCATAGACGGCGTTGTATAGTCAAAATACTAATCGTGCTCGACCCGAATCAGTGTACTATTTATTACTAAGCGGAGAGTGCATCAGGATGTGGTTAAATGCCATGAATAATGTATGTAATGGATATCAATCAATTAGGAGAAATCCCACAGCACCAATATTAATGACCGTATCAAGAACTAATAGAATGAAAACTTCACTCTATGTAGTGTACTAACAATGAACTAACAGAATGAAAACTTCACTCTATGTAGTGTACTAACAATGAACTAACAGAACGAAAACTTCATTCTATGTAGTGTACTAACAATGAACTAATAGAATGAAAACTTCATTCTATGTAGTGTACTAACAATGAACTAATAGAATGAAAACTTCACTCTATGTAGTGTACTAATATAGACGATAACACGATTAAACACATACAATTTATTAGTACTCGCGTATAATTCCAGTCCAAATGCAAACAACATAGACCCTGATCTGCCATCGCATAATGCGCCGGCAGATCAGGGTCTATGTTGTTTGTTCTACTGATTAGTCCTTACAAACTGCATAGACCCAGATCTGCCGGCGCATTATGCGACGGCAGATCTGGGTCTATGCAGTTTGCAGTTGGTATCGACTTATACGCGAGTACACGGTAATGACAATGTGTCATTTAAATTGTACGGTTTGAAATGGTTTGTTCATTAAGGGTGAAAATTTTGCTACCTTAGATATGAAAATTAAAACATGAGACTCATGGCAACTTTACTGACATTTAAGTCATGGTTTGATTAACTTATTAATCAAATGAACAGATGCATTCAACACTTAAATGTACGGATGACGTACATACATGTACACGGAAATACACATTACACACTCAGGGGTCTTCAGGAAAGAATCCCGTAGTCCAGATTAAAAATAAGTTGCTCAGAAAGTGCCTTAAACATTGTTTTGTTTTGTTGTTATTTTTCCTTTGTGAACTATTTATGCAGTTACCGTTAGGTACATTTGTAGAACAAGTCGAGATATATTGTTCTAGCCCCGACACAGCATTTGGAAAGCACATGGGCTCTGGGCACAAGGTTTATCGGAACCTGATGTACTTAATCTGAACTATCTCATTGATGAATACTCTAGATATGTAAGAAATGACTTTAATTAAAAATAACTCTAGCTATGCGAGAAATGACTAATTAAAAATGACTCGATATGTGAGAAATGACTTTAATTAAAAATGACTCTAGATATGTGAGAAATGACTTTAATTAAAATGACTCTTGATATGTGAGAAATGACTTTAATTAAAAACGAATCTAGATATGTGAGAAATGGCTTTAATTTAAATTGACTCTAGATATGTGAGAAATGACTTTAATTTAAAGTGACTCTTGATATGTGAGAAATGACTTTAATTAAATAAGACTGCTACAGATTTACAATAGAAAAAACGTCATAAGAGAAGCGTAAGCAAGAAGAGAGATTACTGCAGGCCAATCTCTCTCTCTCTCTCTCTCTCTCTCTCTCTCTCTCTCTCTCTCTCTCTCTCTCTCTCTCTCTCTCTCTCTCTCTCTCCTGAAGAAAATACTAATTTTCAGTCAATGACTTGGGTTCAAGTAGAAGAATTCGACGCAATTAAATTGTATGCACTGCAGTTAAATTCTACCAGAATATTTTCCATCTCGGAAAATTCGAAGTCTCGTCTTCGACGAGCAATGCCCCCCAACCCCACCCCCCAAAAAAAATAATCATTAAAAAAAAATCTGACCATGGAAGCTTTTAGCCCGTGAGTCACTTGCGATGTTCGTGTTTCCTGGTGAGTTCATATGCACAACATGATGAAAATCCTCTGATGAGGAAATTCAAGGCCCTTTAAAAATATGAACGCAAATAAATTGATGGATCAGAAAAAAAGATTTGTGTCGTTGTCGAGTTCATGCCCGAGGATCGACCTCAGTTTGACGCCATCCTCTCGTACAATGTCGGTAATGCCATTGACGACCAGGTCAATATCATCCTATCAAACTGATACAAAGACAAATCAAAAGTTAATGGCGGAGGCCTAGATTTATTTAGAACTTAAGAGCTAGTAAAACCAAATAGAAGGAAGCATACTAGTCGCGATATCTTGGTCTATGCACTGACTAAATTTATCTTTTAAAATAAACCCCAAGAGTTAAAGATTTATCCCTGTACCTCAAACAGCTTTTGTGATACAAAGCAGAAAGAACAGAAAACTTAAAATATTGATATGTGACCTTGACCTCGAGGATAGGACTCCAAACGTGAAATGCAACATATTTTCTAGTGACGATATATATGTATACCAAGCTTAATCCATTTATCTAAGGCAAAAATGTGACTGAAACCTAAAATATTGACACGTGGCCTTGACCATAAAGATCGGACTGCCAATATAATATGCGGCATATTTCTAGTTATCATATATAGTTGTACAACGTGTTATTCCTTCATCTCAAAAGGCAGTAAAAAAACTAGCGTGGAAAGGAAAGGGAAATGGAAAATTCAACACATTACATCATGACATTGACCTTGAAGATAGGTTCCCCAATGAGGTACGCGACACATATGCTAATGATGACATATAGATATACCAAGTTGTATCTCATAATCTTAAACATCTGTACACGCAGAGAGTGGAAAGGAAAGTGTGATGGAAAATTTAAAATATTAAGCCGTGACCTTGACCTTGAAGATCGAAAACACATTGTGGCTCCAAGCACATCAATTAGTCATGATATGTAAGTATACCAAGTTTCATCCCTTAATTTCACAAGGCTGTAAAGTTACAAAGCAGAGCGAAAAAGAAAGCTGTAAAACTTAAAATATTCAGCAGTTACCTTGACCAACGGTTTAAAATTACAGAGCGAAAGGGAAAGTGTGATGGAAAACTTAAAATATTGAGCCGCGATCTTAACATCTGACGATAGGACCACCAATGTGGTACCCGACACACCTTTTAGGGATGACATTTTGTGTTTAATCCTTTAATTTTAAACGGCTTTAAAATTACGGAGTGGAAGGGAAAGAAAGTGTGATGGAAAACCTAAAATATTGAGCCGTGATCTTGATCTTGAACATAGGACTCCGAATTTCGTACGCAACAAACACCTTCTAATGATGATGAATACGTATACCAAATTTCGTTTCTTAATCACAGACGGATTTAAAGCTACAGAAAGAAATTGAAAGTGTGATGGAAAGCAAAAATATTGAGTCGTGACTTTGACGTTGAAGATAGGTCCTGCAAAGTGGTAAGTGACACACCTTGTAATGATGATGTATAAGTGTGCCACGTTTCATAATTGAATCACAAATGGCTTGAAATTAAAGAGCGGAAACGAAAATATGACGGATGGACGGACAGTTGGATGGGCGGACGGACGGTCAGACAGAGGAAACGCGAATATTATGTCCCCGCTTCCCGCGAAAAGTCGGGAAACAATAATTAAATGGATCAGTAACATTCATCGAAATTGTATAAGGGGAAAAAAGGCGTTTCGTAAACAATTTTCTACGTATAGTTTGGTAATGACTCTGGTTCCAATAGTTTATCCCAGTTAAATTCTACCGTAACATGGTTATATGCCACTTCTGATGAAAACGTTGTTTTACTTTTATATTTTGGGCCCAGTCGTTAAAATATGCATCGCGTCTTGTACAGATATGTGCGTTACTTATAAAGTATGTGTTATTGTTAAACTTGTTATTTATTTCTAAAGCTTGCATTTACGGTTTTCTTTTCTTTTCAATAATTCTTCTGTAATCAAAAACGTTGCAAGCCGAAGGATGAATTACGGAAAAATACCATAAAAATAGAAAGTATCAGTAGATAATATATAATATATACTGGTTCTGACTGACTCGATCACTATTTTGAAAACTAAATTAGATGGTAGGGTATTTAGAAAGAAGAAATTTCTGTAATATTTACGGGGGATGGGGAAGAGGGGTAGAATTTACTTTGCTGTACCATTATTACCAATCTTGTATCGGGGTACGAGAATATTTCTGGCTCACTTGTAAATTCACAATATTACGATCGTTTTCATGGTAGAGTGTATAGAAGAGGGGTTTCTTGAGCAGTCGCTGGTGTGTGTGTGTGTGGGGGGGGGGGGAGGGAGATGAGTGGCGGTTCGAATTTATTTGTCGTTACCGGCTATTTATACATGCAGTTCTGGTTGAATTTTAATTTTGTAAAAAATGTACCATCATCGACCATGCAGAATAAATGATCTAACTGAGAAAATGTATAGCAACTATTTCACGAGTTTAACAAACAAAAAAAAAAAAAAAAAACAACAATCTCGGTATCAAGAAATGATGTGTATTTGTTTACAAGTTTGGATGGGATACTAGTATAGTCAAAGCTGGTTATGTTATAAAATAACATTCAAGAGAATAACAATGCTGATGTATCAAATTCAAACATCAAACAAGAAGATTTGGGCCTGTTTCGCTCACCCGGCTTATATGACTTAACAGCATACCATTTCACTAAGAAAGCTTATGTAGAATTAGAAGAAGAATACAACCTCTGTACCTATGTAAACTATCTCCCATATTTTATATCATGCTAAAGATAAAAAGAGTAATGGCAATGAATATATGAAATGCCTTAAAAGAATGCACAATACATGTAATAACATATAAATGACGGATGTTTTAGGCACTTTAACATGGCAACACTAGCAACTGTCAAACTCTATTTCACAAAGTATATCAACCTTGCATCCAAATATTAAAGAATTTTGAACGTGGCAAAACTTAAGAAACAATTCACTATAAATAAATTTTTTAAACTTATAAATGTTCTTTTTTTAACAAGAAATATGTTTTTTGTTGGAGCAAGATCAATAACAGATTAAACAAAAAAAAACCCCCACAAATATTTGCAAACAAATATCTATAATTGTTTAATGAAATTCTAACCCATAATTACAACACTGCGCATAGTTTATGCAAGCCTGCAATTCTACATTTTTTTCGAAACAACATTTCTAATTTATACTGTCTGCTCAGTTATAAATGACAAATTTTTAAAAATCTGTCACATTCTAGAAACTTGTTATCTTTCAAAAATTCAATGTTTTCATTCTCCTTTATATTGGTATCTATGAAGTGTGCTTCCATAATTTATTTTAACGGAATAATGTTTTTTGCAGGTTCCCAACTGTCAAACGGTTCTTCATATTTTATTTTCCATTTCAGAAGTACATACTTTTTTACATTTCATTCGTAGGGTTTTCAGAATATTGTCAGCTTTATATACGTCGTTTTTTCCCATCTAGTTTGTTCCCAAAGTTGATTAATATTTGTGTTAGCAAGAGCAATATCAGGACAGAAGTAAAGAGGCCTTAAATACCGTCTCTACTCGCGTACAATCCTATACCAACTGCAAACTGCATAGACCCAGATCTACCGTAGCATAATGCCCCGGCAGATCTGGGTCTATGCAGTTTGTAAGGACCAATCGGTAGAACAAACAACATAGACCCTGATCTGCAGGCGCATTATGCGACGGCATATCAGGGTCTATGTTGGTTGCATTCAGGGGGATTATACGCGAGTACATACAGTAGTTCTTTGTCTTGCTTTGAAAAGTATGTGACGTCTGACATTTAGAACGGTATAGAAACATATAGTACATACTTTGCCATTGACAAATTATTTTTAGGCATTATCAACGAGCCAACAGAACGTCCATCTTCAACAGGGACATTTTTATTTTCACTGATTTGCAACATTTCTTCGATCCTTTCAAACGTATGAATGATTTCAGATTTATATCAAATTGTTAAAAATTTCTATGGTTGATTCAAAAACAGCTACTTCATATACTGAGTAACTAAGTTTTGCTATAAAACGAATGTTATTTTCCATTAATTCTATCTCTGTTTTTTGTCGAATTGTTGAAGACCAACCTCCATCTCCCCAAGTTTACAAGATCATCAAATTGTATTGTAAATTTAACCCAATACCAAATTGTATATTTATCCACATAAAATACTCAATTTATTCCTTCTTCCTACTGCACTGTTTTCATCATCTTGCTATAAAGGCTGGTACTGCTTATCTTGATGGTATGATCACGGAACGCAATCTGTAAATCTGCCTCTTCTCGGAATGACTGCAAGATGTGGTTTTCGATGTTTGAAATCGACAAATCAAAAACCTTGCTATTTTCTTGAATATTACTTGGTAACACAGCTAGCTTCTGCCATACATATATCCCATCCAAATCAAGATTTTTGCTTTTATGTTGATCTCATTAGATATTTCAATTACCTCTCTGAACACTGTTGAGTTTATCACAATATAGCATTGTGCCAATATTTATGTCTCCAATAATTTTGTGTCGTGATTTGTACATGCTGTTTTTGCACACCAACATTCGCGCTGACTTTATTTCGAATGAATCGCTCCGTTGATGTGGTGCCGTTCATTGTGCTAGCTCACCGGCTGTGCTAGAGAAGATGTACATTTTCTCAGTGTAAAAGGTATAATTGTACACGGTCGAAGATTGTACAATTCCGAAATCAACAAATGAACCCGAACTGTAAATACAAACAGCCGATATAGAAAAATGTATTGCCCCCTCCCCCCTTTCAAGAATATGATCGTACCATTTTGAATTTACAAATAGTCCAGAGATATTATTGTACCTCTATACGAGACGGTAATAACGGTACATCAAAATAAATTCTACTTCCCCACCCCCACTCCTCATGTTAAAGAAATCTCTCTTCTAAAACCCCTGCCAAGAATACGATCGTACTATTTTGAATTTACATATAGTCCAGAGATATTATTGTACCCCTATACGAGACGGTAATAACGGTACATCAAAATAAATTCTACTTCCCCACCCCCACTCCCCATGTTAAAGAAATCTCTCTTCTAAATACCCTACCATCGAATTTTTTTTTTTAAATAGTGATCGAGTGAGCTAGAACTAGTATATATTATATATTATATACTATGTACAGTATCTCCATTTTCTCTGCCATTTCTACCGAGTTCTTTATCGATTTTATAGAAATGCGGAATGTCTTCCTGCAGAAACAAGTTCTGAATTTTTGCAAAATATATGTGGTCAGCATGGTGGATGTGTATATGAATGGCTTGGAAAAATAACTCGAGTGTTTCTTGATGAAAAAATACTCTTCAGCAGTGTGTTATTAAGAAGGATGTGCACGTATGTAAAGTGACATAGACAAGTCATGCGGACAGACAGATAGACAAACAAACTTACGAGACCCAGAAGGAGAGGAAGAGCCATCCAGATGTTAGAATGGGTAGTAACCATAATCTCCTCTTTAGCCAGATCAAACACAGAAATGACATTATCCCTGGTGGTTTCTCTTCTATGTCTTTGTCTCTGGGTCTGCAAAAATAATAATAACAATAATAACAACAACAACAACAATACTACTACTACTAATAATAATAATAATAATTGCCAACAATGCATAAAACAATAAATATTCCGATGAACAGGTTTTTATCTCATTAGAAACAGCGCAGGATTATATAGTGGTGATGTTTCTCTTTCATTGGTTTTAATGTGTACATCGTTCGAATTTTGTACTACATTTGATACAGCCAGCAAAGTGTTCAGATTCTTACTTGATTTAAAAAAATGTGTCTCAAAAGATACACTTGCCCCAGTCTACTTCATGGAGAATGAATACAATAATAAATGTTTCGATAAATAGGTTCTTTTGTAAGCAGCGCATTAATATTTAGTGGTACTATTTCTCATTCACAAGCTTTCACTGTATACATCGCTATCATATATATGTACAGCCCAGCAAAGTGTTCAGATTCTTACTTGATTTTAAAAACAGTGTGTCTCAGAAAATACACATGTCCCAGTCTACTTCATGGAGAATGCATAAAACAATAAATATTCCGATGAATAGGTTCTTGTCTCTTTGGAAACAGCGCAGGATTATATAGTGGTATTGTTTCTCTTTCATAGGCTTTCAATGTGTACATATTTGCATACTACATTTCGTACAGTCTAGCAAAGTATTCACATTCTTACTTGATTTTTTAAAATGTGTCCCAGAAAGTACATTTGCACACGTCTACTTCATTAAAAGTACCATTCACTTGCAGCCTATGTGTTTAGCTTCTATGTACTTACAAATATAAATTCTGCACTGTTCAGAATTCCACTGGACCAATCAAGTTTGCTTTCACTTCAAAATGATCATTTGCCCTTTGTGAGACACGCTATTTATCTTTTGCAATCACTTCCAATCTCAGAAACTAGTATCCCGGCTCGCTCCGAGCCGCTGCTCTGTTTTCTATCAGTTTCTTGCCATGAGTCAAGGTCGAGGCCGATGAATGAGGGGTCGAAAAACAACCCTTGCTTTTACAGTGAGATTTAAATTGCCTGACATTCCATAATTTTTGTAAACTACTTCGTTAAATACAGCTAAGAGTTTGGCTATCAGGTTTGAAAGGCTAACTAGGTCATCGCTTTCCTCCCTTCGAGGGTGGCAGTATTATTTTAGAAAGCCGATAAGGCAGCGTATGTCATGTGGTTTAAAAAATTGCATTCATTTTTCGACTATTCTGAAAATGAAAAATTGCATAGGTTCTCATTACATAACAATCGGTTTCAGATACATCTCTATTTCGTCTAAAGTTGAGTTTTTTTATTTTTTACTTTTACAAGTGTTTCGCATTTAATAATGGATCAAGTTATGCCAACAGACCAGGTTCGGTAGAGTGTTAATTGTAAACAAATTTCATATAATATTACTTAATCAATTTTACAAACTGAATGTCAGATACAAATAACAAAAAGAAATCGTTTCCAACTTTTGTAGGTCACAAGATATAATGTACAGTTATTTTATGTCAGACGGAGATGCCAATGATGGTCGTATAATGGTTATTAGCTCTCTTTGAGAAAGTCAAATCTACAGAATGAATATGTGTGACGTGAAGCTATCTTAAAAGGTCATGTGACACATACCATCGAAACATGCTTAGAGAAATTTAGACAAACTTTGGAACAGCTAACATTCTGCTCGGGGCTAGAATTGTTGCTCGTTAAGTATATTTGTTATAGCTGAGCTAGTTGAATTGTTTGGACTTTACTTCAAAGATACACTTTCGAACATTTTCTAATATACGTCGCACTATTTTGGAAACAAGGTTATGTACCAGTGTACACTTACAGACTTAGCCATCATGAAATTGTCACCCTTTTCTCTGTCAACATGACAATAGGGGGTTTCGAACGCGGAACCTAAGAGGCGTGTTGGGAGTTCAGGAACTCGTATAATTTACAAGGACTATTGGTGGATTGTAACCAATTGCCCATCAGTTATGGCTACCGACCTTCAATCAAGTCGTGAGCAAATTCAGGAAAGCACGTACAAAAGTGCATTGATTAATACCGTGAACCCCATTCAGTTAAAGATGAATGAGAGAAACAAAAAGATACAATGAAAACTATGGAAATCTCTGGATAATAGAATTCACAGCCAAATAGCAGAATCTTAACACAGAAATATTAACTGCTGTTGTAAGCATACAATGCACAGACTACGTACGTGCAGCGTCTTCAGTCACTTAACAATACATACAATTAACCGTGTGATGTGTAAGTCCCAATGGCAGAGTGGGCTAAAGGGTTGGTCTAGATGGAATGTCTCTGCATCCGGTAGTGGTGAGTTAGAACTCACACAGCGATGGAGTGACTTTTACCATGATTATTGAAAAATTGATTTCAAGTTCAAGAAGAAGATTGATTTAGTGATTGGTATTTAACGACACATCAGCACATGACATACTATTGAGTGCCATGGCCATGGAAGTAAATTGCCTTTCCCACAGACACATCATTTCTAAACTATTTCTACTGATACATGCATCTTTCAAAACTATTCCAAAGAGCTCCGATTCCTAATTTTCGGCCTGTTTTTCAAGGGAAAAAATAAATAAATAAATAAAGAAAACATTGATGCTGAAAATTAGGAATCGGAGCTTTTTCAGAACAGTTTACAATAATTTCCTTCATGAAATTTTGGGAGTAAATTTACATATTTTACGAGTTTTAAGAAAATCACAAGTCAGCTGTGCCGGACATTAGGAATAAAACGGCAATACGGCTTTTATATTTTATCTTGCTCTTTTTTTTCTTGGGCGGGGGTGGTGGTGGGCGACCGCAATTACTTTATCGCAATGGTATGAATATGGGCTATTTGAATGTTTAAATATATTTTTTCATATTTTTTTAAAGTTTGTGTAGGCTGTATACTTATCTATGACTGAATTTCTCCTAATCACAGTTTGTGTAGGCTGTATACTTATCTATGACTGAATTTCTCCTAATCACAGTTTGTGTAGGCTGTAAACTTATCTATGACAGAATTTCTCCTAATCACAGTTTGTGTAGGCTGTATACTTATCTATGACTGAATTTCTCCTAATCACAGTTTGTGTAGGCTGTATACTTATCTATGACTGAATTTCTCCTAATCACAGTTTGTGTAGGCTGTAAACTTATCTATGACTGAATTTCTCCTAATCACAGTTTGTGTAGGCTGTAAACTTTTCTAATTTGTACCGGTATGATAATTTTTTCTTAAATGTTTTCAAGTTTGGTACTTTCCTAAAAGTAAATTCAAATTTAAAATTTCATCAGATTTTTTTTGTTTTTTTATTTATTTTAAATATTTCGTAAACATTATTGAATAAGAACATTTTACATGGTAAAATTGAATACACATTAATTTTAAGTACAAGGTTACGATTAGCATCCAGTAGTACAATTCTCTTGCTATGCATGGCATTTTATTGGTATAAACGTGGAAGAATTTTTGTCCACAGCCTTCCAAATAATATATGTGTTAATAAACATCCAGTTTTGGTTCAATCTGTGCAAATCGAGTCCCCATCCCTAAAGTGCATCTAATGCATGTATACTAAATATTACATATGAAAGAATAGAAAAGGTTTGGTTGTTAGGTGTTAAACGGCACATTAACATATTAAAGGTTATATAGTGCGACGCAATAGGAGTAATGTGCCTTGCCCAGAGACTGGCACGCTAACCACCGATCCACCGCAGCTCAAAGTTTCAAAGAAAGCTTTTATCAGCTGCACCACATTTGATGTAATGAATCTGTTACATGCAGGTAATGCCTCATGTTCATATTCATATGTGTATACGTACGTACGTATGCATGTACTATAGGAGGAACTTGAGGCACAAAGCGGCACTTGGGGCACGATGGAATATTAGCATTATGTTCCCTTAGTGCCGCTTTTGGAAAAGATTATGGGCGCAGAGGGAAATTAGCATTAAGAGGCACTTGTGGCACAAGAGGAATTTAAAATTACGTCCGCCATGTTGTGTCCATAATATTTTTTCAAAAGCGGCACTATGGGCACAAGGGGAATTGTAATGTTAAAAATATTCACAGGTTTAACATTATGGGACAGTCTGGGGACAAGGGTGAAAGTAATGTTAAAAACGTCCATAGCTTTAACATTATGGGACGGTCTAGGAGATGGGAAAAAGTAATGTTAAACATTTCGTATAGTTTGAACATTATGGGCCGATCTAGGGGAAAAGGGGAATTGTAATGTTCAAATATTTACATGCTGAAAATACACTTGAACTGACCAATACACCTACGCCTATTGACCAAACACCCCCCATCTACAGACCAACACCCATACCTACTGACCAACACCCACAGATAGACTGATCAACACCTATACTAACTCACACAAAAGGTAGGATATAAAATAAGGGGGTGAAATAGAAACGAAACCGTACCATACAACTTACAGAGTATCACACGTGGGATACAAGGAAAGAAAAGGGTAGGGATATTGACACACACATACACATAAGCATACTGATATACTATTGCACAAGATAGAAGGGTAGGGATTTAAGATTTAGTTGTGGAAAACAAGACATACAAAACATGCAAACATACACACACAAAAGCATAGATTTTGGCAATGATTGAATAGAATTAATTATGATTCGTCACCAAATTAAACAATATTAATAACTTTCCATTATGCCATTACAATTTTTAAAAAAAAGAAAAAACATTCAAGGATTTAAAATGTTAACATTATTTTAATCATATGTATATGTACCCTAATTTAATATATGCGTTCTTTGTTTTAACAGCCACGTCCTTTATTTTAACGCGTATGAAAGGGTCGTATTCAAGAGAATTTCAAAGCAATAAAGCTATAGATTCATCAACATTACAGAGGGAAACAAGCAACGCTATTTGGGGTTTTGAAGTTCAAACATTGTAACTCTTGACAATTGTGGATTGGGTTACCGCATAAGAATGCTAGGTAAACATATTTTTAGTCTTCTACCAAAGAAGGTAGCTTATTTGAAGCATCTGCGTCAGTAGCAGACAACAAAATATGATCGACTGTTATTTATTTTACACGTACTGGATACCTCGGTCCTAGTGGTTAAAGGAATCTCCAAAAGAATAAAATATTTTATCGTTTCCTCACTTAGATATGTCTGGATCAATGCATCAAGAAAACACTGCAATGCGCTTTTTAAAGGAAGAATTTAAACAGTGAAGGAATGTATTATCAAAATAATGATACGAAAAGTAATTAGTTACTTCTTTTTTACCCTCAACCCCACCATCTGCCTAGGAAAAGCATGTCAAATAAAAGATACATGAATACCACAAGACAGAGTAAAACTTTTCTACAGTAGTCAACAAAAAATCATGTTCGACCTTGCCATTGATTCGGAAAGGACAATAACCTTATGGTTAAATTAAAGAACTAAAATGTTGTTCTTCGTTACGGTTTCTGTTAAGTATATTTCGAAATTAATGAAAGAAAGTAGAATAAAATAACTGACTATGTATCGTACGCAATTCCCTAATTGCAATGGTGCAAATTTCTGTCGATTTCTGTAGAGCACAGTGTAGTTTGACAGAGAACCATTAATTAGATTTATAAGGACAGGTACCATATGAAATCGCTATACTGCGATGAGTTTAATGTTCGTGTTGTGGGCGAGATGGATTCTTAATTAAGCATTCGTTTATTCAACGGTCAGACAGATTGGAAGGAAAAGGTTAATTTCGATTCTTGGGATCAAAAATGTCAGAGTTGAGAGGGTACAGAAACCATTTGTAAGCTAGTGGACGTAATATTATCTTTTTGAGATTTTCCAGAATCAGTTACATAAATAGCGCGAAATCTAGAAGGTTACGCTGACCGAAGTGTCGCATATTAAAAAAAGGCGGTAGATCCGTGTAATCTGATTGGCTACGCTAAATAAGGGGTGTGTTTCCCACACGAAATTTCATGTTTTTAATATGCCCCATCGCAAAATTTAGTCAGTCTAAATTTCTGCAAGAGAAATAGCATTTGGCTCCGAGATTGAATTTAGAAGAAATTATCTCGTAAAACAATTATCCAAGGGACCGGATGTCTGGAAAATTGACGGACACAATTCTGGCGGAAAAAGCAAGCAAGGCTTGAAAGACAAGGTATTTGCGTAAATCTCATGTAATTCGTTGATACCAATATAATTATTTCCTTGAATTTATTTGCTTATATTTGCATGAATTTATTTGTTTAAATTCGTAGATCAATTTACTTGATATGAGTATAACTGTGTTTGAGTTCATTTATCTGAAATCGTACAATGATCTTCTTTATATAAGTTTGACGAATTATTGGAATTTGTTGTCTTGATTGTTATAGGAATCAGGTATTCTAAGAATTTCATGCATTACTTTAGTTGATATGAGTTACGAGAATCCGTGTGAATTCACCGATCTTAGATGATTTCACGTATGATAAAGACTTGAGTGTGTATTGACTGAAATTAACGTTGTTAAGCCATGAAGTGAGATTTCATGTATGCTAAAGACTTGAATGTGTGTATTCGCTGAAATTAACGTAGTTAAACCATGTAATGAATTTCATTCATTCATTTGTATAATTGAGACGAGAGCGGAACTGTTCTGTCTCGTGTGATGTTAATGTGAGTCAGTGATGAAATAGCCGTTAGGAAGTACATTAATCTTATGAAACTAGGTTTGTTTGTGGTCTGCCATGTTGGCTTGACCAGATAGCCTTTGGTATCTGTTTGAATTCCGATAGGACGATATCTGACATAACGAGAGTGGAGTAATGGTCTATTCCCAGTAGGATATCTGACAGAAGATTTAGGTTGCTTCTCTGTTTATTTTGAAAGGGCAAATAGCTCCATCCACCCACCTACGTATCCAAGTACCTACGTATCCACGTACCTACGTATCCACGTATCCACCTACCCACACAAAGTTGAGGGCCGACAGAGGCGAGATGGAGAGAGTGCGGAGGGGGAAAAAATCGGAAGAACAAAGAAAACAGCAACGGTGAATTTGGAGGGTCCAGCGTTAACCAGGTTATGCTGTTATGCAGGGACAATGACTTCGATTGTACACTCGATTATATGATGAACTAATTCTATCATTTAAACAGATCGGCTATTTGCATAAGTATATTCGCTTTCAAATTCAGTAAGTGATTTATTTCAAAAAGAAGTGTATCTTCCTAATGTAATGTATTTTCCCAGTTTGTTTATGTAATTGATTAAATTGTTATATTTCATGTACGGGGGCTCGTGTTATTCTGTTCTATATATCTGCTCAGATCTCTATTTATTCTATCTATAAGTTTCATAATTTATATTATTATTTACTCGATCCGGGCAATAACACCGAGGTCGATCATCCTTTAGAAAACGATAACCAACCAAATAAAGCCGACACCTTGTAACGATGGTAGTACCCGCCAAATGGTGTTTAGATGAACTTAAATGAAAATGGTGCCGCTTGGACATCCAATATGGTCTCAACGGTGGCCATCTTGAAAATCTTGTTATCGTTACCCGTCCATAATGGATGGTCATATTGACGTGGGATTTTCACTAAAAGACTTTTAATGATGTCTTGTTGGTCCTAGAAAAAAAGTTGGTGCCGCTTAGACATCCAATATGGTCCCCACAGTGGTCATCCAGCTTAAAATCTTGCTGCAGCTACACCTTATTACTGGATGGTCATATGATATGGTGTTTTCTCTAAAACATTTCTTATTATATCTTGCTGGATCCGATTTCCAATATGGCCACCGTAATGGATGGTCATATGATATGGTGTTTTCGCTAAAACATTTCTTATTATATCTTGCTGGATCCGATTTCCAATATGGTCACCATTTTGAAGATTTTGTTAAGGCTACTCCTCCATAATGGATGGTTATATCGACATGTGGTTTTAATTACACGACTTCTTATGACGTCTGTTTGGTCCTAAATCAAATGAAGCCCCTTGGACATCCAAGATGGCCACCGTGGCGGTCATCTTATAAATATTGCTATCGCTTTTCAGTTTTGTTATCGCTATTTCTCCAGAATTGATAGTCGCTGCTACATGGAGCCCTCACTAAACGATTTTATGATATTAAACTGGTTTTAAAGGAAAACGGTGCCGATCAGACCCCCAATATGGCCGCCATAGTAGGATTATTAAAAATCTTGTTATAGCTACTTCTTCAGACCGATTGTTCCTATAGACATATGCATTTCAATGAGAAACTTATTATGATATATTGTTGGTCCTAAATAAAAATAGTGCGGAATAAGTCAGCACTCTTATGGTGAGCATGAGGTCAAAGGTCTTAACTCAGGATTTTAGCTGCACTGGCTTCTGAGCATGATAACACAAACAATTATGAATGGATTTTTTAAAAAAAAAACAGTTTGTGGATGTATCTGTTGAATACCTTGAATGAGGTCACTTAAATAACTTAACTTTGTTTCCCACCGTGACGGCCATATTAGATGTTTTGCCCACTGTGACGGCCATATTAACTGTTTTGAGCTGTACCGGTTTCATTTAGAACCAACTAGATCTTGAGATGAATGTGTGTGTGTGTGTGTATGAAAAATTTCATATACCTCAAATACCTTGAATGAGGTCACTTAAATAACTTAACTTTTTTTCCCACCGTGACGGCTATATCAGATGTTTTGCCCACTGTGACGGCCATATTAGATGTTTTGAGCTGTACCAGTTTCATTTAGAACCAACTAGATCTTGAGATCAATGTGTGTGTGTGTGTGTGTGTGTGTGTGTGTGTGTGTGAAAAATTTCAGGGCAATGATCTAAGTAGTTTAGAGGGAGCTGCGATAACAAGCTTGTGTTAACGGACCGACAACAAGCAGACAACGTACAGGCTGACAGACTGACAACAGGCCATATCATAAGCTCTTCTGGTCAGTTTTCAGTTGGAGTCGAAAAATCGTCCATGTTTTGCTTGCGGGCACACGAAAGATAAATCAGGAAACAGGATACCGGAGTCACGTGACAGTCACAAGGATACTACTGTGCTCTAATTTTTAGTTCATATGTATATGGAGGCTTGAAAGGTGTTAAGAATGAGAGTGGTTGGTCTTTATGTTCTCTTACAAGTTAATATGCAGAAGTAAATTAAGAACTTGATACTAGTATATGACCAAGGAAAGAGACTATCGTTTTTAGTCATATCTAAAATCATCAAACTAGTATATTCTTTGACACCTTTTAAAGTATCTGAATTATATGTATGCTAATAAGGAGTTTAGTGTTTTATGACAATCAGTCGGTAATAGATGGTTCTCATTACAGTAGATTACGTTTTATAGCAAATACCCTTACATCCACAAGTTTACCCGAAATATCTCAAAAATCACTTCATTTCTTACGCAAACATTACAACAACAACAACAAAATATTTGCTATAATGATAGCTCGAAGTTAGTAACATATCTAACAATATTTCGAGTCGCGGTACTCATTGTTTGATCATAGTAGCTTTTAAAAACTAGAAAAGTAATCAAATTAACTACCTCAAATAACATTTTAGTCCAGGTTTGCAATAATCAGAATAATCGAGCGGGTTTTATCTATCAGTATATTATGGCTCTAACAAATCCAAGAATCGAATTTAGCTGTATATCCATGTGCTTTACTGAAATTATAACATTTTGACTAAACTCATTATATAGCTGTATTTCCACGTGCTTTACTGAAATTAAAACATTTTGACTAAACTCATTGTATAGCTGTATTTCCATGTGCTTTACTGAAATTATAACATTTTGACTAAACTCATTGCATAGCTGTATTCCATGTGCTTTACTGAAATTAAAACATTTTGACTAAACTCATTGTATAGCTGTATTTCCATGTGCTTTACTAAAACTAAACATTTTGACTAAACTCATTGTATAGCTGTATTTTCATGTGCTTTAGTGAAATTATAACATTTTGACTAAGCTCATTGTATAGCTGTATTTGCATGTTCTTTACTAAAACTAAACATTTTGACTAAACTCATTGTATAGCTAGCTGTATTTGCATGTTCTTTACTAAAACTAAACATTTTGACTAAACTCATTGCATAGCTGTATTTCCATGTGCTTTACTAAAACTAAACATTTTGACTAAACTCATTGTATAGCTGTATTTCCATGTGCTTTACTGAAATTATAACAATTTGACTAAACTCATTGTATAGCTGTATTTGCATGTTCTTTACTGAAATTATAACAATTTGACTAAACTCATTGTATAGCTGTATTTCCATGTGCTTTACTGAAATTATAACATTTTGTCTAAACTCATTGCATAGCTGTATTTCCATGTGCTTTACTGAAATTATAACATTTTGACTAAACTCATTGTATAGCTGTATTTCCATGTGCTTTACTAAAACTAAACATTTTAACTAAACTCATTGTAATCGTGCGAATGTTCTACAGTATAGATAATGTATTAACTTTCATCACGTGACAAATTTTATTTTCATTTAAAAAAAATTAAAAAATCTGTTTATCTTGCCGTAAAAAAATTCAACTTTCTTGTTCACTGTTCGATATTCGTAGCGATTGTCGTAATAAGTTTGGAGCAAAACGCGTTTGAAGCTCACTTCAGGAGAAGCATTTCCAGTAGAACAGGTATAAAACTTAATTTTATTTCTAAATTACCGAAAAAATATTCTTGCTGTGATTTGTTGATAAAACAAATTTACAAAAATATTGTAGTCAATTTATTAGTTGCAATTATTTTTTATTATCTTGAGGAAAAAAAACCCAAAAACATTCTGGTTCGAAAGAAAATTCCAGGCCCAACCCACACAATCACACACCCACGAAAATTAAATGGTCGGTCCCTAAACAACTCACAGAAGGTGCAAACACGGTTCGAACAAGTAAAATATTCCATTTTTATCAGTCTTTATCATTTTAAAGGCCTGTCTTGGTAAACACGTGAAACTGCTGGCGTCAAACCATTACTCCATATAAACAGATGCATTGCAATTAATTATCAGAAAGATTACACTATGATATGAAGACAACGCACTGCAATTAATGATTTGAACCATAAAGATGCAAATGTAAGCAAGATAATCTGAGATACAATCTTGAATGCATATAACTTATAAGCTACTGTAGATAGTAGTTGAAAAGCTACAAGGTTAATTCATAAATCAGTTTTAATTGTAAAAACAAAATATTTATTGCCTTTTGAAATGACAAAGTTCATAAATGCCTCGTTATCTTGCCAACTTCGAGAAAAAACAAAACCAAAAACAAAAACGAAAAGGATCCGGCAAGCTGAACCTTTATCCGTTGCCTGTATTCGACACTCAACAAAAAAATTAAGGCGACGTTCGGCGTTTCCTAGTTTTTGTTCTATAATCTGGAGCCGCGGTGGCTCATTAGTTAGCGTGTCGGAATCTCATGACCAGAACGGTGCGGGTTCGAACAACGCTCTCAACAGACTAGATTGGCCACGGTGTATTTCTGGGCAAGGCACTTTACTCCAGTTGCCTCGACACGATATACTCTTTCATACGTTGATGTCCAGTTAAACACGAAAACAAACAAATGAACTATCTTAAGCATTCGTTGGGAAAATGGAATATGGCATTTGTTATATATAAGTCAACTTGTTTATGAAGAGTCGAATGTTGACTTTTCTTAGTTTCTGTACGGTGATCTGATGCTGCGGTGCCTCAGTAGTTAGCTTGCCGAACTCGCGACCAGAAGCGTGGGAGTTCAAACACTGCCTAGTTCAGCACGAGTCGGCCGACGTGGTGTATCTCTCGGCGGGGCATTTTATTCGAGATGCTTCGGCACGATATAGTCTTTCATATCTTGACGTGCTGTTAAACACCAAAACAAACAAATGCACTAATATCTGAAATCATTTTATTTTATTTATTTATTTGTTCTTTTGGTGGGCGGCGTGGGGAATGAAATATGTCATTTGTGTAAATCTTTGAACTTGCTGATGAAATATTTCTTAATGGTAAGCCTCCCCAAAGTGCAGAACAAGGAAAAATTACTAGCATTTATAAGAGGTCTGACTCTCTCGATAAATGATAATCTAGATTATCGCTATTTAGAATTAAATTGCTGATTTTACAATTTTTATTTGATGAAAGAAAGTCATGAACGGGTCAGGAAAGGTGACTAACCCTTCGAATTAGAAGTCGATAACCTCAATGTATGGAATACTTAATGCCTATTGATTGCCATCTGCCTGATAATCGGATCCGACTCGGTCGCCTGCTTGTCTATATAACCGCCTTTTCTGACACAGATAGTATGGAAGCAAAGCTGATTACCAGTCAGGATCAAAAAGTGAATATGGAATTGTTGAAGAAGAATAAGAAGAAGAAGAGAAGAAGGAGGAGTCAAAGAACACATTGCTCAGATAAAGATTGTGTAGTCAATGATCTCGACATTTAATCAAATGATGACATTGATTGTTAGCAATCTTTGCCCGACAGGATGCAAACCCCAAACCCATATTATTATTCTTCATTTATTAACAAGTTATTAGATACACAAAATGCTAAATCAGCGAAAATGTTGAAAAAAGGTTTCAAATTTTAAATAACACTATATATGTTTCAAAGTGACTCACAACTAAACTAGAATATTTTTCAACTAGTTTATGATATATTTCTCAATGACGAGTCTCTCAAAAGTGAAGAAATAGGGAAATATTATTTAAACGAAGTCTGACGCTATCGATCTGGGTCGTCGCTATTTAGGAGCACATCACTAATTTTACCGTTTTATATCTGAGTGTTTCAACCAAGCCTAATGAAAGAAAGCCATGAACGGGTCAATCGATGTAGTTAACCCTTAGCGCTATAAGCCAATACCTAAACGTCTGGAATACTTAATGCATATTGATCGCGGTCTGGTAGATAATCGGATCCGACTCAGTCGTCTGCTTGTCTATTTACCGCCTTTGCTGTTTGTATAAAATTTGTGTGGATATGGAATTGTTGAAGAAGAAGAAGAAGAAGAAGAAGAAGAAGAAGAAGAAGAAGAAGAAGAGAAGGGAATTGTTGAAGGAGAAGGAGGAAGAGGAGGAGGAGAGACAAGCCTTAATATTTAGCACAGATAAAGATAATGTAGCAAATGACCATCAATGAGTTCTCAATATTTAATTAATTGATGATATTGATTGTAAGCAATTTTCGACCGAAGGAATCCAAGCATATTTTAATTGTCATTGTTAACAAGTTGTTAGATGTTTCCAAATATGCTACGCTAGCAAAAAAAAATTATATTAAAAAGTTACACGTTTGAAATGTGACTATATTTTTTTTATGTGTAGAACACCAGAATCAGAATAAAGGGGAATAATTTTCCTGTACGTATATAGTCTTTTGTGTAGAACACCTAAACCAGAATAAAGGGGAAGTAATTTTCCTGTACGTATATAGCCTTATGTGTAGAAAACCTAAACCAGAATAAAGGGGAAGTAATTTTCCTGTACGTATATAGCCTATCTTCTGTTATTGTTTAATTTTGCGAAAGGACGCTTAACTTGGCATTATTCCGGTACGCTGCTATTTATGGCCTAGATTTAAACACTTTCAACCAGAAAGACCTGGCAATTGTGGCATTTGTGGCAATTGTGGCATTTGTGGCAATATCTTGTGAAGTTATATATTACCACACTCATAACATTCTAAAATGAACAGATATGTACATTATTATGGCCCTTGTTAAATCTGTACAATATCAAAACTCATTTTTATGAATGCTTATGTTTTGGACACATAAAACCCTCATTGATAGATGGATTTACTGATTGGCATTTAATGGCACATCAACACGTAAAAGGTGATGTCGTGCCGAGGCAATTAGAGTTGTTTCTTGCCCAGAGGTATACCACAACAGCCGACCAGGACTGGTCTGAGAACGATTCGAACCCGCGCACTGCGGCCGTTGTCTTGAAAAAAACTTACTATACAGTAATGATTGTTTACATCAGGGGTGTCAAACTCATTTCCTATGGCGGGCCAGATTTGATATAAATAATAATAAATAATAATAATAAATAACGAGTCTGGCGGGCCGGATACGGCCCGCGGGCCGTATGTTTGACACCCCTGGTTTACATTATTCTACTGGTGCCATTGTCTAGATATTCGAAGAATTCCATTCAAATATGAAAATCCACCTACAGAACATTTTACTGAAAATGGTATTTTCTCGCTGTGCGAAGTGAAGCCCTAGCTACAGCACATATTAATAGATCCCCTTTGTTATTGATCAGCTAAGGTACTGATAAGGAGGGGACTGTATTTGTTTATCAGTACTGTTTGTATTACAATTATATTTGAGCCTGTTTGTTGACACCGAACATGAGCAGGTTTTGTCACTTAGGGAACAAAATGCTTGCGAGAAAAAACGATGAAGGGAAATGGATAATCATGGAATATTAGGCTTCATTTCTAACATAATTATGTCGGTTTCAGCTGTTTTGAGACACAATATTGTGTGCCCAAGTTGTTTAAATGGGTAAATTTATATTTATTAGATATTTAATTACTGCTATCAGTATATGACTGCTTTAATAATATCACGAAACTCGAATTATCTGTTGTATATGAATTATACGTTTTAGGTCAGCTTGTTCCGATCAGTAATTTTATTTTTAACAAATGCAAACCAGTTAACATTCTAGGCTAGATTTCTCCTTAAGGTTAACAAAAGGGCAAAGCTTTGTTCTGCAACTCTTTTAAAATTTAACGCTGTTGGCAATGCTTTCATAAAAAAAGATAAAATAGCGGTTTATTCTGTTAAATGAATGAAAAGTGTACTAACAAACCCACTTTCAGAACCAAAAATATACAACAGGAGGGCAGAGTTTATCAAACAAAAATGCAGAACATATCGAGAGATAGCTGCAGGTGTCTAAATTCAGAAATATATACGTGACTGATATGGCATTATATTCAATCTTGCTGTTCGCATACACGCCACTCCCGTTCGCAAAGATACTAACTATTGGTAGAAATAGAAAGAAAAGATTTCCAATTCATCACAAAGACTGAAACTCCTTCTTCAAGCCCCGCTGTACATATATATGGCAGATAATCAAGCTATTCAGACAATTCAAACAAAAAACCCAATGTTCTCAAAATGTTTGCTTTGTTTGCCGTTATATTAAATTTTCTTCAACAAGGAGCAACATCAATTATAAGCAGCCTGGGATACAACTCAAAAATGTTAATTTTGTAATACATACCGGATTTTATACACGTTGTAATACATACCGGATTTTATATACGCTATAATACATACCGGATTTTATATACGTTGTAATACATACTGAATTGTATATACGTTGTAATATAAGCAGGATTTTTCATATATACATTGTAATACATAAAGGATTTTATATACGTTGTAATACATACAAGATTTAATATACGTTGTAATACAAACAGGATTCTATATGTGTTATTAGATGTCACCGTGAGACATACAAATTTTAAGGCGTGACGTCAACAAACTAATAAGTTCGCAATGTGGCAACAGCCTGACGAAAAACAACTGTTAGTATTACATTTTGCAATCATATATGTATATGTATGCAATATAGATTTAATTCCCAGACATACTATTGAATAAATAAACTTGAAGTTTTTCATAAAGTTAATAACTCATATTAAGCTGCCATATCTATTTTAAACTACTGTCTACATAGTATACACAAGACCCCATTATCCTGAATTGATACATGTCGATAAGAACGGAAACTTCTCTGACTTAAGCTGTATAAAAACATGACCTTTATGAATTTATTGCAGTTTTCATCTTAGACCTTGTTTCTGCAATTTAAACAGATCTATCGTAATCTTTTTGCAGAGTCATTAAAATGTTTTTTTTTTACTTCCTGCTTTCGTGGCTTGACGATTACTTGCCACCATTCAGGTCTATCAGTACCAAGCATTGTTCTTCTTCTTGTGCTTGAGAATCTTGGAACTCGACTTTTTAATCAGGTACGGGAATTAAACAAGATTCCCAAGTGAGCCTGATATAGCTCACCGTTTGCGTCTACCTAAAAGCTGAATGTAACGGCAGTTGGCTAAGCATATATACAGTATCAAGGATTTTATATATTTTAGTAATGGAAGGCCGATTTTTTAGCACCATTTTGTGCGGACTTGAAAGGCTTTATTCCATGATGATTTCTGTGAAATTAGGTCAAATTCTGTTGATTGGTTGTTTGGAAGAAGTCATTTAAAGGTTTTTCTGCTTTTAGTAACGGACATACTGAATAATGGATCAGTGGCATTTGTGAAAACTGAAAGGTCACTGTGCCAAAATGCATTATTTCAAATTTGTTAAAATTCTGTTGAGTAGGTGTTGAGAATAATTAATTTAAAATCTTGTTTTCTATTTTTAGGAGTCTAGCCAAATTTGATGGCAGATCGGCATAATTTGTATAAATGTATAGGGTCTTCCTGCCAGCATGCTTTTTCTCAGATTTGGTCAAATTCTGTTCAGCAGTTTTGAGGACAGGTTATTTTTAATCGTTTTTGCTGTTTAATAACAGCAGCCAAATATGAGAGCGTATCAGCATCATATATATATAAATTAAAAAAGGCTTTCGTACGAGAATGGTTTCTATCAAATTTGGTCAATTTGTGAGAAGTCGTTGGAAAGTATTGACATTTTTTTAAATTATAAATTTTATCTTTTTTTTTTTTTTTTTTTTTTTGCAACACCAACCATATTTTAAGGTGAATTGTTGTATACATCTGAAAAGCCTTCATGACTGAATTTTCTTTTTGTCAAATTTGGCCTAATACTGTCCAGTTTCTTTTGAGAATAAGTCATTTAAAGGTTGTTTGTTTGTTTGTTTGTTTGGGTTTTTTTTCTTCTTTTTTGGTAACGGCGGCCAGATTTGACGGTTGATCGGTATCATATGTAAAAACTTGAAACGTCTTCATGCCAGGATACCTTCTGTTAAATCTGGTCAGTTTCTGGTCAGCAGGTTTGGAGAGAAAGAAAGTTGTTCTATTTTTAGTAATGGTGGTCATATTTCATGGCAAATCGGCGTTATTTGTACAAATTTAAAGGTCTTCATATCTGGATGATTCCTGTAAAATTTGGTTAAAATTTCTTCATCAGTTTTCGGAGAAGTTTAAAGTCTTTTTTATTTATAGTAACAGTGGCCATATTTGATGACGGATCGGCATTATTTGTACAAACTTGAAAGGTCTTCATGCCTGGATACTTTCTGTCAAATGTGGTCAAAATTATATTCAGCTGTTTTGGAGAAGATGTAGTTTAAAGGTTCTTCCTTTTTTTAGTACCGGCGTCCATATTTGATTGCAGATTGGCATTATTTGTATAAACCTGAAAAGTCTTTATTCTAGAATCCTCTGTGCCAAGTTTGATTGAAATTTGTCCAAGATGTTCGCGGAAGAGGGACGAAGGGACATTCCATAAACTCAAATGGTTTTATGGACAGGTGAGCTAAAATGTACGACAGTCCATGTGAATAGAACGCACGAAATATGGGTTTAGAGGTCAACAGTCTTAGAGGTCAACACTCTCTACATCGCAAAATGGGTCAACGGTCGTAAAGGTCAACACTCTGTACATTGCAAAATTAACGTGGCCAGAGATGCTACACAGTGCATGTGCATTATATATAGAGAATTTTAAGTCCTCATCAACACTTCCAGACTAGAATATTTATAATAAATGGTAAATATCTTCTTTCGCAGTGTTATTCAGTACTTGCTACATTTGTTTCTGATGGTGGTGCAATGATAAAATATAGCAAGCAACTTGCTAATTTATTTTCTGATGGTGGCGTAAATATAAAATATTGTAAGTAAATGTACAGGATTCAAAATGACTATGTGTGAAGACTGCAGCCTAGTTTGGCTTAAAATCTCATCCGACCCTGTATGGACGGACAGACTGAAATCTCTTGAGATCTATCCTGATTTTTGCGTCTCTTTCCGGATAAAAAAGAGCTAATAATCCACAGACTCTGTGAATTACTTGCAGCCATTTTAGCAGTACATAATTTTCCGCCTGTTGAGTGCGAGTGCCGTGTGGATTAAATTGGTTAGAAAAGAAAAATATCTGAATCATGGGTTCGAGCCCAAACGGGTTCGAGTCAAAAAAAAAAAAAAAAACATATCTGAATCATGGGTTCGAGCCCAAACGGGTTCGAGCACAAAAAACAAATCTGAATCATGGGTTCCAGCCCAAACGATGGAAATATAATTTTTCATTTGCCTACTTAAAAAACATACACAACCAACAACAACAACAACCCTATATCCGCATAGACTTGCGTGGACGCACATACAAATGTTGATATTTTCAATTTGGCGGCTAATTGGAAATGTGACAATGACGACATGGAAAGGTTCCTTGATTTAGAGCAATCATTTAAACTACGATATCAATGCTGACAAAGTTTTAAAGCCGAGTTCAAATGTACACGGCAAAAGAAATCGAAACGTTGAAGTTCTGCTGGACTGAGAAACAACCTCGTTCATAATACAAATTCCTGCAATAAAAAACATTAAAAAAATATAAACAAAAAACTCTCAGTTAAATAGTCTTACGGCCATGATAGAATCAATTAATGACAGACTTATTACTCGGAATCAAACGCTATGCCACCATATGGCAAGATTCGGAGATACTGAACAGCCTTGGGCAGTGGCGGCGCTTTGGGGGGCCGGGTGATTGCCCCTGGGCGCCGGTAGAAGGGAGGGGGCGCTGTCAGGAGCTTTTTCTGCCAACCCCTACCCCCATCTAAGCCCCCGGTTTCAGGGCTTGGGGGGGGGATTGGGGTTGTGACGTTGGCAACTGACACAAAAACTGTTCTCTTTGGCAAAGTAGGGGCTCCAATAAAGAAGATTGCCCCCGGGCGCCTCAGTAGGGGGGATCCATTAAAGAACATTGCCCCCGGCGCCTCAAACCCTCGCGCCGCCACTGGCCTTGCGGCACATCTTGCGACACCTTGCACCGTCTTATTGCCGCCAAAGATCCCAAATGTGACGGTTACGGTGTCGAAAGAACAAATACACCCGTATGATCAAATGGGAGTTCTTTGTTTTAGTAATATGTCACTTCCGCATGCATATTAGGAGCAGGTGAAATACCCGCTGCAACATTTGTGATAGTTGTACTTTAAAACGTAATTATTCGTAAAAGATGCGATATAAATCTATAATAGCGACGAATATGAGGCTTGAAGGTATGGAAGATTTAAAAATAAGTTTAAGCAGAAAACTCCATAGTTTACCTATAATAAGTATAGTCAGTAACTAGTGTCCACTTGACTGTCCCATTTCAGTTTACTCAAGATCCAACCAAAGAAAAATGGTGGTATCTAAATTGTCAAAAATTCGCATTTAAGAAATGGGTGATGTCATCTTTAAGAGCATTTTCGATCAAATATCCAATTCGATCTATCAACTACGGATGCCTCGTACTGCCGCGGGCACCTAACAAACCAAGATGTGAACTTCAACGTGTTAACTCTTTCATCTAGAAAGGAAATTTTTTACCAACAGTTTTCAGATGAATTACTTTGGAAAAGTTACAGTAAATGAGAGAAAAGAATCAAAGTATGTGCTACTTATGCATTGGTTCCTATTAAACTGATATGTAGTTTTTCACATGCGTATGGTTAAACCGGTAAATGGACAGACGGTCACAGGACAAAAAGTCACAAATACACATAGGACATAAAGTCACAGGACTAAAAGTCACAATGATACTGGCGAAGTCTTTATAGGAGTATCGCGCAGAAAAACGTACAGGTACTACCTAGGAAATATCGATAATCGAACTACATGATCAGGGATAATTTCATATTTGGAAGAAAGAGGACTACATCCGACGGTGATTCGTATTTTCCAAAGTAGGAATGGACGAAACTTAATAGTGAGGGTAAATATTCATGCAGAAGAAGCAAAATTAATAGAAAGCGAAAACTTTGATTGGCCGAATGGTGTAGCGTGTAAGCGCTGGCTCACTAGAAACCAGCTGAGTGCAAAATACGACCAACAGAAAATACATAGAGGAAATCACGAACGCGACGACAATGAATTCAAGGGAAATAATTTGGGATTTAACTTAAAACGTGGTAGAAGGAACAAATATATGGAACATGATCACGATGATGACTATGATGATCGTGACCAAGACTGCGACCATGATGATTATGAGTACGATCATAGGCATGACAGCTTTGACGCCTATGACTCGCGAAGAAATGACAGAGAGTGGTAATCCGCTTTGATTATTGTACATGTATTGTTTACCGTATAGAAAATATGTTAGTTCAAATGTCACTAATGACTACTGCAATAATATTGGTGTATACGTCTGCTTGCTTACTGATGCATAACAACAGTCTTAACATTCTTACTTGGGACGTTAGAGGAATTATGTCTTCTGCATTATGTGTCAGTAATTTACTTGATCTATTAGAATGTGATATCGCCGTGATATGTGAACACAAACTGACAAAACAAACCAGCATATTTAATACTCTTCATGGGGATTACATGCGTTATACAAAAATTGATAATACTGAAAACCGCTTAATCTCGAAAGGTCGAAGAGGTGGAGTATCAATTATGATTAAAAACAACTTGGCCTACTCAGTAAAAGAAGTACATTGCAGTAATGGTCGAATTGTTGGCATTGAATTAAGATCGATAAAAGATGTCACGGTCTTTATATGTGGTGTGTATCTACCCTCTGACGAAAATCCTAATTTGTATCAAGAATGTATTGATTCAATTGAATCCCTCTATGAGTATTACTCGTGTTACGGTGAAGTAATAATTATGGGGGATTTTAATGCCAGATACAGAGAATCACCATCATCATGGTGTGCATGGTATAAATGTAACGTGTTCACGGCTTTTGTTGACAAAAATGACTTGATACCATTGAACATGTCAAATTTAAAAAAAGGACTGAGTTATACGTTCGAGCAATGCAGATCAACTCTTGACTATATAATTGTTAACAGAAGAATGCTAGATAGGTTCGTTGATTGTGAGGTTTTTACAAATCACGATACGTGCATAGCCTCAGACCATCATGTTGTGTGCAGCACCCTTACGTTTGCAGCTGCAAAGTATTGTAACTCTCGTTTTCCTATATTTCCATCTCCATCTTGGTCTAAATGCGGAGATGAGAAACTAATAGCTTACCAACTTGAAGTAGATAGACTATTAAAAGCAGATTGTGAATCGATCCCCCAATCACCCCAAGAAAAAGAAAACATTAATAGTAAATTAATTTCTGTAATGAGGGATGTAGCTTTTCAGGTCTTCCCGTCGAAAAAGTTTAATTCTGACACAAAGCCTTATTGGTCGCCTGAAGTTAAGAAAGCTCACAACAAAGCTCGATACTTTCGGAAAAAGTGGATAGAAAATGGAAAGCCACGAGGGCTTGTCCATGAATCTTACAAGCAATATAAAACTGCTAAAAGGGAATTTAGAAATACTCAAGAATATGCGATACAGGCACATGAAGAAGATATTTTTAAAGACTTAGATGAAGCAGTCGAATTAGACGTGAGACTTTTTTGGAAGTTGTACAACAGACAACGTAACAAAAGCAAATATTCAAAATGTTGTTTTGAATTAAAAAATGACGGTGAATTAGCGACTGCTCCGGATAAAATATCTCGACTGTTTGCTAAATATTTTACTAAATTGTACACTCAGTCTAGAGACATATTTGTAAATCATGAACTAACGGACGGGTTCTGTATTGATGAACCTATCTTTAAAGTAAAAGTTAGCTATCAAGAAATAGCCTCTGTCATAAAACAGCTAAAACTTAGGAAAGCCCCGGGCATTGATGCTATTCAAAATAAGCATTTACGCTACGGGGGAAGAAGACTGACCGAATTCATTGCAATGCTTTTCAACGGGGTAATAGACCAGTGTTGCATACCGTGTGATTGGAAAGTAGGGTTAATTATGCCCATATTTAAAGGAGGAGGGAAATCTAAAACTGACCCTGACAATTACAGAGCTATTTCCCTGTTGCCTGTATTATATAAACTATTTGAAAAGTGCTTATTCAAAAGATTAACTGCATGGTGTAATAGCACTATATATAACTTCCCTAATACTGAACAACAGGGGTTTCAAAAGGTACTGAGTAGTATAACAGCATCTTTCAATCTACAGGAAGCTGTTTTTTCCACTTTAGAACTAGGATCAAGAGTGTTTGCTGCTTTCTTAGATATTAAAAAGGCGTTGGACACTAAAACTCAGAAATCTGGGCATTCAAGGAAAGATTTTACATGTATTAAAGGAATCGTACACAAATATTGAAAGCATTATTCTGATGAACGAGTCAAAATCCGAACCTTTTCAAATAGAACGGGGTATTCGACATGGAGGTGTTTTATCAACATTTTTTTATATCTTGTGTATATTAATAACCTTTTACAGGAATTACATTAGTCAAAATTAGAGCTACTTGTTGGGTCCACTCCGTCTGGAAATCCAGCATTAGCCAATTATATAACTCTGCTCGCAAACACACCAATACATTTGCAAAAAATGCTTGATATATGTAACAGATACTCACTAACATGGAACTTCACCTTCAATGTTAGTAAAAGCTGTGTATTAGTTTGTAATCAGAATAAACAAACAACATGTGAGAAGTTTAGCTGGAAAATAGGCAATCATACTATACCTATTTTAATTTAAACCGAACATGTTGGAATTCCTGTATGTTCCAATATGAAATGCTTGACTAAAGTAGACAGGGCTTGTACTAAAGGCAGAAAATAATTTTATTCTCTTGTACGGGTTGGCACAAATGAAGCTAGATCCAATCCTCTTACCTACGTAATGTTAAACCCCTTATTAAGAAGTGGACACAGTCACTGTGAAAGGTAATGAATAATCACAAGTTTGTCAATCTTTTTCTTCCAAGAGTTCATACACCTTGCAGAACTAGCCTAGTAAACGTCATGTATCGTTCTTTTGATCTCAGTAACTATTTATATGAGCGTAAGTTTCTGTAGCAAAAAAACAAACAAAAAAAAAAACAAAACATTTAATGAGTCTTATTATGATGACAAGATAACAATATAAAAGAGTTCATTGTTGTGTTTTTTTTTTGTTTTTTTTCATTCCTAAGTTATTTAAAAGCAAGATTTGAGAGTACATCTGGTAAACATGAAAAACTGATTTGAGGCCATGTTATATATCCCGATTATAGACACTTTGCAAGATCCTCTTTGAACAAGGTTTTTGTTCGTAAAATTAAAATACACATAATTTAGAATTTAAACATTTATTTCTAATCACGAAAAAATGTGTCGGTTATGGCTTGCAAAATTCTCACCTCATGGAAGAATGTAATTTCAGATTTGCACTTATATATATATATATATATATATATATATATATATATATATATATATATATATATATATATATATATATATATATATATACACACACACACGGTGAATTAGCAGACTCGTGTCTAATCTAATACTGTTGAAACATCGGAATTTATGATGGATTTATTTAGATATATATGTGAAATACAAATCTTCTATTGTTTTGTCATAATTTCCGAATGTATCACAAACAATATTTCGACACAAACATAAGCATCATGTCACTTTTCTTACAAAATACACGAAATAAACAATTAGTCTACCCGTATCAACTTAATTAAAAGACCCCATTTCTTGTTTAATCTCTACACAATGCATGCAACAGACAGTCATACTGCATCAGAGTGCCGAGTGACAAGTATTTTCAGCCAGGTCATGTTGAAACGCGATATATATATATATATATATATATATATATATATATATATATATATATATATAGATATATATATATATATATATATAATTTAGCAGAGTCTGAAGTAAGGGGGAAAAGAGCACCGCCGGTCGATTTCCATGTCAACCATATGCTCCTGTCAACTTCAACAGAAGAGAGAGCCGAAGTAGTTTAGTTGGTAGAGTGTCTGACTTGAAATCCAAGGGTTGTGGGTTCGATACCGGCCCAAGCCAGCAATGGGATCGGCTGCCTCGACGTGTCATTGGGAAAAGTTCTTAGTCCACATTTCCTCGGCATGATATAGCCAATAATGTGTTAAACGTGTCGTTTAACCCACCAACCACGTCAGCTTAATACGAAATAGCCAGTATTGTGATGACGTACACTAAACCCTATTCATACATATCTTCTGTTGAGCATGCTGGTAGAACAGGATGGATAAAACTGAATTTAAGAAATCCCATACTCCAATTAAAAGTGTTTAAAAGACCTAATAATGCAACTTCGGTTTAAATTGTGATGCGAATACATATTTTGGTACTTACCCCATTTTTGCGCTTTCTGAATATCAGCAAGTAATACAACTTGACAGCTATCGAATCTATTCGTGTCATCAGCAAATTTTCCATCTAAATGCAATAATACTGCTGTCGCATTCCTAAGTGAGATGCATTATGTATGAGCAATCATGCACGCAGCTCATAATTCTAAATAGGAGCAGGATGCTATCCATTCCCACTGAAACAATACGTGTTTCCTTCAAAATGGCGGCGAAGGAAACAATACAATAAAATTCCACAGGAAATAAACTTAGAATAAACCGTCTGTCATCTATTATCACCAGGATGCATTTGCAAAGTAAGGAATATTCTAAACTCTGACAACAACTCCAAGTATAACAGTATCAGATGCAACAATACAAAATCTAAATAATGTGAAGTGGTAATGACAAGAGTGAAAGATACCGATGATCGGGTCGAGTGTAAAAATCTAGTGTTACAATAAACCATCGCTATAACAAACGCTGCTATTACGAATTCCTCAATATAACAAACATCCACAATGGACCCCAGACAGCAGTTATATATAAAGAGAATACTTCGTTATAACGATTGCCTCGTTATAACGAACGATTCGTATGGACTCCAAATCGTTCGTTACAGCAAACGGCTACTGTATTTTCCACTTAATGAGAGACATACCAGGGGTATTTAAAAAGTTCTGAATATTAGTGCGTGTACAAAAAAGTTCTTTATTAGTGAACAATACGGCAGTGCATCACCTCAAAGCACTCATTAAACACCTCTACACGCTTTCTTAGTCTGACCATCCAATTATTAAATGCCATCGTTGTATTCACGTTTTGGTATGCCATTCATACACTGGAAAATGACACTTCCAACAGCATGGCGGCTTTAAAATCTTCTGCCTCTCAACGAATTTTTGATAACGGGATTCAGACAAAAAACAATTGGAGCTAAATCATGGCAGTATGGAGGATGTGGCAAAAACTGCGCTCCTTCATAAAGACTGTTAAGATGGATGATTTATGCGCCCTGTGCTTTGTCATGAAGTAGATGGATACCGAACTTTTCAAATACCCCTCTTAGATCTTGAAAATGCATGTGCTATAATGAAGCATTTACGAGTCCGAAAAACTTAAATTTGTGTTCTAAATATTTTGTTCATATATATATATATATATATATATATATATATATATATATATATATATATATATATATATATATATATATATTATATATATATAAATATATAAATATATATATATATATATATATATATATATATATATATCTGTGTGTGTGTGTGTGTGTGTATTTTATCATTAAAAACCAAATTCATTGCAAATGGTTGTCATCCAAAATGAGAATTTCCGAAAAGGAACTTGACTGCTGCAGAAAAATAACTGACATTGAATTTATAAAACTTTGGCGGCTGACACAGATAATTTACAGGAAACTTCCAGATAAAATATCCCACAGGCTATCAATAATATATGCAAGAAACTTCAAGCTCCGCTTACTTCCTCGCTATAAGTTCCTACAAATGTTAAAAAATTTCATGTGGAAAGAATTATGATTTAAACTGATTGAATGTTTAGTAAACGTCTGGACCTTGTACTTGTCTAGATATTGCAAATTTAATAGATTCCTTGCCTAGATATTGCAAATTTAACAGATTACTGAAAGGGAAGAATTAAAAATCATACAATTTTAACAGCGCTTGCATTACTGATCGTAATATGTGTCGATACGTGCATGTACCTATGTATGTTTTTGAACGCGTGTGTGCGTATGTATGTATGTATGTATGTATGTATGTATGTATGTATGTATGTATGTATGTATGTATGTATGTATGTATGTATGTATGTATGTATGTATGTATGTATGTATGTATGTATGTACGCGCGCGTATGTGTGTATGTACGTATGAACAAACTTACCCAACGATATTTCTCAGGTTTTTGGTGTGACCACTACCATCCAATTTCATTTTCTGACTATATCAGTGTAATAATCCCTACAAAAGGGACATACAGATAAATAAATGTCTTACTTTTGATGGCCGTAAATGACATGATCTGTCGCAATTAGCAATCGATCATGACCGCCTCAGTCACGCTGATCGATCGACATCACCCTATTGATTTTTGTCTTGGGCCAGTGAAATTCATCAATGACACGGTTAGATTACGTCACGAAGTTCCTTTTCAGGATAAAACAATGAATGGATAAGATGGCAGTCCATTTCTAATAATGTTTTGAAGTAAATAAAAAAAATCAGATGTGCAAGCACATAACTGTGAGGAATGGGAGATGTGTGCAAATTTTTAATTGGACACGGTTTTCGTCAACGGTCTGGAATATCAAACGCGACATGTACTTTAACACTTTTGAATTATTTGATAGATTATGAACGAAAATATTTCATAGGACTAATTCAGCATGAAATAACTGAAGAATATTGGCTTGTCAGATGAGCCGGAAAAACAGCATTGTTATGATACATGTCGTTGTTGTATTGATACTAACACAAGTCACTTAAGCGATAGAAACTAAATGGAACTATTTCATTGTTGAACAAAATATTATTTACACCCATCTTTAGTCTGTTTTAGTAAACCCGAGTAAACAACTGGAGTATGTATTGTTCATATTTAAGTAACCCCGAGTAAACAACTGGAGTGTGTATTGTTCATATTTTAGTAAGCCCGAGTAAACAACTGGAGTGTGTATTGTTCATATTTTAGTAAGCCCGAGTAAACAACTGGAGTGTGTATTGTTCATATTTTAGTAACCCCGAGTAAACAACTGGAGTGTGTATTGTTCATATTTTAGTAACCCCAAGTAAACAACTGGAGTGTGTATTGTTCATATTTTAGTAACCCCGAGTAACAACTGGAGTGTGTATTGTTCATATTTTAGTAACCCCGTGTAAACAACTGGAGTGTGTATTGTTCATATTTTAGTCATTTCGAGTAACAACTGGTGTGTGTATTGTTCATATTTTAGTAACTCTCACGACTGTGTGAAATCGATAGTTTTGCCTCTGTTTGAAATTGAAGGAATACAAGTAACCAGTATATGATAGATGTTAATCTGTAAATGGGTGTTGAATTTTCATTGTAATGTTGTACAGCTGTGTCATATGTCACGATAATTATTTTTTTTTATTTTTGTGTTTTCAGCTGCTGAAAAGATTCAATTACTAGGATTAAAACAATAATGTGGTGTACGATATATCTAAAGTGAAATCTTAAGTTCATGTACAATCTTAAGTAAATATCTCAGGGGAGAAGCAAGTTTAACAATTCATTCGTTCGTTTATTTATTCGTTCATTTGTTTGTCATTCATTTGGTAGGTAAATCAATTAAAAAGTATGTAATAGGCAAAATAAGTATATACTCAGTAGGCAGTTATATATATATATATATATATATATATATATATATAATATATATATATATAGATATATATATATATATATATATATGGGCATGTATGTATGGATGAATGGATAGTTTGCTGAGATCTTTCTTTAAAACCAAATAATCATGATCATCACTTGTGGTATCACTGTTAATATTGCAGGCTAACTATATGTGTGTAATTTTTAGCTTTTTGGTAAATTTTCGAAGGGCATGCCATTATGTGGATTATTGTCAAGAAATAGAGTCTTTTCCCTGCATTTGTTAAAGACAAGGTGGTGACTAAGTGATTCTACTCGTCTGTGCGAGCGTGCGTGCTTTTTTCGTCAACAAGCGTCCGCTAGTAATGTGATTTACCTTACATCATGAGTCGCTAGTCACCATAGTTAACTCTCGGAACTCGTAGGCATGATTGGAAATAGTCACCAGAGTTAACTCTCGGAACTCGTAGGCATGATTCTACGGGGGTAAGGGGGGGGGGGGGGGGTACGGCGCATGCTAAGACTTTTAAATGACGGGACGGAGGAAGTATATAGCTTAGAGTTGGGACATGCTCCTTTGATAAAGAGCTCCGTAAACAAACACATTACAAACAAATTATAAAACATTACCCTCCGAAACATCAAACTTAAAATATATTTCGCAACTATTTCCGTTTATTTGTTTTTTATTGACAAAAAGTTATGTAAATACACTTATAAGGTAAATGTGTAATTGAAATGCTTGCTGCGCATTTATTCAAAAACCCTTTAGAAGCCCCACAAAAATATTTTAGCCGCTGACTTCACTGACCAAACCAAGTAATAAAGGTGAGTTGTCAAATTGCTACGACAGTGATTATAGGTGGCATCAAGGTAAATAGCCCGCGGTATAAACAGAAGAAGCTCTCCCCGTTATGTAGTGTTCAGCGTCTATGATGTGCGAAAAGGGTCACAATTAAAGGCACTATTACTAAGCAGTTGGTCGCCAATATTTGTTTTGCGAACAGATTCAAAAAAGAAATTACCCCCCACCCCACCCCCTGCGATTTGTAATGACATCATTCTTTTGTTCTTTTAATTGAACTCATTACATTCTTGTCAATACAGACACATCTTAGAAATTTAATTTCCAATTTCTTTCCCAATCAAACATCATTGGAATTGCCATGTTTATTACGGATTCTGAACCCATGCCATTCTGTCTCTATGTTTTTTCTCGGTTATTCATAACAAGCCCCAGTCCCCGGTTGTTAACGAAACGAAAATCTTAGCTTGCTCAGTGTCCAAGCTTGTGTTGAAAATTTCAAGACTGTTGCGAATAACTGTAGTCTATCAAACATCCAGGTGTAAAGTCTCTATTTGTAACAGTGCAGAGTGGTTAGACGGTATTATTATTATTATTATTATTACTATCTCCTTCTGATAAGAGGATAACTTGTCTTACTATCTCTTTTCTTTTCTATACTCTTCATCACGATACATGGAGAGAAAAATGCATTTTCTCAAAGACTTGTTTCAAAAATAATTATAATTTCAAAAGAACACCGTTTTAAACGAACATGATTATTTATTAAACGATGTCAGAACATACAATGTCATGGTCCGAAACGTCCATTTGCAGTGGGGCGAAATGTCCATTGAAGTGGGGCGAAATGTCCATTGAAGTGGGGCGAAATGACCATTGAAGTGGGGCGAAATGTCTTGGGCCGAAACGTCCATGGGGCGAAACGTCCCTAATTCAGACGAATGACGAAAAGTATCAGTGTAGAAAGTACGCATCCTGCTGCGGTAATTCAGTGTTTAAAGATATAATTTTTAAACCGGGTGGTTGCACATGTACAGGTAAGAGGCCAGGCCTGACTATCAAAACAATATAACTTATAATTGACCAACAAGGTGCCTGAAAGATAAAATGATACAGCTGAGTTAATTCTTATTGTATACCCCAGACTTGTGTTTAAGGCGTTAGACTCGCGACCAGAACGGTACATTGTCAATTCCCACTATCGGACCAGCCCGTATCGGCTATCGTAGGCACGTGCAACCTACTGGTTTTATCCAGTTACATTTACATCATAAAAATCGATTTCCGGACAGCGTCCTGGAGAAAGTTGCACATGCCTGGGCTACCGTGATACGTCTTTGGGCAGGGCACGTTAATCTTCTTGCCTCGGCAAGATACAACCATAAGTGTTAATATGCCATAAAACGCCAAAACCAAAATAAACCAAACCATTTGCACAGGGACGGATGGACGTGTTACATATTAAATCTGCTTTGTCTTGAAATCATCAAGCCTAATCTTATAAATGTCAGTATGTAAGTTCTGACGGAGAGACAATATGACATGCAGGCATTGTGTGATAGATGGACAAACGGGCGGGTATGTAAGCTGACACACAGGAGGACAGACATATATGTTTACCAAGATAGATAGACACCTCATATGTAATCTTACGGCGGTCGGTAACTGATGGAGATACATGTACACACTTTTTGACATATGGACAAACTGGTGGGCGTGGATGTTGACAGACATACATTTTTATCAACTTAATTTTTCTGATGATATCAAACAAACTATCTTTGAAGTGTGGTTGTGTTCTGAGAAATAACTTTTGATACTCTTGTGAGCAGTCAAGGTCAAGGGTGCATGGACTTACCCTCAAAATAACCACCATCTCTGGAAAAATAGTTACCACAGCAAATATTTCATTTCGAAAGTCGCACCTGCTGTCTGAATTCTCGCGTAAATGAGACATGCATGATCTACATTAATACAAAATCATCAGAGCAGCGCAGTTCCTTCAATTACTTTCAAAGGATACTTATTATGCCTTTATATATATAAATATATATAATTTGGGTCGCCACCCGGGGTTTGGGAACCACTGCTGTAATGTCTACCCTTGTACCTTGTATCATGCATTTCGGTTGCGCTCAATAACGTTTCAAGGAATACATGGATTCAAAACGAATTAGTTATACGGCTTAATATTAATAAGATCTATTTTCACAGTTTTTCTTTCAGAATTTGACCGAGTTGTGGTTCCTCTTTACCTTAGAAGTTAACCCTTTAATCTTGAACCAAACATTTCTTCAATTATACACTGCACTTTATAGTTGTAGTTGTCTTCGGGACACATTTCTAATTATATATGTAATACATCTCGGTAGTACATTCACTACATTTTAATGAAAGGTCAAACAAAAGCGATTATTTTCTAAGCTAAAGTGTTTTTGCTGAATGTCCGATACTCGTCGTCGTACGAGAAAGTTGCTCCGCCCACATACGGAGTGTCCTGTGATGTAAGAAAATGGAACGGGGTGTCTTATAGTGAAGCATGAGAAAGGCTGAGGGGTATGAGGAAATAAGGTCAATACACATATATGCAGCGCTTTGCCCGATAAATTGTACATACTCTACACATGAATTTACCTAAAAGTATGCACATAAGTATATATGTATTTTGAAGCCTCTAGGCAAGGACATCAATCCACATAATCAGGATGATTTCAGCCTATCATACCAAAATTACGTCGTTTCATGGTCGCACAAACTCTAACTACATGTATATGTATTGCTGTCTGAAATTCAATACTTTATCACGTATATACAACAAGGCTGGGATACGTGAAAATGTCCGAGTCCTCGGTTTTAATTCCTCATTGATATGGCCTCTTTGAAACCCCAAAGGAACTAAACGTAGCGTACTAACCACCGTATATATTCGCATATAATGGGATACCAACTGCAAACTGCATAGACCCAGATCTGCTGGCGCATTATGCGCCGGCAGATCTGGGTCTATGCAGTTGGTAAGGGCTAATCAGTAGAACAAAATACATAGACCCTGATCCGCCGGCGCATTATGCGACGGCTGATCAGGGTCTATGTTGCTTGCATTTGGACGCAGTTTATACGCGAGATATACGGTACGTTCAACTGTTCACTAAGTCCCGATCTTATCATCATAGGGCTTTTTTTATGGGTTTTCAATGGGCAGCTAATGGGAGGCAGCCCCAATGAAAACTTTTTGAAAATTATCCAGAAATCATATTTTTTTTTTGTTACTCATGATTTTTTGTCTTCTCCCAATTAATGGTTTGTATATATTGTTATCAACATTACACCCTGCATCTTTGCTTATTCCTCCAAGGAAAATACACATAAATTTATCAACTATGCTCGATTCCCAATTTCAGCCTCCCTTCCTACACTACCATCTGGAGGCAGTAGCCATCTGGAGGCAGTAGGGTTAGCTGAATTAGTGAAATATCAGTTTAAATAGCTAATACAACGGTCTGGTAACGGGAACAGTCTATTTCATAATGATTTCTTAATGATGTATCTCTCAAATATATATATATATATATATATAATATATATATATATATATATATATATATATATATATATATATATATATATATATATATTTATATTTATATATAATTTTCCTATTCAACAATGTATTATATTAGTCTACAAGCTACCACGGTGTTTCGTAAGAAATCATACATAAATATGATTTTGTCACCTGAATTTCGTAGTTTACATTTATCACATGACTACTGTGCTATTCATAAACCCATGTCATAATGTTATATATTATACACATGCAGTATACCACATGATGTCTCAAATGACGCCATAATGTCGTATAAGGAAGAGGCATAATATCAGAGGAATCCAAACGTAATTCAAAGTCATTTCCCTTGACTTTTTATTGAGTAAAATCCGTATTTTTCGTCATGTGGTAAGTAGACTCTTACATATTTGTCCTCATTTCAAATGAAATTTATGCCGCTTGATGAATAATTTCCATCTTTTGCTGGTCAGGTCTCGCAAAGATAGAAATCAATCAACTAGTTTCAAAAATTTGATTTGAAATGAGCACTCACGTATGTAAGATCATCTATGTATTAGAGCTGTTTTTTTTTTTTGTTTTTTTTTGTCTGACTATCTTGAAGTTTTTGTGCGTAGTGTACACAAATTACCAGCATTTATTATTGATGACTATATACAAGAGTAAACTTATTGTTTCCGAATATATTTGTGTATCTATAGGTATGGAAAATGCCTACTTAACAAGAGACCCTAGAATGGACTGTTGCTGTAATGGGCAAAATGAATTTCTAGGAAATCAAGATAAAACCATTTTTTCCTTCAACTGCTGAGTGTTGAAACCACGTACGGTATATTTCATTGATAACTAGATGTCGAACCCTTTATAAATATGACCATTCAAAGTAAAAGTAAGATTTTTAAGACATCCATCATGGCACCATTAGTACCAATAACAACATCCATTTGAAAAGTACATGTCAATATGACGCTTTAAGGATTAGCGGTATCAATGATAATAGGGACGTATATCGAAGTAATCATGATGATATCTATGAAGATGACAATGTTAGATATGACAATCATAATAATCCATCAGGATTTATTGACTAACCTTGCCTTTACCCTATGGAAAGCAGTACAATGGAAAATCTATCACAAACTGCCCAGAGTGGATGCCAAAGACGACACCCAAGCTGATCGAAAGACTAGAAGTTTTAAAGTGAAACTTTAATTGCAAAGTTCGTTTACAGAGATGACATAAGACATGGTAGAATTCAGTTACTGGAATTTAAATGAAGTATTACAAGTGAAAAACATTAAATTAAAATGGGTCTTGTATGAAATATTTTCCTGTATTTAGAATGTGTGAGTATGCATTTTTTAAAAGAAGTACTGAGGTATGATATAGAGCTTACTTACGCAAAAAAAAAAAAAAAAAAAAGGAGAATTTTGATTGCGACAGTAAACCTTTTATAATATCAATGCTATTTGTTACACATCATATAGTTGAATACATTCATATATCTAGTCACAACACATGTTCTTGAGAGAAATAAATCTAAATACACTGCTGTTTTAGTGTGAGGACACGCTTCTTTGGAGGTAAGGTTAATTGTTTTAGTAAGGTATTTTTGTTTATATTGTAAATAGTTCCTAAAGCTAGCAGTGAATATCATATGATTATTCATTCATCTAGGATTTATTCATCATGGATATTGTTCATCTAAGTACTTGAATGCTTTTGGTGAAGCCTTATTGTGACCGATGCTGTATAAAAATGGTATTAATTTTGAACATTTTCAATTGATCCATTCTATTTGAGTTTTCTGGATTCATCAAAGAGGATATTAACGATGTGGAAGTAAATTCATACATGAGAAGTCTTTCAGTGAAAACCCCAAGTTGATATGACCATCCATTCAGGAAGAGTAGCGATAACAAGGTTTTCAATATGGCTGCCGCGGCGGCCATATTGCACGTCATCGGCACCATTTTCACTTAAGACGAACCAGATATTATAAGAAGTCTTTTAGTGAAAACCCCATGTTGATAGGACTATCCATTCAGGAGGTGCAGCGATAAGAAGATTTTCAAGATGGCCGCTGTTGCAGTCATATTGGATGTGCGAGCTTCACCATTTTTATCTAAGACCAACTAGAGTATGGGATGATTGTGTATGTAAAGTTTATTGGCAATCCTCGTTATAGTTTAGAAGGTGTAGCGATAACAAACTCGTGCCACGGACGACAGACGACGGACGACGGGCAACAGGCCATTCCATAAGCTCTTCTGGTCTATGACCAGTAGAGCTAAAAAGGGAGACAATCTAGACCTGGCGTCACGCACATCACCGTTAACTACTGTTCGAAAAACACTGCTTAGGACTAGAAAATATCAAAGGCCATGTAAGGGTGGTTCTGACATTCTCTCAAATTATACTGCTATTCAATTTAATTTATTGTACAAAACATCTATAAATAAAAATATCCATAGGATAATCGCCATTGCAAACCATCCCACCCCTGGAGCGGTGACAGGATAATTCCACGTCAAGAGGAACAGTACCTGAGAGAGAGAGAGAGAGAGAGAGAGAGAGAGAGAGAGAGAGAGAGAGAGAGAGAAATTTTGAACTGTGCAAGAAGTGACAAGAACATCGTTTCGGAAATTAGGCATGCGCGCTGATATGACGTGACGTCAGCTGACAAGATAACTTGATTTCTGATTACACAATCGGCCGATGAAAGTTTTGGTTTCATTTTGTGTTTTAAGGCACAGCAACACTCTGAATGCTATATCTTGCCAAAGCAAGGAAAGTGCCTTGCCCAAGGACACACCGCGGTAGCCGATCTGGGCTGATCCGATGATGGGAATCAAACCCGCACCCTTTTGGTCAGGAGTTCAACGCCTAAACCACAGAGAAACCACGGCTAAAAGCAGTACGGAACATGAATCCGACAGAATTCTGATGTACTTCAACTTGCTTTTATGTTTCTACATGTAATGAAAAACGGATCACATACTTTTATGTTTCCACATGTAATGAAACACGGATCATACGCTTTTATGTATCCACATGTAATGAAACACGGATCACATGCTTTTATGTTTCCACGTGTAATGAAACACGGATCACATGCTTTTATGTTTCCACATGTAATGAAACACGGATCACACGCTTTTATGTATCCAAATGTAATGAAACAGGGATCATACACTTTTATGTATCCGCATGTAATGAAACACTGATCACATGCTTTTATGTTTCCACATGTAATGAAAAATGTATCACGCGCTTTTATGTATCCACATGTAATGAAACACGGATCACATGCTTTTATATTTCCACATGTAATGAAACACGGATCACACGCTTTTATGTATCCACATGTAATGAAACACGGATCATACGTTTTTATGTATCCACATGTAATGAAAAATGGATCACATGCGTCGGCAACCATAAAACTATGATACTTTATGTAAATCTCAAGATTAGATAGCATTTGAATGTTTTCTTTTTTTCTTCTGCAATTTTTCTTTTCATTTATAAATTTTAAGAACTTAACTTAAATCTGCACTATATAGCCAGCACTCTCTCTGTCTCTGTCTCTGTCTCTGTCTCTCTCTGACTCACCACCAATATCTCCACAACCAAGATCCTCCAATAATGTTCTAACCATACTAATGCCACGGGTGAAAGTTCGTATTTCGATACTATATCTAGATAAATAACAATCGCATAAGTTTTTCGATATCTTGCAGTACAAACTATTTCAAGTATTTATATATAGGAGTCAAAGCCTCCCCCCCCCCCCCCGCGCCCCACTGCCTAAATATACCCCCTCCCTCCCTCCATGTACCTTTCTTACATATATTCCATCCAGGCTACCTGCAGGCGTCAACAACACCGTATTTACTGTTAATGTAGCATAAAAGTATGTACCTGCTCCAGTTAACTGACAAAAATATGACGCACGTGTGGTTTATGTTACCATGAATTCATAGGCTGTATACAGTTGGTATGGAAGCTGGATCGAGTGCTTGACGTACGTTTGTATGAAAACAAAACAAGGTCTGTATCACTAAGCATTACATCAATGAATGAACTGATTTCCCCCCATATATATATATATATATATATATATATATATATATATATATATATATAGATATATATATAAATATATAGATATATATATATATATATATATATATATATATATATACATATTTACCCACCCCACCCCCTAACCCCCCGAAAGAGAAAAAGCTAAAAGCAGCTTAAGACCGTTACCAAATACTAAAATGGGAGGCTAATGCAAAGCGGAAAACGTAAACTGTAACATATGGATAACGTAAACAAAGACTCTTACCTGCCATTGTCATTGTTGATAAATTCTGTCTTTTCATTTGGATCGTTGAAATTGTCCATCTCTATTATTTCAAAAGTCATCTACCTGAACAGATGTATTTACGTTCAATTAATAGCAATGGATGATTTGCGTTAGAAAGAGCAGATCGATAGAATGCGCACAAACACCACTTCAGTGATGACTTTGTGTTACCGCGTTTGTTAAGCAGGTCAAACGCGCTTTTCCGGGATTTTCCCCCCAAGGAGGGGCTCCCAACAGGAAAAAACAGAATGGGACTGTCTGATCTTAATATATGAGATGTCTAACTCCGGCTTTTATTTTCATTTTATTCTTATATTTTGGATACATGAAACTGGTTATTCCAGTATCTTTCTGATGCAAATTACACACGAATTCGTTTAAATTAAGGCAAATTCTGATATGAAATTGCTTGGGTACTTTGTAGTCAAGGTAAATTTCTCGACATTATTTCCAGAAGTTATTTATCACCCGAGAGAGTGAAGCGCCCAGTAACGTTGCACTTAGATGCACGTGCAACTTTTCCTGGCGCGATTTGTCTCGTGATGTAACTTGTCTCAGCTGATAATGGGAATTTTAATCTGACTTGAACGAGTATGTTTGCAAAGAAATACGGGTTCTGTTTATTGAAAAGGTAAAAGTTCTCGAGGAACACACAGCCAGACGAAGTAAATGTAGAAAATTCAAGGTAATTTGTGCAAACTGATATAGCAAATTAAACTCAGTTAAAGTCACAGTATTGTAAATAGTTTGCAGTCTCATAAAGAATCCATTATTCACCAGCTTTCGGAATATAGCATACTTTGTGTTTAGTGCTGACGATAATCTCTCTCTCTCTCTCTCTCTCTCTCTCTCTTGTAACAGATGTGTGTGTTTACAGATATAAGGACAGACACACAAATAAACCAACCTTTGAGTCGTACCTACGCTTTTTACACACATATAAACATGCTAAACCACATACATACATACATACATACATACATACATACATACATACATACATACATACATACATACATACATACATACATACATACATACATACATACATACATGCAAAGATAAATAAATATACTGACAACCATTGCGCTTTTCGGCTGAATACACTGAAATTAGGGTGCGTTTATTGTGAGTGCACCCAAGTATAAGGAACAACATAGATCCCGATCTCTCGTCTTATCTGTTAGTTTGTACTCATCAAGTAGAACGAAAAGTATTGATCCATATCTGCGTGCGCATTATGCGACACAGATTTTGGTCTAGACTGTTCACAGTTTGGTGCGTGTTGGACACGGATATATACCGGATTTTCTTCCATGACTTTGCATGCATTTATCCCGCCTCTCCTTATCCAATACAGTCTACATAGCATGGCGGTCGGAGTCAGCAAGATATTTGCAATGTAACTTCTTTAAAGGCAATAATTTAACGAGGTACATACATGTATAACTATAGTGACAGTTCGGCAAATTTTTTATGACTAAATATTATTCTTGAAGGTTTCTACGATAATCTTGAAAGTCAGATAATGGTAACCTAGTTTCCTGCATTTCCCTTAGACCTTATGTGGGGATGAAGCAAAGTTTAAATGGATATTTGGATATGAGAATAATATATGTATGCACAATGTTTAACAGCACTTCAGAACGATATTGGCTATATAGTGTCGATTAAAAGTTCATTTCTAAAACTATAAAGATAAAGAACTGAAAAAAGAAAACAACAAAAAACTTTAGGAAGGCAAAGCTTTCCAAATAAACATGAACATGCATTACTACAAGGTAAAAAATAGAGATGTTAACATTCTTTTAAAGGTATATAAAATAAAAGATAGAGATGTTAACATTCTTTAAAAGGTATACAAAATAAAAGATAGAGATGTTAACATTCTTTAAAAGGTATATAAAATAAAAGATACAAATGTTAACATTCTTTAAAAGGTATATAAAATAAAAGATAGAGATGTTAACATTCTTTAAAAGGTATATAAAATAAAAGATACAAATGTTAACATTCTTTAAAAGGTATATAAAATAAAAGATAGAGATGTTAACATTCTTTAAAAGGTATATAAAATAAAAGATACAAATAAAAATATAAATAAAGTGACGAACTAGTGTATGTCTGAATGTAAGAATGAAAAATTGGAAGGAAATTAAAGAACGGCAGAAAAGATACGATATCTTAATTTTGCTCTAGTATAAACAAAGTATGAGACTCTCTCTCTCTCTCGATTTCATTAGTTCCTTTGAAGTTGTGAAACTGTATCATCTCTTTATTTCCTTCCAATCGTGTACTGTAAGAATCACTACAAACGGATATATCAACACATTCTTTTTCACCATCGGTATTTTTCCGCTTTCCGTTTTTAATACAAAAGTGGAAATGATACATGACTTAATTAAAACTTTTTCCAAAGGCTGTCCAGATGAAAACCAGATGAAATTATTTTTTTAGTTGTCAGGTTGAAGTATATTATCCACAGATATAAACCGACCATGTTGGGGATTTTGTACAAAGTTGTGAAAGGTTGGTACTCAGCACGATGATAATTCAAATGATGATAGGAAATATAAGACAAAACAACAACAAACAAACAAACAAACAAACAGCGCCACAGGTGGAGATAAAGCCCACCCCACCCTTTCCTAGATACGTGGTTGTATATTAACGAAATAATAAATTTAAAAAAAAAAACAACGGAAAAATAAAAAGTATGTCTATGAACTTTTTGATGATTAGAAATTTCTTACCTATTCTGTCTCAAATGTAAACACCATCCCTTCATGTCAGGTAAAGGCTTTTACCGCAAAATCGCAATGTGTACAGATATTTTCTTTTAAAATGGCAGCTGTGTTAAATATTTATATTAATTTTGAGTTCTATTTATGTCGAGTTTCTTCACACGTAAAGAGAGGGGTTTTCCTTTACTACTGCGGAGAAAGCAATTGCGAGATATATAAAAATAAAATATACAATGATTGCTCAGTCTGTTTATTAAATATTTGTCAAAGTACATATCTACATATCTTGAACACAAATTTTATACAATTAATATATATCGATAGCTTCATGGTTTGCGTTTGAAGTACAAAAAAAAAACAAAAAAACAAATATGCTAGACGGCGGGTTGAAATTGGGTGGGGTGGGGGAATCGTATATCGTAGCCTCTCAGAGATGGTGAAAGTTTTACCTTTCGATCGCCTCACCTGAATCGCGCATCTTTATTTTTAAACACAGCACAGCTGGAGGAAATAGGTTTTCAAGGAAACCCCCGGAGGCTGAATGTATCTTTAGCTCTGACTCAGGCCGTACTGAATATTGATCATTAAAATTCCTGAAATACGCAACAGCAAGTGGCAAATGTTAATGTGACCACGCTGCTGTAGCGCTCTCTCTCTCTCTCTCTCTCTCTCTCTCTCTCTCTCTGAGCAAGCTCATTTGTGTTTGTGTTTTTTAAATCGCTGAATATAACTTACGCGCGTTGAAAGTCAACAAAAATGTACAAAGCGTTTTCATTTTCTTTTAAATATAGTCAATCAGTATATCATAGTGTATTAATGGAAACGTTTGAGAAATCGGCATTAGCTTTGAGAATAATATGCTCTTGGTATGGTACGGACATTTGACGGCTGATAAAGACTATAACGTCAGATTTTCTTGTGTTGATCAATACTTTTCAGCTATTACTGTTTTAATTTTTCATAATTGATATTCAATGTGACAGTGATTTCCAATTGCCATTGCAAAGAATTTCTTTGGACATATTCTTTCTACTGTTCCGAAGAGGATCATGATTAAAATGGAAGCAGAAGTTCGATTTAAATAAGGGGACAATCTGATTAAAATGGAAGCACAAGTTCGATTTAAATAAGGGGACAATCTGATTAAAATGGAAGCACAAGTTCGATTTATATAAGGGGACAATCTGATTAAAATGGAAGCACAAGTTCGATTTATATAAGGGGACAATCTGATTAAAATGGAAGCACAAGTTCGATTTAAATAAGAGGACAATCTGATTAAGCTAGAGATCTAATTATGATCAAGTAGATCTGATAGATGCCAGTAAAGATTCATGTTCTGGTGACTTTTGGAATTCCCAGTCCACTTATCTTTATGTAGCCTGTATTACAGTCCGTTTTAGTTCTCGAGAATATCCCGAAATAGACCGCATCCTTGCCTCATTTTGGATAAGGTCAACGTCATGTGTAAATTGGCTATTATTAGGATTAATCATCACGGAAAACACCTCGCATGTCCCTAGGCGTCGATATCGCCACAATCTCAATAGGGTGCCATTAATTAATGATAATCTATTTTCGACGAATTATCAGCGGGGGAATAAAAAGAAAAAAAATATATTGGCAAAGCAAACATATATCGACTACTGTACCCAGGCTAATCTTTGTTACCCTATCAGATAAAGCGTTGCATTTCGTATTAGGTAAATGTGAAAACTGTAATTTGATTGGTCAATCGAAAGGTCAACAGAACATAACAGTGTACCATTGTCCGTCATATACCCGTTATGTCGTCGATTTAGATTTTAATCAGATTAAATAGGGGGATCGATAAAAGTAATAGGAATATTCTAGAAAGAAAGATACCCTTTGAAAGAAATAATTCCTTTGTAAAGTTGACTCCACATTTAATTAAAAGTACGTTCGAACGTATAATGTACTAAATGTATCCCTTTATAATAATCGGGAATGCTATCGTGGAAAACCAAATCAATATATATAGTAAAACAAAGCAAAACAAAACATATAGTAAATAATAATCGATAACTCAAACATTAATTTGTCGAACAATCTGCTTCCCTAGAATGACATGTTCAGTCCCAGTGTAGAGCATTCTTCTGCCTTTGACTTCGAAAACTAGAAAGAAGCGAAATTCGAACAAAATTTTGGACCTACATCACTTCTACTTGTCCACTTTCTGCTATATATAAAGGATATTTGCTTGGAACGAGTGAATAACGGATATATTTCATCGAGTGGGTGAACAACTCAGTAGATATACTCAGAATTTAAGTGAAGGCAAATCCATTATAGAGTTAGTTTAGATTTACAAAATCTGAGAGAGATGTAAACGGATTCATGTTTATACGCATTGACAGTGAACATAACTTAGCATACAACTAGCTCAGAGGAAAGAAAGAGAACGAAGAGAAATAAAAATCGCGGCCAAAACAGAGTAGATCCCTAAAATGCTCGTCACTGACTTTTAGCCAAGTTTCACGTGTTGTATTTGGTTATTAAAAATCGGTATTACTCACGATCAAATGAATATATGCGGTCGTTTATAACACGTAAGTATTACATGCATGTTCTATTTTAGGGTTGAGTAGAGCACACGTAAGAAACCCTTGATATGCTCGACAGCACATTTTGAAGTAGCATCTGTTAATCAATTACCTGCAAGCCTAATATCCATTGGACAGAAGATGTGTAATTTATCGAAATAGTTTTTTGTTTAGAAAGTTTAATATTCCATCTTAATTCCTAATTCTTCTGAATTTTTCGGAATAAAATAGGTTTATTTTTTTTTCTTAAGGCTTAACTGATTTGAGTTTTCCTCTATAATGAATAGTTAATGGGGCTGTGTGCAACACGTCCTATATCTCATAAAGCGCGAAGACTGTTATTGACTACTAAAAATGAATAAAAGATACCTAATCAAAACTATGATCCAAGATAAATAAATTTATCATCGACTAAGTAATGACAGATTTTGCAAATGGAATTTCCCGTATAATTACGTAACTTGCGTTTTCGATGAACCATTTTGCCCTTGATGTATGACCACGTGCTTATTACCCATTCGTCATGCCAACCAGTGTTAGGTTGTCTGATGACATTTCGACTGAATCTATTTCCCTAGCTGTCTGTTTATCTATCTATAATAATAATAATAATAATAATAATAATAATAATAATAATAATAATAATAATAATAAAAATAATAAGAAGAAGAATCATAAAAAATGAAGATAAATCAGTGACGGAGGGAGAAGCTCTAGATAACAAAGTTAGTTCAGACACACACACATGCATCGGTATATACGTACACTCCAGGCAGACACACACATGCACTGGTATATACGTACACTCCAGGCAGACACACACATGCACCGGTAGATACGTACACTCCAGGCAGACACACTGCATACACACTAAACTTTCTCGACGGTGATCTAATACTGGTCGTAATATATTTGTTTCTCTGCTCCGAGGGCATGAATGATGATCAGATATGAACGTATTATTATATTAATTCTGGGCCAAATTTAAATATTGTTATCTTTTGTTGTTGTTGTTGTTGTTAGAGAGAGAGAGAGAGAGAGAGAGAGAGAGAGAGAGAGAGAGAGAGAGAGAGAGAGAGAGAGAGATTTGTTAAAAATCTATAAATTATCAATCTAATGATTAATGTCCCTAAGTTTATGTTTATCATGGTACTTTGTCTCGTTTGATATGATTCACTTTGTGCCCAAAAATAATGCTTTAATATATTGACAAATCGGGTAAAAAGAATCTGTTTCTTTCATTTTAATTAACTTTTTTCTCAGCGCCATTGCTGGAAGAGGTGCTTTATTAAAATCTTTCATGTCTCATTAAGCTTTGGTAATATAGTTTAACACGGGTCGATGCTAATTTTCGATTTTTGCGTCTAACCAAGATGGTATCGGAAAAATGGTATTCGACCGATGACGGTACGTGCTGTTTTGCATTCGACCATCACTGTGCACGCTACGCCGAATTAGAGTGGTATCGCATCTAATAGTCGGTGGTCACGACTTGGTCGAATGTGCCATAGCGCATACCGGCGTCACTTGAATAAAAAACAGCTTGTACCCTCATTGCTCGAATGCCTTTTTTCTGATACTGTCTGGGTCAGATAAAAACTACAACAACAACCAACAAACCACCCCCCTCTCCCCCCCCCCCAAAAAAAAAAAAATTAAAGCAAACAAAAAAATTGGTCTTTACCCCGTGCTTGAACCTCTGCAGTTTCTAATACGACATATTTATGGTCATATGACTGAACACATACAGACAACCGCATAGTAGTTCCTGATTATCATGACGGATCCTGGGGATACAGTGTAATTAAGGATATCCGGAATTTTTAGTTGAAATCGTATTAATAATGCTACAAAGGCACACCCCTAAATCAGTTGCAGTACACAAAATATTACATTAAAACATGCATGATTCGATACTTTTATTTGACAGAGTACGGGTTTTCCACAATCAACTTGACTTGCTCTTTCACATTATATGATTTCATCTCATATTGTGGCTAAATGAAAACGATGCATCACTTTAAATGATCACGTGCTTAAGCATTTGGCATTTCGAAATGCAACTTTCATTTCACCAATGCCGAGAAAGAAAGGATCGATATGTAAAATGTTGATCTAGTTTGCATGGAGGGGAATCACCACCATAATTATATAAATATATTTTCCATTAATGTACGATATATATTCTAATTTTCATTATACTCTGATTGTACTTTTTATATACCGTATTTACTCGCGTATAACCTAATACGAAATACAAACTGCATAGATCCAGATCTGCCGTCGCATAATGCAGTTTGTAAGGAATAATCAGTATAGCAAACAATCTCTCTCTCTCTCTCTCTCTCTCTCTCTCTCTCTCTCTATATATATATATATATATATATATATATATATATATATATATATATATATACTATATATATATATATATATATATATATATATATATATATTTAAGAGAGAGAGAGAGAATTTTCAAGAGAGAGAATTACAAATATACACCAAACAGCGGAAAGTGCTATCCCTGGATTCTAAAGGAGAATGTGTGATAACATTAGCATAATTTTTAAATACGAATAAATACTATTATCATACAGGTATAAATTGCTGCCTTTTGTTCCAACGAGCCATCCTAAATATTTTACACTCATGTGATCAATACAAAATAACATTTTGAACGAAGTGCTTTAAGAGAGAGAGAGAGACAGACAGACAGACAGAGATAGAGACAGAGAGACAGAGGGGGAGGAGTACATTAGGCGATTACAATGATGTAATGGAATTCCAGGTAATACAAACACTATTTTTTCTGTTATAAGCGCGGTTTTCATGAAACGCCTCAAGAAAAAAATAAAAAAAAAAATAATGTAAGTTAAAAAATGATATAAAATATGCAATTAGATCCAAGGAGTCTGGTTGATGTGTGCGTAGGTAGATAAATAGCAGCTATGTTTATCTCAACTTTATTGCTTCGCTTCCAAAACGTGTTTAATATTGCCTAATGTGAAACATAACATTTTTAGATACTCTATTCCACGACACCCCACTCACGGGACAACGACCCATAGGTCCTAACTCCAATCCATTTTATATTAACTGGATAGATCAATTCTGGACAAGAAATAAAAAAAATACAAAAATTGGAAATGTTCCGGACACTGAAATGTTCGTACCTGTGACTTTTGACCCCCTACCGGAACCCATGGGAATAGAAAGCTAAAAAAAACCTGTACCCCTATTACTGGTTCTCACACACCGACGTTGGCCGAGCCGAGACTCGAACCCACGCGGACGAAGTTGAGACGTTAGTGATCCGTAAAGGCGAGCGCATTAAGGCGGCCAACTGGGGCCCTTTTGTAAGAAGCAACTAATGGAGGCAGTTTTATATATACCATACCGACAACTTATGAAATTAGTTTGGTGAGTTTCTTTAGGTGGAGATACATTTACAGACAGGACGGACGGGCGGATGGACATAAGAAGGGTATGATTCAATCCCACACACACACACACACACACACACGCACACACTACAGTGAAGTCCTATTAAATTATGATTTTGGTACCCAGAGGCTGTCGAAGGATAGACCCCAAACCCTGATTAACTTGTTATAAGGAATACGTATGTAAAAATATATATAATAAATTAAAAAGGAAAAAGGATTAAAAATCCTTAATATATAAACCGCACTCTTAAAAGGCCAAAGAACTTCTCAGCTGGAAGATAATCACGTGACGCATTTCGGGTAGGAAAGGCTGCCTCCATTAGTCGCTTCTTACAAACGGGGCCCCTGTTGGCTGAGTGGTCTTACAAACGGGGCCCCGGTGGCTGAGTGGTCTTACAAACGGGGCCCGGTTGGCTGAGTGGTCTAAGGCGCTCGCCTTTACGGATCACTGACATCTCAACTTTGTCCGCGTGGGTTCGAGTTTCGGCTCGGCCAACGTGGGTGTTTGAGAAAGCTTGTCAGTAGCTTCTAGTGGGTCGGTGGTTCTTCCCGGGGTTTTCTCGGGTTCTTACTCCAACAAAGATACTGGCCGTGTATAGCCTGTCATGTGCTGAAAAATGGCGTTAAACCCACAAAAACCAAACGCTTTTTACAACATTTAGAAGGATCTTCTTATAAAGTATAAGTATACAAAAAAATATTATTCATATTGACATGTGAATACAAAATAAAGCTGTTGAAATTTCCTTACCTTATCATAAGGTCAACCTTAAATGGTCTCACCACGGTAGGTGCGTAAAATAGAGGAAGAGACAAGTAAACCCACGTTTAAGAAACAAACACTTTAAAGTCAACATAATAAATGTCTAATATATAAGAGATCAGCGATTTTTTAGTTGCCGTAAAATATGCAAAATGATAATAAATCTTATAAGCCCATGACCGTTTTTGCGTCCTGTTGGAGATTTATTGATATATTGGTCTCCTTAATTCACTGTAAACTGTCTGCCACCCCTGACGACATATTCCCCTTGCAATGATTTTTGTATAAAAAATTTTTTTACAGCGAGATGTGGTGATAAGATTTTAATGTCTTACTCAATACAAATTTATTTACCTGAAATACCCTGTATTTTATTAATGCCGAAGTTATAAAATGGACAAATATGCAACTTGAATGATATCCGCAATAAAATTTGCGTTTAACAAGCTTACGCACGTTCACGAGTTAAACTTGTCTTTCAGTTCTAAATTTTATTAGTTTAAACGGAGCAGTAACTATTGAATATTTGCGTATCATCAAGTATCGAATGACCACGAAAATTTAATCAAGTCTGAAATAAATTGACAAAATTGAATTTACAAAAGACATGCTTTATGTTTGGCAAATGGTGGACGTGACACAAATACTCATTTGAGACAAGAACACATGGATGGTTACGGTGCATGTGTCATCATTTGAAACAAGTACACATGGATGATAATTTACGGTGCATGTGTCATCATTTGAGTGACAGAGGTAACTAATCTGTGAACAGAGAATCTAGAAATGCCATACCATTCACGTATACAAAATACATTAAAAAAAAAAAAAAAAAGATATGAGAAAATGCTTGCATCATTTTATAGGCTTTGGAAATATACAGTCAAACCGACCTTACGTAATCACATCCAGCAGAGAAGGAAATTTGCCCCCAAAGAAATATAGTACTGTAAAAGTTTGATGGCTCAAATAAAGATCGCTCGAATATTCGGCATCATTCGAATGACCCGCTCAGTCCACCGAACATCGCTCGGCTTTTTTCTGTTAAGTCGAGAAATAACATCGGAAGTGGTTATAGGAATACACATACATGTTACTGGTTTGGTCATTCGCCTCCAGTTGTGACTTTGTCTCCTTAAGCCCCCCCCCCCCATATTGTGCCAGGCGAATAAAAGTAGTTCAGAATAAAGTTCTCAATGGCGGCGAAATACGTACGAGGTTTCTTTCTCGACTTGATGGAAAAAATCCGAGGATGTTCCGATTGTTCAGTCGCTATGTAACACATTCTCATGTCTGCGACATCGGAAAACTCGAAACTACCGAAATATGGAACCAAAAAAGTGGGCTCCGTTTCGACTTTTCGAAGATTTACTGTATTTTACTAAAGGTTTATTGCTACAATATTGTGGTGAAAGGGGCCTTTGAAAAGCGGCGGCAGCCTTTTAGGCAACTGTTAAAACGCTACATGTAACCAATAAGTTAGCTGTATCAGTCCCAAGTAACTTTGACGATGCAAACGCTAACTGTAGTGAAAAAAAACATGAACAGAAAAGGCACATGCAACCACTATTTGTATTAATGGACGCTTATCGCACTCTTATGCATTAGTCGTAAGATAGAACATAATATATTATGGTTATGTCCGTCCGTCCTTCCATTTTTAATTTGGTTTTAGTGCGATAATTTGAGTACTACTTCACATACCGTCAGAAAACTGTGCAGGGTCTTGCCCTCTAAAAGACAGAGAATTATATAGGTTTTGGGTGTTACACGGTCAAAGGTAAAGGTCACGGTGGCTGACTGAAGCAGATTGGTTTCAGTGCAATAACACAAGCTCAGCTTTGCAGGCCTGCAGTGCAGACGATCGCTATTTTGAGATGATAAGAATGCATATACAGAGTAATGTTGAGATGATAAGAATGCATATACAGAGTAATGTTGAGATGATAAGAATGCATATACAGAGTAATGTTGAGATGATAAGAATGCATATACAGAGTAATGTTGAGATGATAAGAATGCATATACAGAGTAATGTTGAGATGATAAGAATGCAAATACAGAGTAATGTTGAGATGGTAAGAATGCATATACAGAGTATAAGTTGAGATGATAAGAATGCATATACAGAGTAATGTTGAGATGATAAGAATGCATTTACAGAGTAATGTTGAGATGGTAAGAATGCAAATACAGAGTAATGTTGAGATGGTAAGAATGCATATACAGAGTATAAGTTGAGATGATAAGAATGCAAATACAGAGTAATGTTGAGATGGTAAGAATGCATATACAGAGTAATGTTGAGATGATAAGAATGCATATACAGAGTATAAGTTGAGATGGTAAGAATGCATATACAGAGTATAAGTTGAGATGATAAGAATGCATTTACAGAGTAATGTTGAGATGGTAAGAATGCATATACAGAGTAATGTTGAGATGATAAGAATGCATATACAGAGTATAAGTTGAGATGATAAGAATGCAAATACAGAGTAATGTTGAGATGGTAAGAATGCATATACAGAGTATAAGTTGAGATGATAAGAATGCATATACAGAGTAAAGTTGAGATGATAAGAATGCATATACAGAGTATAAGTTGAGATGATAAGAATGCATATATAGAGTACTGCTGAGATGATGAAAATGCATATACAGAGTACTGTTGAGATGATGAGAATGCATATCCAGAGTATAAGTTGAGATGATGAGAATGCATATACAGAGTAATGTTGAGATGATGAGAATGCATATACAGAGTACTGTTGAGACGATGAGAATGCATATACAGAGTATAAGTTGAGATGATGAGAATGCATATACAGAGTACTGTTGAGATGATGAGAATGCATATACAGAGTACTGTTGAGATGATGAGAATGCATATACAGAGTATAAGTTGAGATGATGAGAATGCATATACAGAGTATAAGTTGAGATGATGAGAATGCATTTACAGAGTATAAGTTGAGATGATGAGAATGCATATACAGAGTACTGTTGAGACGATGAGAATGCATATACAGAGTAATGTTGAGATGATGAGAATGCATATACAGAGTATAAGTTGAGATGATGAGAATGCATATACAGAGTAAGTTGAGATGATGAGAATGCATATACAGAGTAATGTTGAGATGATGAGAATGCATATACAGAGTAAGTTGAGATGATGAGAATGCATATACAGAGTATAAGTTGAGACGATGAGAATGCATATACAGAGTAATGTTGAGATGATGAGAATGCATATACAGAGTAATGTTGAGATGATGAGAATGCATATACAGAGTAATGTTGAGATGATAAGAATGCATATACAGAGTACTGTTGAGATGATAAGAATGCATTTACAGAGTATAAGTTGAGATGATTAGAATGCATATACAGAGTAATGTTGAGATGATAAGAATGCATTTACAGAGTAATGTTGAGATGATGAGAATGCATATACAGAGTATAAGTTGAGACGATGAGAATGCATATACAGAGTAATGTTGAGATGATAAGAATGCATTTACAGAGTAATGTTGAGATGATGAGAATGCATTTACAGAGTAATGTTGAGATGATGAGAATGCATATACAGAGTATAAGTTGAGACGATGAGAATGCATATACAGAGTAATGTTGAGATGATAAGAATGCATATACAGAGTAATGTTGAGATGATAAGAATGCATATAGAGAGTACTGTTGAGATGATACGAATGCATATACAGAGTAATGTTGAGATGATAAGAATGCATATACAGAGTATAAGTTGAGATGATAAGAATGCAAGTTGAGAGTATAAGTTGAGATAATAAGAATGCATATACAGAGTAAAGTTGAGAGTAGCAAGATAATATGAAAGTTCTTTGTACTGACGATGACAGGGCCAGCGCAAGGATATATAGCACCCTAGGCGAACCTTCAGCCTTGCGCCCCCCCCCCCCAATAAAATTAACTTTCGAAAATGAATATTGTGCATTAGTATGAATAAAAAGTCTGCATCTGTCTTTCTCTTTCTATTTTTAGACGCTTATTATCTTCTATTTTACGCTATTTCTCTTTCTTTTTTTTTTTATTCCTTTTTTGCAGCCATTCAAATTTTGCCGCCATAGGCGACCGCCTTGTTTTAGTGGTTAAACCATCCTTGCTCATATTGTTTCACCTCAGACACGGCAGTTTGTGACTGCAGTTCAATAAATACGATGATGCCTTGCTATCAGTGGAAACCGAAAAATTAAGTGTTATGGTTTGTTTATTAATGTTCTTTATTCCAATTTTTTTATTATTTGTCCTACTTATTTTTAAGGTCATTGTTTCTTTCATAAATTTTCATGTGTCCTTTTTGCCTCTTCCGCACTCAGATTTCAAGTGTTGACGTATGTAACATCGTGAAGTATCTTAGTTCGAGTTTCTAAATTTCCAGACTTTCTGCACTGAACCAGCTTCATAAAACTATGAATTTAGAAAAACAAATACAAAATCAAACAAAAACTTGTAGGCGTTTCTAAATACAATGTTAAGACAGCAAAACTTATAGTGTTAATATAGTCCCTGCAATTTAATTGTAAACCACCTAAAATGTTTTATATTTCCTTCTCATAATCTATGTTGCCAGAAATATCGTGTGAAAGGGGAAATATCTCTCTCTCTCTCTCTCAAACACACACACACACAAACACACACACACAAACACACAAACACACACACTTTGTCCTCCTGTCCTAGAAACAAACAAAAATCCCTCGGTTATCTGAATCATCTAAAGTGGCACGACCTACACGATGCTATGGAAGTTTAACTGGTGCTGGCAATGCTATAATTTGTGTTAATGTATCTCACTTTGACAAACAGCAGACGTTAATTTTTCTTATCGGATTAAAGTGTGTCGTAAATCACAAAAAGGGGAAAAAGGCTGACATGGGGCAATGGCTATATAGGAAAAGGCTATTAAAATCAAGTTGACTACAATGTCAGAGCCAAAATAGCTTCCAGAGAAATTTTTAATTAAAAGTAAAGACGATCGTATAACGTCGCAAAGATCGAAATATAGGCGATAGATTTTACGAAGGTTCACAAAAGACTACCAAAATATTTGGAGATCTTAAAACCTATAAGAAATCCGTGATATATGGTACGTTGCTTTGTTTATGGTTCTGCCTCTCCAAAAAAGCCCAGATTACCTGTGTCAAGAACTTCACTGTAAGTTTGTCTGCTAAGATACTTTTAATTAGCATAGGATTTATTTGGATATGGGCACATATGAAATGTCAGCACAGAAAATCAAACGAAAAGAATATATAGGAAAAATAAGTATGTACCGTAAATACTCGCATATAACCCAATACCAACTACAAACTGCATAGACCCAGATCTGCCGGCGCATATTGCGCCGGCAGATCTGGGTCTATGCAGTTTGTAAGTACTAATCAGTAGAACAAACAACATAGATCCTGATCTGCCGGCGAATTATGAACCATTTTGCGACGGCAGATCATGGTCTATGTTGTTTGCATTTGGACTTGGATTGTACGCGAATATAGATGGTACTTAGTCCTGGTCTTGTCTAGTATGCAAAGAAAATGACTGAGAACGTTCGTATTGTTGTTAATCTAGCTATATCGTAATACTCTGAAATTGGACGTAAAATGATGAAGTTGCAACTTCTGTCTCTTACTAAATAATATCAAAAGAAAAATGCTAACAGCAATGTGAAAGAAAAATGATAAAGATAACATAAAGCATACGAGACCTTGGGAAATCATTTGCAATTTAAGATTTGCTGTAAATTGGCCGCGCAAGCTTTCTATTGCGGAAAACCGACGTGATGTAAAAAAAAAAATGTAATTAAAAATACTAAATAACTCATCAACAAACTTTTCTTTGTGTAGTTGGTAAGAGAAATATATGATCGTCAACCTATGCAGATTTTATATATTTTTTTAAAATAGTCATTCAGTTATTATTTTATGGACAATCGGTGACAGTTTACTTTTATCCATATCTTTGTATGTAATGACCCTTAATTAGGGGATAGATACTTAACTAAGAGTAGCGAACGAAAATGCATACTAATCTATACATTTTTAAGTGATATGGGATCGTTTGGACGGTTAGTTATGTAAAACAAATAATTTTTTTCAAAAGTTAAAACAATTAAGAAGTTCACAAGCAATCATCCTTAAGCAAAATGTTGGGCGTTTGGTAATGATTTCATGAAAATTGGATTAAAGATATTGAAATTTGTACAAGGTGTCTCAAGGACGCTGTCCCAAGGTAAAAACAAACAGCACTCCAGATTTGATTACTAATTAATTCACACAGAGTCCGTAACGAGATTTAAAAATGTTCTTTGTAACAGTCAATTAATAGCTAAAATATACAGCGACTTACATACATTTGGTGGTATACAGGTGGAACTTGGGAAATAGTTCATCCATTTGCATTACCTCTAAACAATCTATCTGGGCAAAATATAGTTTGCAGCCGTTTCTCTATCTGTACCCTATTGTGCACGTGTTTTCTGTCCATCACATGTGTCACTGATCCCTCCAAACAAGGCCGTCGCAAGTTTGCGCTGGACGAAACGGCTCCGGGCGAGCGTCGCCTTCGGCGCACCCCCTTCCCTCGGAAAAAAATACCGTAAACTCCACGAAATGGCGCCCTGGGCGATCGCCCGTATCGCCCGCTACTTACGACGGCCCTGCCTCCAAATACCATAAGGATTCAAAAACTTACCCTAATATTTTTAACCATACAACTAGACGCTGCCCTGTTAATAAAGATCTGGAATGCCGCCGTATGAAACTGTTTCATGTGTGTTTAAAAATCTAAGAAAAATTATTACATCAAAAACAACAGAGTTTGGGCTAATTTTGTAAAAAGCGATGAATTAATTAGGTCTGTGCTTCAATCTTTTTCACGCAGTTGCTCTACCTTCTATATACAAATGCTAATACCTTTTAAAGCCTCATGATAATTCAACCTGTTTTTGACGCAGAAGAGACAGGTCCTTTTTAAGATTTTTTTCTTCACTTGACCAGTATTTGGCGTTTGAGGACCCTCATAATCTGACGTCATTGCTATTATTGTACATCGGCGTAAAGTTGTGAAAATGCTTAGAAAATCCACAATTTAAACTGAAAACGTATCCACAATTAGAGAAAGAAAGAAGGTAACACGTAAGTAAAGGAACATTGGAGGGAAGAAGAAGCAATGACGAAAAAAAGGAAAGTTGAAAGACAGAAAGAAAGATCAAGTAGAAAGGGAGAGAAGAGATCGAAGAAAGAAAAGCTGAAGCCAGACGAACAGCCAAAAATGCACTGTGGTTACGTTTTACTCTTTTCGAAGTTAGCTACCTAACAATTCGCACTATCTAGCAATTTATGACTAACTAACTAACTGACTCACCAACTAACTAACTTACTCGCCAGCTAGCTAGCTAGCTATCTGTCTAATCATCTCTCACCTGGAGTCTTCCAATACACCCTGCAGCTCGTATCACAACTCTAAGCAGCGCCTAAATTTCATCCAAGATTCCAAGAATATCAAGTTCAGAATGGACTACTTTTTTGTTCACACATAGTATAGAATGGTATGTTTCTCTTCACACATGTCTAGTATTGTTGTATCGGAGGCAAGTCTTAAAACTGTGCACCTGATTTTGTGGGCAGACGAGACGGGACTTTCACCTCTCAATGAGAATGTGTTTTATTTTATTATCTATAAGAAATGTATTGCCAATAATAGCGTCAGAGGTCGCCAACTGACCTGAATGTTTATGGTGTAAGTATAACTAGAATGCATTACACTAGATCCTTTAATCAGCCATGATTACAATAATGGGGTCACTGGTCTATTAAATCATTAATTCTGAGCTAGAAACTCGTCTTATACACTGTTTTAAAAATTTGAAGTTGACATTTTGAAACTTTCCCGTTTGTGACGAATATATTTGCTACAGTCCTTTTTGCTTGTCTGTAACATGTTTTTCCTTTGACTATTGGATAGCTCCAGGTGGTTATCCAGCCAGACAGCCACTAAATCAACCATTGCCTGATAAACAGACGGATACATTTGGTCTGGTGCTTAAAGGCACATCGACATATATAGGTCATATAGTGGCGACGCAATTGGAGTAAAGTGCCTTGCCTAAGGACGCACCACAATAGCCGGTCTGTGCTGATCCAAAGGTAGGATTCGAACCCGCACTATTCTGGTCGGGAGTCCGGCATGCTACCCACTGAGCCAACGCAGTTCCCTAAATAGTAGATAAATAGATAGATAGATGGATGGATGGACATACATACTTACAGACAGACAGACAGACACACACACACATATATATATATATATTGAGAGAGAGAGAGAAGAGAGAGAGAGAGATAGATAGATAGATAGATAGATAGATAGATAGATAGAGAGAGAGAGAGAGATAGATAGATAGATAGATAGATAGATAGAGAGAGAGAGAGATAGATAGATAGATAGATAGATAGATAGATAGATAGATAGATAGAGAGAGAGAGAGAGATAGATAGATAGATAGATAGATAGAGAGAGAGAGAGAGATAGATAGATAGATAGATAGATAGATAAATAGATAGATAGAGAGATAGATAGATAGATAGAGAGATAGATAGATAGATAGATAGAGAGAGAGATAGATAGATAGATAGATAAATAGATAGATAGAGAGATAGATAGATAGATAGATAGATAGATAGATAGATAGATAGAGAGATATATAGATAGATAGATAGATAGATAGATAGATAGATAGATAGATTGATAGATAGATAGAGAGAGATAGATAGATAGATAGATAGATAGATAGATAGATAGATAGATAGATAGATAGATAGATAGATAAATAGATTCATGTTCTACGCAATTTTATCATAAAGTTTGATACCGGTTTTTCCCGACAGGAATACCTTAAGAATTTGTTTTTTTCGGAGATGACCGGAGTGATGTCATACCTACTTTGAAGATGCACTTAATGTACACACCTATTGTTAAAAAGAATGGTGGCTTTTATTTTTGACAAAACCCGTCTAAAAATGCAAATGACACGAAGAAAATAAAAGTTTTACTTTCATATTCACGACGATTTCTATATGTGGGTATTAAGCATTTGAGAAAGAAAACACTCTTTGAAGGTATTTTAATTTACATAACCTCCGCTTATAATAGCGACAAAGATAAACGAATTTGCAGTACTATGTCCAAAAGGCTAATCGCATCCGTATGGTATGTTTTACGAGAACAAATAATCATTTCTCTATAAATACTTTTGCAAAGGAGAACGTGTGAACCTACAAGCGAAGATAAGCATGTAATGTAAATTATCAACATGTGTCAGTGATCGAGATAAAACGATTGTGCTACGTCAAAAGGGAGAAAACTTACGACGGGCCAGTCCTTTTTTTTATTTATATAGATTTATTGAGGTTTGAGGTTTACATAGTTATTAGTTTATATAAATATGTGTCCATGGTTCACGACCCCCCCCCCCCTGCCCTTTTAACAATTATTGTGAGCCACAGGGCAATGATATACCTTATTAAATATTAACGGATAAAAAGATATGCATATTCTTTGAGAAATATTATTATTATATCTGCTAAATTTCAGGACAATCTTTAAAAACATATGAAAAAACTGTAAAGGTTATAACCCGAGACTGAGGGTTTCAAGTTGGATGAGCACCTTACCACGTGCAAATTGTATGCAGTGACTGCGTCAGCGGTCATGCACTACTGAAATTTTGTTTCAAAGTATCAAAATATGTAATTCTCCGTGGCACCGCGTCACAATAAGAGTCATAACGTTACAAAAGTTTCAAAATTTCCGACAGTTTATCTGGATTTTACTAGTCTGTATCCTCAACCTGAATTGGCAAACCATTATCATAGGTTGGTAACTAAAGTGTATGTCAATGTGGTCATGTAAGCGCATTTACTCAAATTAAATGAAATATTAATTGTTGTTCTGAAATTTAATACTAATATAGTTTAACCAAAGTCTATTCAATCCTGATTGTTGAAAGGCTCTTGCACCTTAAATAGATTCAAAAAATTTCCAGACGAAAATTATTGGTCGCTCCGGAGTTTCATAATGGTAGCCATGCACTAAACTGCTTAAAGAAAAGATGACGTCAGGTCTATCATAACAAATAACTGCGTAGTATGAATTATTTTTCAACACGCGCAGCTTTCATTGCGATATCACAGCGGGCGACAATCAATCCGGTTTGTAGTGGATTACACCTTTAAGTTGACCTAGTACAAAAATGACCGCGTACTTTAACATTGATTTTGCCGTATGTATTTCTCGGGGCATGTAAATAATGACCTTCCAAGGAATATAGATGCTTGACGATACAAATAAAGTGAATAATCACCATTTAAAGGTATTTATAATCAAATTGTACAAAAAGACACCCATTAAAATAGTCGGTACTGAATGCCTACATGACCTAAATGACTTGTATTATAGTAAATACTGTTTCCCAAATGGTTAGTAACTTCATTCGTACAACAGTGACATAATTCTCATAACTGCTAGTTCGGAAACTTCCTCTGAACTGCAATGACTGGATGGTAGCTGGACATTGGCGAGGCGCATCATGGGGAAAACAAGTACCGAGTTTCCATACTTTCACTAAGATGGTGAATGATATTGACCTGCGGTCTTCGAAGCACCAAAAGTGTGACGCAGTTGTCAGCGAAACAACCGGGCAGACACAGTGAGGCCATTATATATATCTATGTAAATGTTTCTCTGGTTGGATGCATGCAAAAACGTTTTCATTACGACGCCATTATGTTTACCCAAGCGACATACACCGAGCCTTAAATAGATAGGGAAAAGCCTTCCAACAGACAACAACACAACAACAGTGGTAGACGCGAAAATAATTTGAAAGGAAATAAATTAAATCACTATATAAATGTTCAATCAAATGAGAGAAAAAATCCTTTCACAGCAATACAACAAAAATGTTGAGAGCAATTTGTTTTTAAATAAGAAAAGAATTCCCCTTTTATAAGAAGAGTACCCAAGGGAGTAAATCTTGCTGGAATAAATTTATAAGGAATTCCTTATTTTAAAAAATACAAATAAAACTAAAAATAAAAAATTAAACAACAACAATATGGCGGAAGAAACGCGAGAATGAGATTACAATCCAGGATTTCACATCCGTAAATCTGATGTTAGACCAGTCAGAAATTGCGTTACATATGCCAGTGTGTTTAAAGATGGAGGGTACAGTTGATTGCCCAGTCTATTGCTCATCGTTCAGGTTTGCGTTGTTGAACTAAGATTTTGTTCAAATATTTAGATATATCAACAAATTTAAATATAAATGTATATATTTGGTCTACATTCATTTCTATCATTACAACTAAAATATTTACATCAATTTTGAGTATAGTACTCAAAAATCGATCGATAACAACACCAATAAACCGATTTTAGGCAACGTTTTCAGCGGTGACCATCAGGACAGAGACAGATGTTGGAGGATTATCCGTTTAATGTTAGAAAAGGAGGATTTTAAAGATAATTTCGTCGACAATATAATTGCATTTGCAACGATGAAATAATTTAAATATTGTGAAACTTATTCAAAATGATCAATAACGTTTTTCTTCTTTTACGTTATAGATGGAATTAAAGATCTTTTATCTAGAGAGAAACAAAGTTGAGTGTCCACTTTTGTTAAATTTGGAAACAACGAACTACACTTTATATACTGAAAATATTTTAAAAGTTTCTTTGGCTGAAATAATGTAAACATTTTTCGCTTGTTTAATAATGGGTAAAATTGTCAATTTTCAACACTTATTTATCCATGCAGTGTATTATTAGACTGGCCGTATGAACAACAAAGGAGTGCAGACTCTCTTTTATGCTGTTATTGGAACCAATGAACTTTACTCAGTAGATGAATAAAATATAAAAAATTACCTTTGCAAGAAGTTGTGAAATTGTTTTAATTTTTCTTACCATGGGTCGGACTTTATTTTTTGAACAAGATGGTACATCACCTGGATATCATCTTTTTTGTGTGAGCCTCCCTTAAAAAAAGTTAGTCAGTGAAAACCACCTCGTATTCATTCATTCTATCATATATAAACTCCTCTTCACGTGGAAAAAAAGCAAAAGAAAACTCGCATACAAATCTGGATGGTAGATCTAACTATACCCTCCATCCTTAAATAACAGTCACTCGTATACACTGTGAAGGTATTATTATTGTGCGTTTTAAATGAAGTCAAAGGTGCTGGATGCGGGGAAGGGAGTACTCTGTCCTTTTCTGAACCTCGCGATCGAACGTGGTAACCTACTAGACATCTGGTTGGGCAAAAATTTCGATCACGCACATAATTTTCTTTCTCTGTATTTTTATAGTAAATTGATTTGACGAGAATACTTACCCAATCACACAAACGATACTAAAATAGCTTTCACCACCTCCTGAATCCAGCCCTCCCGGGAAGACAAAAATTCGTCTTTCCCGTGTATATACCATAGACGTTCAACTGAACATATAAGGGACGTTACCAGGTGTTTTTTTAAGTTTAAGAATGAACGAAAGATCAAGAGGATGCTCGCATATGCGGGGAGGGATGAAAGGGATTTAATCTTAATATTGCCTGGTAAGTATTTATCGGAGAAATATAAGTTACGATAATAATTTCCTTTTTCCTCTCTCTCTCTCTCTCTCTCTCTCTCTCTCTCTCTCTCTCTCTCTCTCTCATACACACACACACACATAATAATAATAATCGAATGTCAGGCCAAATTTTCATTGATTAGTTTCTGAAAACCAGTGTTATTTGCTACATTGTTGAATGAATGCAGAATTTTTGGCTTGTGCTAAATTTGTTTCTTAAAATTTGTTACAATTCTGTCGGCCTATCATGACTTGACAATGGCTCACAATTTGGCGCGTGCACAATTTGGTTCCTAAATTTGTTACATATTTGCCTGCCCTACTATTCACTGTAACCTTAGTTTACTCATTGTGCGGCTCGAAAATATTGTTGTTGAAACCATGTTACAAATTTGCCAACCATAGTAGGGACTTGCCTCGGTTTACACTTCATTATATGAGTGAAACTATGTCTGTTTGACTAGAACGATTTAAACTTTTTACCAATTCTCTGGCAGCAGATTTTGTTACCAAAAATTTCAATGTCAAGTGGATGCCCTATTTGTTTTGCTTGATAAATATATTGGCATAAAAGTAAATGGAAATTGTGCGTCGCACACTTTGAATAGAATTTGATATCAAACCCAAAGATTGAGAGAGAGAGAGAGAGAGAGAGAGAGAGAGAGAGAGAGTAAAAAGAGGTTCAAGAATTTTTAAAAAAACTAGTCAACAAAATTTTGTTTTCAAAATCAAGGTTTTTTATTGTTAGTAAACCCCGCTCACTTCAACATCAATAAATGAAGAGGGAGGATTCGGACTAATCCCATCCTTTTCATGAACAAAATACCAAATATTAAATATGAACATATTTACAAGGCTGACAACGTTGTGAAGTAAGACTAGATTTCCAAGGGTTTAGTACAGCGTCAATTTGCCTGAGTCAGAAGGTATTGAAGATCCCAGGTATTCATTTTCACAGTTAATGATAAGTCACGAGTTCACTTTGGACTTTTTCCTTAAAAAGAGCTGTAAAGTAAGTCTATGAACGGGCAGTCTCCGTACTCTGTTGCGAGAGAGCGTCGATGCGTTTCGTCTCCAAAGAAATCAATGAAAGTAGGGAATGGTCACTTATGTCTTTATAACATTCTTTCAATGTTCTTTCGTCATGCGAGTGATTCTTACAGCCAAGTGGCGAGCAAAACAGGAGACTAAGTGTTGTTCTTGTTCTTGCCATCGTGACATTATTACTGTATCTTTCCCTTATTCACTTGTGTTCCGTAACTGCTATTTTGTTTTGAAAACATCATCCTCATTCTCTACGTTCATCGTTGTTGTTCCACATTTTTCTTTTCTTCTTCTTCTCTACTTAGTGTCTGTGACTGCTGCTATTCTGGATAGAAAACACCAGCTTCACCTATTTCCATGGGCTCGTGTTCCATCTTTCTAATAATCTATGGTCATTTCTCTCAAACTGTTGTTTTCCAAAGTATTGTCAAATTCTGCATACAAGATGACGTTCACTGTGTTTACCAGAGCCAGTGCAAACTGAAGTTTCACAAGGAGTTGGCCTGATTTTATAAAAATGTCCTTCGTCGCTGCCTTGGTCTGGAGTGAAATCAAATCCCCACAAAGCATATCCTCCTGAATAATCGTCATTCAAAATGCCGTGGCTACTGTTGATTCCTAATTACTCTGTGGCTTCAAACAGAGTGAAGTAAGATCTCAAGTAATGTTTCTGGGCAAAGTTAGGTTCAAAGAGTCTGGTACACAACGTCTGACCATGTCGGGTGACTTCTATCTTGGACACGTTGAAATGTTGGAACTCTAAAGGATTTTGATCGATAATGTTGAGGGCTGCATTGCTGACGATGCCAATGAGAAAACGCTTCGGTAGTTGACCTTGGAAAAATATTATCTTCGTTTTTGGATCGGAGTCCAGAGGGAATGGTGAAGGTTTTGACTTCTACTCCTCGTAGAGGATACTTGGCTATCGTTCTGGTCAGATTTCGACTGGTGTCGTTTCCCACTTTAGGTAAGACTTTCACAGGTCGCACGTAAAGGGTGGCTTCTTCGCTGTTCGTTTTGAAGTCGTTAGCATTGGCCATCGATTAAAACACTTTACTACTTCGATTTTGTCTCAGACGTACATCCTCAGCATTCAACAAATACTTGTCTTGCAACCAAATGTCCAAATGTAAACGATCCATCATTTCTAAACTACTTAATTGTCTGATTTTCTTTTGGCGATCGTTAAAATCAAACATTGTGAGAATTGTCATCTTCTGTCAAAGCTGTGTTGTTGAAGGCATTCAAAGTGTTTGGTTTCCACACCTCTGAGGCATCCAGATGTGTGTTCTTGACTTCTTTTCCTCACATCAAGAGATTTTCCAGGTAAGATAGGTAAGGGCAAGTGTCCATGCTGCTGCTGACTAGTTGTTGTTGAAGTATAAATCCACTTCGCTGAAATTGTTGACGGGAGCTACTCTAGCATCGGCTCCAGTATTGCTGCTGTCTGTTAAAGAACTTTGACTTTCAGGTACAAGTAACTGTTATTCAGATCGATGTAATCTTCAGTTCGTCCTTTCATTTCAAATTCGATAGGTGCTGAGGTAGTCAAAGACGACACAGGATGAAATTCTACCCATTGGGATTCTTGCATTGTCATCATCGTCGGTGGCATGGCAAACAGATTGAGTTTTGACTTGGAACATTCGCATTAATCTCGGGGCATCATTTTTTAGTAATAAAAAATGTATAACTGACTGTTATTCTCCTTTTCTTGTTCTAGAAGTGTTTGCGAGGTTTGAAGGGTTTTCGACGTCTGTTTCTGCTTTGTCCTTGTTGTGGCGTAGAAGAGGAATAATTGCCTTCGACAGGAGCGTCAAGCGAATTTATAGGGGTACCCGAGAGTTCTTTAATTGTTTGAATCAACACATTTTATCCAGCTTTCATTAAGGTTTGTTTAGGACTCTGTTGGTCGATAAGTTCCGTTTGGAGAAATTATTTTCCTTGCGTCATAGCCGCATCATTTATAGCATGCAATTCTCTAGTGACCATAGGTTTCAAAAATTGTGCTACCGTACGAATAGCAGATTTTAACATATCTCCTAACCATGCCCTCGTTGTCGAGCTACTCCTCAGTACACAGGATTCATTTGTTACAATTCACTATAGAATCTTTTTCGAAAATGTAGTTTCAATATGACTTTTCCTTACGAGAATATGATAATTTGTCCTAGATCTCCTTTTATACTAATATTGACACTGTCAAATACGATTTACTGACAGGAAGATAATGAGGATGTACAAATTCTCGGTGAACATGATATGTGTTTCCTCCCTCATCGTAAGTAGCTATGGCAGAATTCACTTTGATTGGAACGACTCTCAGCAACGGAGAAGCTGTGTTTCCTACGACATTGTACTCGACATCAGGGTACACAAACATTAAATTTAGTCTTTCGTTCAATTCAATGGGGGATGGAAAATACTTGTAGAATCGTTCGTTATTGTTGATTTATTTGGTAGGAACGAGATCTATTTTTGCACCCAAAATAGCAAACAAACTGGGAGGAAATTTGATAGAGAGTGTTTTGATATCAGGGATATTTAATTTGAGACGATGAGAAATTGTATGGTACTCGGTCAGTACACGTATGTTGGTCTTTGTCCAGTGCTTTCCCAACTTGATCGTTAAACATAGTTGAAAATAGTTTCGACGAGATGTCGATCATTACAATAATGTACTGAAGAAATTCTCATGGAATAGATATCCAATTGGGGATTCGTGGGTGCTTGTCTTTTGTATTCGTAAAAGACAGGATCATTTTTGTCCTAGTGTTCTTGAACTTGTTCCTTGAGGATTTCTACCACGAAAGTGGTTTGATCCATCGGTGATATTTAAGACTTGAGTGGGATGAATGATTTCTACAAAAGCTAGATCCCAATGTGCTTTATGATCCAATAGTATGACTTGAGGTAATCTGGCCCTGAAACAACATAATGTCTTGTTTTGAAACACATCCATAGAACTGTCACTTGGTAATGTTAAATAAAATTGGTTATTCATAGTTCGATGTTTTTGGTTTTTGAGGAGTCTCTCGATACCAAAACATGATTTTCCAAGGAGGGTTCTAGAAGATGGCTACTATGATTAGAAGAGTTGTGACTGGCGTTGGCGTGGCTACCGTTGTTGTTACCATCGGTATATTTCAACGAAGGATTAGGAGGAAGATAACCAATACAACTGCTGATTAACATAGTCTACAATTGTTTATCTGATTGTTGCAAACTCAAATTTCCAATGACACAATACATCACAAAAGATTTGGCAGAAAAGTACGATTTTTAGGAACAAGTTCTCCACACCACATCCACAATGGTTGTTGTTGCTGCTGTTTTTGGAGAGATGAACTCTGTGAAATGAATCCAGTTGTGTTTAACGGCATTGTCGCGACGTATACCTCTTTTTATAGTCGATGACTTTGTGAAGCTGCAATCTGAGAATCGAAACTGGGTGGATATCCTTTCCGATTGACTTTGACTTCTTGAAGTTGTTGTTTTCCCACTTTACGTGTTATTCGATCGAGAATGCTTTCAGTATCGTACACGTCATCTTCTTTCCTAGTCACTCGTTGTAACTTAGGCAAGTAATAAGTTCCTTTTAACACTTCTCCGTTCATATCTTCCAATTTATAGACAGGGGGTTCAAGTCCACGTGCTTGTCGTGTGACACGAAACAATTCTGTTGTCCAATTGGGTAAATAACCTTTGTTAAAAGTGCATTTTGTTTTTCCAATGCAAACCCAATCTCTGGTGTTGAACACTTCTTTCTTTTTTCTGATATTCGACGTTCTAAACAATCTATCAAACACAGATACTTCATTTTGAGGTGTCACTTCTTCGGGAGCACATCCGATGTCACGAAGGTACGATTGGTTGTAAGCTTTGACTAACATGTCGATGTATTTGAGAGTATGTTGATGTGTAAAATATTTTCACATACGTTATTTAAAAGTTCTTTGAAAACGTTCCACGACACTGGCCTTCGTTTTAGGATTTTCAGTGGTGAAAAAATGAATGTCTGTTTTTTTCAATTCTTTTTCAAAAGCTCGGTTCAGAAATTCGGCGCCTTTGTCTGTTTGCCATCGTAAAGAGTGTCGACCACTTTGTTTCAAGACAAGTTTTAAAGCTCGCACTAACTCCAAAATTATTTTGGAAGTCAAAGGAACCACCCAAGCTGATTTTCAAAACACATCGATGACACAAAAACAAATATTTGTAACCTCGATTGTACTACGCTAAATGGGAGACATCCGCTAAATCTGCTTGCAATTGATGATCGATTCCTTCTACTTTAGTTTTGACGTCTGGAGGACGCAGCCATAACTCTCGAGTTGTGTTTGGAATTCTGAGATTTCAGAAATGATAAAAAAACATTTTATACATTTTATATGTTTAATTTTTCTTTCATGGTACAACAACTGTACATTTCAAAAAAACATATTTCATGTTTTCTTTCATGATGTAACAAATGTACTTTAAAAAAAAAAACCAGCTCATGTTTTTCCTTTCATGGTACAACAAATTAAGATTTCAAAAAACACAGTTCATGTACAAAATATTTACAAAAAAAAATAAAATAAAGAACATGTTTTCTTTCATGGTATAACATATTCACCAAGTCACATTTCAAACATCACAGTTCATGTTTTCTTTCTTTCATGGTAAAAAACATGTACAACATATTAACATTTAAAAAAACCCAACAACAATAACAAAAACCCCAACATGTTTTCTTTCAAGGAATAACATATTCACATTTCATAAAACACAGTTCATGTTTTCTTTCATGGTGTAACCAATATACATTAAAAAAAAAAACCAAAACAAGTGACAGCACGGTGACCATCTAGAATGTTCAAGGCAAGCTGTATCTTTATACTCCTATTAGTGAAGTTTCACACCACAACTGAAACACTGTACTTTATGTCCTTCTCCCAAGTAAACAAAGTTTGCTCTCGCAAAAGATTTAGGACTAGGTCCTTCAAGATATTTAGGCCATTTTCCTTTGAACGTCTGGAGTCGACTTGAAAAATATTTTTAAAAAAGCCACAGGAAATGTGTAGTCTTCTTTGATTTGTGATTCTCGATGAATTTGTAGTATTCAGGTTGGTTTGTGAGTGTATTAATAAGATCCACAGAGGGCATCCATTTCGACAGCAGAGCGGCAAGGTCGTGCTGCATCGCTGATATCTCAGTGGGTCCATCATATTCTTTCTGTTTGGAATTAAATTTTCTCGGTCAGCGTCTGTACTTACAATACTCTTTCTTTATTTATTTGGAACTTTTTATACTGGAAATCTGTGTGCCCGTACGGTTACGTGTTGTGATCGGGAAGTTGCTCTCGTTTGTTATAGACGATCTGATACACTTTTTCCAAGAGTCGACTGACGATTTGATAATCAGACAAACGTACAATTTTGTGATGATCCACCGTTTTTGTCTTGATCTTGACCTAACTTTAAAGCTTCTTATAAGACGTTAAAGTTGACCACTTGACTGGAACGATAGCTCAGCGTAAGTCCATTCAATTTGGAATTGGTATGAAGTTGACGTTGTTTGTTTCTGTACTGGTAGATGTAAGTTTTAGGTCCACCACTGGCAACTCTCAAAATAGTCTCTTCGGGATGTTCGTCGGTCAAAGCTACTAAACGGTCGTCTTCGATGCATGGGTGATAGCCTCCAGGTCGATCCATGTAAATCCAACTAAGATGTCGAAATAAAGGAAACGGTCTCCTAAAGGTTCCAAGACGGAGTACAATTTTAAACGAGCGCTGGCTGTCACTTACGCATGATAGCATTCCCAAATTCGTGGGGTGGTGCAAACTCTGGGACTTCTTCTTCATAATCCTTCCAGGATTAAATCTTCACGCATGATTTCGACGTGTTTAATGAGTTTTCCTTTGTCGTCGATGAGTTGAAAGTATCGACTTGGATGACTATTACAAACGATCGTCTTCCTTCGTTCTGCTCCACGTATTCCAAAGTGATGACTTCTAAGGATTTGTACTGTTCTTTGAATTCGTCTTTATCTTCTGTAACCAGATACCAAGAAGGATAGCCGCTAGCTTCTTGCTTCAATTTCGAAAACTCGATGACGTAGCCTGAAAGAATCCCTTGACTGGCGTCGACGTCCTGTTGGTATTGTTCTGTTGAAGGAAACTGACAAAGTTCGTACACTTTCACCAGTTGGTATCCACGATCGAGAGCATGAAACATTCGGCACTCACCCACATTCCTGTCAAAGCGCGTTCCTAGTCTTCGTGGCAATAAGGTTGATCTTGATTCCACGTTTCAGCACACGTACGGCATAAAAAAACATCAGTCTTCCGTTGCAATGATGAGGTAAACAGGATGGTACAAGTTAGTCGGTGGCAAAACTTGATATTTGATCAAACATTCGTATTGGCGAATGTATCCTACGTCGAAAATCGAACATATTTATACACCCAAAGATATAACGAACACACATCGATTTATTTGATTTGTTCTTTTTTTAGATTCGTTCACGTCGTACAGCAAGCGTGTAACATTGGTCCTGTTGCATGGATTGAAAGGTTCGACGTTGTCTACGTCGTACTCTTGTTGGATACATCTAAATTCTGGATCCGTTTTAAAACGTCGATCGTAGTCATGTTTCCACATTTCTATCACTTGGTATCTTTGACACTCTAAATTCTGGTGTCGTTGGTATGTTTGATCGTACAACTCTTCCATGATAGTGGACTCTGACAAAGGATTTTTCAGGTCTCGTTGAGGAAAACAAGTAAGGCATCCATGAGATAAACACCCTTGAAATTCGTACACTATCTGTGGGTTTCCTAAATCTCAACCATCCACGGAATGAGATCCAATTTTCTTTTCTCCACCGCCGTTTCTAGCATGTTGTTTCCTCTTGTTTCGGGTTTCATACAAGTAATGTAGCAAGCGCAAAGCTTTGGTTGAATATCGACGACTGACCGCTTGAATGGATTGAAGTGGTATGATGGCTAGTGTGTTATCGGGCATTAACTTCTTCCGGTAAACTAACCCACGCGATTTGGCAATGTTAGAAGATTCCTTTAAGGATCAATACCTCCGTGATCCATAAATAATTGTCAAAATTGTCCACAACAACGTCGTAAAATGTCTACATCGGATCGACAATATTTCAACATTTCCTCTCAAAAATCAAAAGGATCTGAAGAATGGGTTTGGAATCAGGCTTAGAATGCGTCTCGTTGTTCTGTGTGCATACCGTCAGAGTTGTATTCGCGAATGCGGGCGCACGACGTGTTGATTGACTTCAGTTATAAAAAAGTGTGGAAAATACCTTTTAGCCATTTCAGTCATTCCTCTTTCATGTACATGATTTTGGCTCCGTTCATGACGACTGATGTCCATCGTAGCCCGAGAAATTGTAAGCCATGACTGTAGCTTATTGATGACAGTTTCCGTAATGATAGACCTCCTCTTCGCTTCAAGTGTCGTCGGTGGGGTCTGAAATCCACTACGCAAATTCAGGACGAGTACGAGAGCCCCGAAATATCTTTTTCAGTCCTCCTGGAATCACGCTACAATTTGGACAGTGATGAAATAAAGGTTCTTGAATGCAGTTGTCGGAAGCACGATGAGCTACGTAAAAGCTAGGAATGTGAATTCCAGTCTCTTGTGAACATTCAAAGTCAAGAAAGATAAAATCCATACGATTGTCCCGTTGTTTTTGTTTTTTTTTTTCTTGTTCTGGTCGTCATTCGATATTTCCTCGAGTCCGTTGTCATATCTTGGAATGTAACATTGATTATCTAACTCGATGACCTGGTCACAAAACGACATTTTTTCTTTCCTGCACAAACGCGTGAATTTTGTTTATTCGCCCGAACATGCTGTCCACATGTAGAGCACGCATTCAATAATTCATAAGTACTTTTCTGTTGTTGAAATTGTCGCTCGTAACATGTTTAACTAACGAATGTTCGTTTGCAAGTAGAGCATTTAATTTTTTTTTTGTCCTTCAGGAACACAAGGTTTGGACGCTAAACAGTTACGACATCTATCTCCACAATTAATATGTTGCTCCCGACTGTTGAATCCTTGGTCACATTTGTCGCAATAGTACTGTATCCGAGAACTCCGGTGATTGTTGTAATGGCATTGAAATGATCTTGGTGATGATAAACGTAAATGTATTTTCGGTCTGTAGAGTCCGGCCCTCGAAACACGAGATCTCCACGAACGACTTGAGGGTACACTTTCAAAGTATAAGAAGGTGCCAACATGTCTTGACATTTTTGCATTTCAGGAATTCCACACACGGTCTTTTTGGAAATGCCAGGTTGATCCAAACGAATTTCTGCTTTTCTTCGTTTTTGCGGTCTGTCCGATCGTCTAATGTTTTTTTTTCTATAATCGTTTCCATTAGGCTTTATTGTTATCTCAGCATAAGTTCGAGCAATCACAATGGCACGGGTTAAACGAATCTGGTCTTGATGGTTGTTAATCGGAACGATACTTTATTTGGTAGTCCAGAGCTGATACAGCAATAAAAATATTTCCGTTTTCCACTGTCTCTTGGAGGTGAAACGTGCATCATGTGAATAGTAACTTTTCCTTCGGTGATGTCAAAGTCATCGTTGGATTGTCGAACGTGTTGAATTTTGTCGATAGCTTGGAAGGTGTTAATTCTGCAGGTGTACAAAACTGAATCCAGACAGGAGACTTCAAACAGTCGTAAGTGATGGATAGTCTAAAACAATCTTCATCTTTAGCTTTCCTCTCATATCGATTCCCATAAACCCGCAATGAAGCCAGCTGCTTTCTCTAATGGAAATTGAGACTTGAACTCTTTAAACTTCACAGTGTATGTGTATGCAGTCGTTCGAAATTTTCTGGTAGTCACTTTTTGGGTAGCTCGAATGTGAAAATAATCTTCAGGGACTACAGAACGATTTTCTTTAATTGTGGATCTTTACTCTATCGGTACCATGCCGGTAGATGGAATTGGATATGGGTCGATCATTTCCTCTTCAAAATCACTAGCGTGAACGTCTGGCAAAACGTCTCTGATTGTATGCGGAGAGAGAGAGAGAGAGAGAGAGAGAGAGAGAGAGAGAGAGAGAGAGAGAGAGAGAGAGAGAGAGAGAGAGAGAGAGAGACCCTTACACTATCTAGGTTTGTGTATATCATCATGACTTGCTGTACTCAAACTTGCCGTTGTCGAAATGTAAATGTCTACGTTAAAAAGTAGAACATTTGTGCGTTTTTTCATAGGGTACATTTCACTCATCATATTAAATCGATAGCTTAGTTTGGTTGTTTTGAAACTCGAACCGAAAAATGTTACAATCAAACTTTGGCTCGGCGAAAACGTTTTGCTATTCAATGTGTCACAAGAAATGAACTGACAATAGTTTTGCCTTTTTAAAAAAAACTGGGATATAAATTGTTGCAACTTTACCAAAAATCTTATCTTCATAGAGCCCAAAGTATGGTTATACAATGTAGCTAAAAAAAAAATAAAAAAATAAGCTGGCCCAGAAAAAGTTCATAGGTAATATTTTGCACTCCGTGTCTTCAGTCTAAGCCAAAACACGATTTTTTGTGGGGAAATAAAGCCAATGTCAAGTCAGTGGAAGTTGGCAAATAGCTTCAAGCCAAATTCTGACAACTTGAACAGAAACAATGTTACTGCTTTACAGTACAAAAAATCTTAGCTTTATTCCAAATTCCGACTTAGTTTAACATTGTAACAAAATAACTTCGGTATCGGCAGTAACATTTTGCACTCAGTTGTCTTCAGTATAGACTAAAACAAGATTTGTAACATCTTAAAAAAACCATAGGTCAAGTCATTACATGTTAGCAGAATGGTAAAATTTGTAACAAATACTTAAGAACCTATTAGGATTAGTTTGATAGTGGCTGATTTTCGCAAACTCAGTGTCTGTAACAAAACGTTTGACAACGTAACCAAAGGGTTGAATGTGAAAACAATTTCTCAAGGGCTATTGTGCCCCAAGAAGAGACTTCATGATGTGTGGTGAGTTTATGACTGCATTTCTTCAATATGACCTACCAGCAGATTCCATGTGGCAAACGTATGACTATTTCCTAAAAAAAGACATTCCTGTTGACTTTTGTGGTGCGTTTTTGAAATTTCATTGTAAATGTCTCTATGTTTTGATTTTTTTAAAATTATGGATAAGATGTTCAAACACACACACATGCACATTTAAAATCATATTTCGTTAAATGACATCGACTTTTCTCACTGAGGTGGCTACTCCTTTATGACCAAGCAGTCGATAAAGAATGCTCGAAATTTTCCTATCACTTTGGTCCAACACTGTCGTTTAAACTTAAACATACATAAACTCCGCTAAGTCTGTAATAAATTTAGCTGTTTTTCTCTGCAGGGATTTGAAATTTGAACTCCATGTTACTTAAGTTTCGCCGTTTTCAAAACTTGCACATCATGAAACAATTACAGTTTCCTTCTCTCTCTCTCTCTCTCTCTCTCTCTCTCTCTGTAATTCACACACACACACACACACACACACACACATTGACATGTTGTAGTCTCCCTTTATATCAATCTTAGGTATTGATGATTGAGACGAATCCTCCCATTTTGCGACCTATTGAGAATGACGGGATATTTTATTTTGTTTCCTTATTAATGTCTAATAGAGATTAAAAATATGGACCAGAAACGAGAATAGCAATTTTGAACTGAATAAACCAATCACGAATAAAAAAATAATTTATAGCGTTCGATCTTTGAAAAATAAAACCCCAGGTCCCGACAAGATTCCGGTCATTTGTTGCCAGTGGACTTTACCATTCATTGTTTAATTTCTTAATGTGCTTTTTAATAAAATCTTTGAAACTGTGGAATTTGCAAATGGAGTGGTCAAAAGTATAATATGTCAGATATTTAAGAATAGTAGTATGAACGACCCAAACACTTACAAGGAATTTCTCAAATAAATTCATTGTGCTAAATATTCGCATCTCTCTCTTTGGGTTGGCACAAACATCTATCCAAATTGTACGATACACAACTTTGATGTCTTTTTATGCCAATATATTTATCAAGTAAAACAAAAAGAGCGGGCCACTTGACATTGAATATTTTTGTAACAAAGTTTGCTGCCAGCGATTTGGTAAACTTTAAAAATCGTTCTAGCCAAACAGGCACTATTTCACTCCCTTATGAAATGTATCAATGTTAGGGTTGGCAAATTTGTAGAATGGTATCAACAACACTATTTTCAAACCGCACAATGAATAAACCAAGGTTACAGTCAGTAGTAGGGCTAGCAAATTTGTACAAAGTTAAGAGCAAAATTGTAAACACACAAATCGTAAACCAAGGTCAATTCATTGTAGGCTGCCAATATTTTAACAAATTTTAAGAAACAAATTTGGCACAAGTCAAAAATTCTGCATTCATTCAACAATGTAGCAAAATAACACTGGTCATCAGAAACTGATTAATAAAAATTTGACCTGATATCGGATTGTGTGTGTGTGCAAAAAAACAAACCTGCTACATTCCCGCCAGACAGACCCAACATGTTACACTGTTACATTTCCAACTAGACAGTCTCATCATGTGAAACATATGGACACATTTTTAACATTTCAACTTTTCCCTATAAAAGTCTCTTTGGCGGCGTAATGTTAAATTCCTGTTTGGGTCTATAATCTTTTTACCCTTTTTTAACATAGAATTCCCGTTTGGGTGTAAATCGCCCCACTATACGAATAACAGGTGAAATTCACAAACGAGGTGCAACTCACGAAGAGAAGACACAGGAAAAGAAAATTTATAAAATATACAGTAGGGTCTGCAAGTCAAACCCTAACACTGAATAGGATTAATGTAAACATGTGCGACTTACCAGTCCGAGGCCAAGTAAAACACAAAGTGGAAAATGTAAATAAAATTCCCAAATAAAAACTAAATTACAATATCATACAATGTAACGGTACTAAAGCTCTCAAATAGCACCAACTTTACAGAGGGATGGATAAAAAAGTTGATAAAATCAAATGGATTACTAGTGGCAAGGGGAAGTAATTATAAAGTATCCCGTAAGATTTACTTCTATTGGATATTATTTTTGGAAGACTATATGATGTATAGACAGGGAAGAAGAATTTTCGTCATTTCAAGAGGTCTGGATTCTGAAGGTAGCGGAAGTCATGTGTCCAGATTATATGGTGTAATGACCAAAGTGTGGACATTCACCGTAACTGACTAATTGTACTAAATAGATATACAAATTCAAACTGTTGTAACTTCTCTTTTTTAGTGACGTTTTCAATAAGAACAAAAACTTGTTATCTTATAAAGTGATAACATTTTCAAAATAAAATATATGATCTGAAAGAAAATCCAGTGATGATTAGTAGGCGTGGTTATTTCTGATTTGGCAATTTGTCATTTGAAATATAAGACGTAAAGATGGAAGGAGATTAGGGGTGTCATAATTCATGCATAGAGAAACAAAATAATTAATTCATTTCAAAGAAGACCAATTGAATTAAAAAATCTAAAACTAGGATGAATACATCACACATATATAAAATAATCTCGAGTCATAACTAACAAAGGTGACTTACCACTTAAATTTCACAAATCAAACATGCAACTGTTACCTCGATATGCATTATTCAAAAAGTGAATCAGATAGAACAAAGTGGGTCAAAACGTGTGAACGTTACAAGGGCGGATCCAGGAATATCGTTGGGGGATGGGGGTAGCGTAAACAAGTGGGCAAGGTGTCTGTGGGATGGAACCCCAGGGGGAAGTCCACTGAAACTCCTGCATTTTAAGCGTTTCCTAGCGTATTGTAGGAAACGTTACCGTTGTTTCGCGCTCATATTGGGAAGGGGGGGGGGGGGGGGGGGTACGGCCGGCTTCGCCTCCCCTCGCCTGGATCTGCTTTTGCGTTGAAAATATCATTTAAGAAAAGAAACTTTTGAGCAATTGGCATATACTTTTCCCTTAAAGTTTACACATAAATACGTGATTAACTGATAAGTTCTGATATCATACCCCTAAAGTAAGTCATAACTTTCTTAATTACATCTTAGATCACTCAAGATACATTTCTTGGTCATTGCTATTTGTATTGTAATTTTATCTAAAGACTGTTTGTCTTTACTTTACAGGCAATATACGTAATAAATACAATATCTGTGTCAATCACTTCATTCGGATCTCTTTAATGGTTTTGTCTAGTCTATAACTGAGCCGCTCCATACTATCACAGTTACTCTCACTGACAACTTAATATATTGGTGACACCAGTCCAAAAAGTACGTGCTATATAAGAACAGCAAAAGTGAGACACAGTCCTATCATATGATCCAAAGTGGGTACCAAGGTTATCATTATTTAAAACTGATATTATTATTGCTATTTCTGTTGTTAATGTTGTTGTTGTTGTTATTATCAGTAGTAGTAGTAGTAGTATCACAACCACCACCACCTAGGATGTAAGATAGTAATGCACGTCGATGCACGGGGCTTCTGGAAAACAAACCCCTGCAACTATTATTATAACTAACTACACGTATGCATTGCGTAAGTGAGTATGTGTGCATGTATTTATCTTTGTATTGCTGTACAAAGGCATATATATATATATATATATATATATATATATATATATATATATATATATATATATATATATATATATATATATATATATATATATACACACATGAATTTATTAATCTATGTAAAAGTATCATAATGTAAATGTGCAAATTGAATTCAGGAAGCGGCTTAATGTGACTTACGCCTCGTCCGGCAACTTATTAAAAAACGCAAGACAAAAAATATGTAGATCAGCAAAAAATGAAGATCAGGTATTGAGATATACCATGCTGGTCGAACCTTTTCTTACCCGTACTCCTGCCGATGCATTTGCAGATTACTTCACTTCTTGTACACCCCGACAGATCATGATTTTTTGGATAATAATTTCCATAATGCTGTAGAGCAAGCAGTTGCTAACCTCAAACAATATTCGAGGAAATATTTATCAAACAAGAATTTATAGATGATGAAATTACTCAACGGGGCCTCTCCCATGATATTGAAGCCTTGAAAAGGTAAAAAAAACGCAAAAATAAAGATTTCATTACGGTGACCATCACTCAGAGAGTCTGTATTACAATTATTTAATTCCATACTGAAATATGAATGTATACCAGACGCATGGGGGAAAGGTCTCATCGTGCCGATTTATAAAGGTAACGGGTAAAGTAAGGTTTATCCCGTGTGTCCCGACAAAAGCGCGCAGGACAAAAGCGCGCCGACAAAAGAGCGCATCTTTACTCCCCCCACCCCCCACCCCCGACAAAAGCGCGCCGACAAAAAATCGCCGACCAAAGCTTAAAACCCCGACAAAATCGCGCAAAAAGCGCTCGGAGTAGAAGTAGACATGAAAAGTGAGATAATTTCTAAGTTCCAAATATTATTAGCGGAGTCCTTCTTCAAAGCTACTTGCGTACCCGAAACTGTGTATATAGCACAAATATGTTTAGGCCTAAACATTTGCAGTCAAAGAAAGAACCGAATCACAGAAGCAGAAAGAGCACATTCTACGTGATGACTATCAGATTCGTAAATATCGTATTAATTCGGATAAGAGTACTTCATGGAGATGCGTGAAAAAAGACTGCAAAGGTCCGCTGAAATTGGATGCAACAGATGCAGTAACTGTTGTTTTGGAGCATAATCATTGCTCCCACTCCAGAAGTTAATGAAGTGACGAAGGTTGTGATTAAGAGACGTCGCCGACTGTAGAAAACCTCGGGAAATCATCCAGCAGAGCACAATAGGAGTTTCGTGAGCGTCATCCAGTATGTTTCCGGCGTATACTGCTTCGCAGAGAACGATTGAAAGTCTTTAATGTCAGCGCTTTGATAGGTGATTCGGTCTATCCTTTAATTTACGTTTTGCTACCAGATAAGACGGAACAGAGCTACGATCGAATACTATGAAATCTTCAGGAACTTCGTCCTTCCTTGCAGCCGGCGAGTATAATGTCAGATTTTGAGAAAGCTAGTCAAAACGCGTGCATAGTCGTCTTCCAGGGAGCCTGGATAGTTGCTAGATCTCTGTTTCGTCCCAGCTGAGGACATACCGGCAGCGTTGGACGAGTTGGTTGAATGCTGTCTTCCACAACTAGTGCCGATAACCGATTATTGGGAAGACACGTACGTCGGAAGAAAGCGAAGACGCGGTGGAGCACATCCGAGATTTCCGGTCGACTTGTAGAACATGCGTGATCGCGTGAACGACAATCTGCCACGTACCAACAATTCAGTGGAGGATTGGCATCGTTCATTCCAGCAAACAGTCGATTGTCATCATCCATCATGCTACAAGTTGATAGACCATTTCTGCAAGGGACAGGATCACGTGGAGCTGCAGATCGAACGCTATCAATCCGGCGTTAGACATCCCGAAGCGTCGAAGTCGAAATATGTTCAACTCAATCGGCGACTGCAAGCTTTAATTCCGACATACGGCAATGTGTCAAAAATGGACTATCTGCGCGGGATCGCGCATAAGGTCGCACTGTAGAAGACACGTAATAATTGAACGTTTTGAACAATTAGTAAATGCTATATACCAACATAATGAGATATTAATGTTATTGGTTCTTTAACGTTGTATTACACTTGTAATAATTGAACGTTCTGAAAAATTAATCAACGCCATATTTCTGCATATTAAGATATTAATGAATGTATGATGTTATTTGTTCTTTAAAGCTGTATTTCTGCCTTTTGAGATAATATTTAATAAACGATACATAATGATCTCTAATGCTGTATTTGTTAGTCTTTTCTTTATGAGACACACACAATGTTAATTGTTTTCGCGATTTTGTCGACGCGCATTTGTCTTTGCGCGCTGTTGCCCTGCGCGCTTTTGTCGGGGTGCCGCTGATCCCGATAGTTACCGACCAATATCACTATTACCAGTAATGTACAAGCTATTTGAAAAAATTGTGCAATCAAAAATAAATAATATTGTGAAAAAAGAATTAAATTCGGTTACCCAGTTTCCAACAGCAAATTTCCAAAAACAGTTAAGCTGACTAACAGCTGCTTTCAACTTTCAAGAGGCTATCCACTACAACTCCGACAATGGTAGTTATACAGGTATTGGACCACTAATTATTTTATAGCCAGAGAACCAGTCTATTGGTGGGGTAATAAAAAATAGAGTACTAAATATTCTGAGATGCACCCATTGGGTAGTAAATGGATTTAATTTTCTTCCATTATGCATTTCATAAACTTCAATTTATGTACTATAGTTGACAACAAAATATTGACTTTTATTATGATATCTTGTATTTAATTTCCTCCTGACAAAACACCATATGGACTCTTGATTCGAGGCTATCTGATTCGGTGCAGACCAGGGAGACCCCTGTTTAGCATCACGAGGCTAAACAAAATGCTGCTAAACACCTGTTTTTCAAGGCTGAAAAAAATGTCTTCAACTCTAAGGAAGGGAATTATGTGTGGTTTGCATGCTAATTAATTCATAAATTAATTTTGTTTGTAAGATATTAATATTAAGTTCTATGAGAAATGAATTAGTCGTCCGATCCCTACATACGCTGCCTTCCTCGATACGAAAATGATGTTTGATACTGTTTGGCATAATGCAATTCTCTTAAAACTTTTCAATATTGGAATTAAAGGCAAAATCTGGAGGATAATTGGGGATACGTACATGAATGAACAAAGTGCGGTTGTAGCTAAGAAATAACAGTCTAACAGTCTAAATCGTTTGAGACCAGACAAGGAATCCGACAGGTGGCGTCCTTTCCTCCTTTTTTTGATGTTGATCTAGTATTTACAAATGAGTTGCTCCATAAACTGGTCAGGAGCAACTTAGGTTGTAAAATAGGTAGTTTACAATGCTGCTGTCCTACACTTGCAGATGACCTTACGTGTTTTGCAAACTCTCCTGATAATCTGACTAACATTTTAATGATCATTGTCTATTACTCAAGAAAATCGCGTTACGAAACAAATACTCAAAACTTATGTATTGCTTTATTTGGAAAGAGGTGAGGTTCAAACCACAGGTTGTCCCTGAAAGTTGGTGATACTGATTCAGGTAACCGATTCGGCTACTCACTTGGGTATAGTACAAGATAGGTGACGTCTGTCTATTAACTGCACCCGAAAAGCACGGTAAACCTTTTTTTTTTTTTTTGTCCTTGCTAATCTTGGGGTTGACACTCCAAATCTAAACCCAATCACATCTCCCAGTCTATAAAAATATATTGTGAACCTAACACTGTTATATGGTTGCGAAATTTTGAATCGGCTTCGAAAGATAGACCTCTATGAACTGAACAAACTTTATCATTTTATTGCGAATAAAGTTCTGGGATTCCAAGAACAAACTCGCTTAGATATTGTGACTCTATCCTCGATTGATCTCCGTAAACTCCTCTTTCTCGAAAAACTTTGTAGCCTTCCAAATTGTGTTTTCTGCAAACAGATATTTCTCATGCGTTTTTTTGTGTTTTTTTGATGTCACATGGTCAGTACAAACTGGCTATACTCCCGATATTTGATGTACGCTTCAAACCTATGCCCTAACTGACTTCTTCATAAATTTCATGAAGCAGACTACATGCTTCCCAAACAAATATAAGTTTAAGAAAATAGTTAGTGATTATGATATCTCTTGATTTTGACTTCTTCATACAGAAATTATTCCCTCTATTCTTTCTCCCACCGCAACGAACAATTACGAGCTTAATCTCAGTTCACATCGTCTCTATAGATCCTTCTTAATATTATCTCATGAATATTAATACCTAACTCAAAACGAGGCTAACTGACCATAGCTGCCTTAGCTGCTACAGCGTCCATGGTGAAATAATGGCTACTTTATACAGTGACAAAGATTTAGATTTAGTGCCGCCGCTTACCTATTCATTTGTTGAAGATTATATCACGGTAAATAAGAAGTCATCTGGTCAGAAATCCATAAATAGGGGATTCAAGTATTTCAGTGAAGGATATATCCAAGATCTACTGTATTTACTCGCGTATAAACCGGATCCAAATGCAAACAACATAGACCCTGATCTGCCGTCGCATAATGCGCGGCAGATCAGGGTCTATGTTGTTTGTTCTACTGATTAGTCCTTACAAACATCATAGACCCAGATCTGCCGGCGCATTATACACGAGTATAGACGGCAAGAGGTAAGTGTTTTTTTCCCCTATCATCCATGCTTTCTTATAAATAATTGTTAAACTGACACACTTGTGTAACAAGATAACCGGGTTGGATTTCGGATTTATAACAGAACACTGTTGATGGTGATAAAAATGCAATGTTTATTGATGAATGACTTGAATGGGAAGAAGGGTTATGATTAATACGTGCGTGTATAGGGTCCAAATATTGGACAAATTAACATAATCCGCACGAACCTAATAATGTAACCCAAATATGAATACAAATAAATAAATACACAGTGCAATGATTCACCGTAATCTCAGACGACGAAAAGAATGTGTTTTACTCAGATAGCAAAAATGATGTATTTTACTCATATAGCAAAAATGTATACCCTCAAATAATGAAACATGAGGCACTTTATTCAAATAATAAAATGTGGTGCAAACAAATGGGATAGATACCATGCAAAATATCTTTACACTCCCAAACCACTGGGTATCACAAAAACCCAAAATTAGCCCACGGCTAAAAGATTACACATATGGAGTGACTCAAAAACACTCCGTCACTAGCATACTTGGCTGCCAGTCGCACTTGTCAATCAAGCGATCCACGCCCATCAATGGGTCAGCAACGCCCGATCACCTGGTATTCAAGCAATCAGCTATACGGCTGCTATGGTTAGCTTTACAGCTGCTATAGTCAACTTCTATTGTCCCCTCTATAGCTGGGACCTCGTCGACTTTGATCACTACAGCTGAAAATAAATATAACACCGTGTAGTATGATTGACACGGGCATATACGATAACACGTAATGACGTTACATACGGTAAGTTATACAAATTACATTATCGGCACAACATTACGAAGCAATAAACAAGTTCAGAAGTGAACCTACACGTGTCCGATAAGAATCTTATGGTACTAAACGTTTCCTAAAAATGCCACTTTATATTGCTAATATAAAGCTCTTATTAGGAACAAACAAGAATAGAAAATATACAAACAAGAATAGAAAATATACAAACAAGAATAGAAAATATACCCCATAAATTAATCAATAATTTACGTACCTCTACAGCTGAAGACGTGTAAATCCTTAAGTAGACTGCTCACTGACAAGACGTTCCGTAATGTAAAGATTTAGTCTTACGGTGAGGCATTTTTACACAGACGATGCAGCTCTACATCGTCCGTACGCTTGATGCATTCGGTTTTTCCCATCGAAAGCACTTCGCACGTGAGGCATGGGGTGAACCGAACTCACTGTTTCGAAATATTGTAAAATATACATAACTCACTCTAGGGTATCGTTGTTACACTGAAAAACGAAACCGAGTACATGTATTTAATAAAAGGGATTTATACAATTCCGTGACAACTTGCTTAGCACTCCTTTTTCACTCTGTTAAAGCTATTACACCCACCCCCTCCCTTCTTGTGTGTTACTCAGAAATAAACAAAATGTTATGTGATGAGAGATTTCCAAGAATACATCTCTGCCTAGAGTATTATTTTCCCCAAAGATAAATACCAATTCAACAGCAGGTCTTGAATCCAAGTTACTTGATCAAGTTTCAGATTCTCCAAGAAAGATCAAGGTAGAATATTTATTGCATTAAATGACTGCCACATGTTGAAGAGCTCCCTCAGTTTTGTGATACCAAATTTACCGTGATAAATTGTAAAATAATTAAAATCAAAGAGTTATAGGCAAAATGAGTGTAGAGTAGCTATTATTATTATTATTATTATTATTATTATTATTATTATTATTATTATTGTCGTTTTCGTAATTATTATTATTATTATTATTATTATTATTATTTTTACAGTGACACCTTTTGATAACGGATCTGATGTGACGCGCAAGTGCTATATATCTTTGAAGAAAAATGAAACACCACATCAGATTAAAGTAATTTGTTTAAATTTTTTAGCATCAAGCATGTCTGATGATGCATGCAGTTTCAAGAATAAAATTTACAAGCTTCTTTTCAACATCAATACTAAATCTAAAATGGCCATTTCATATCTATACATTTTAATCGTTCCAGGTCACATTTTAAGAAATATCTAAGGCTACATCAACATATGCATTCTGTACTTGCCCTATAGGACTAACAGGATTGTGTGGACATATTGTTGGTCTACTCTATCAGCTAGCCAAATACAAAACACTGGGACAAAGGCCTCTATCAGGTGATAGTGCAAAAACATCCCAGCCTCAAACCTGGCATGCTCTAACTGGGAAGGGGCTGACTTCAAGGAAAAGCAGTGCAGGGTATTGAAATGAGACGATATGCTTTTTATTCGTGGGGATAATATAGACTGGGAGCACAGTATGTCCATAGTACAAAAGGCTGACAGTTCCATATTAATTTTACCAGCATTGGAATTACCTTCAACCACTATGGTTCAAACAAAATTTGGTTTGGTACCACATGGTTCTGTTCTCAGCTATCAACAACAAGAGTCCGCAAGCGACTGACGCTCGCCTGGCTGAAAAGAATTCTCAGGAATTCAAGATTTTAACTGTAGAGTGTTGAAACCATCTTTGATATTCTTCAGCGATAACAAGATTTCAAATTAGCTGCTGTGGTGGACATATTGGATGTCAACTTGGCACACTTTTCATTTACGCCCAACACGGTATCATAAGAAGTCTTCTGGTGGAAACCCAATGTTGACATGACTTTCCGTTTTGGAGGAGTAACAATAACAAGATTTTCAAGATGGATGCTATGGTGGCCATATTGGATATCAGATTGGCACCATTTTCTTTTAGTACCAACTTGACATCATAAGAAGTCTTTTGATGAAAGTACAATGTCGATATGACCAGCCATCTAGGAGAAGCAGTGATAACAAGATTTTCAATATGGTCATTGTGGCAATCACATTAGAAGTAGGATTGGTACCATTTTCATTTAAAACCAACCCGACATCATAAGAGGTCTTAAATTGAAAACCCTTTCCTGATATAACCATTCATTCAGGAGAAATAGTGATAACAAGGTTTCCAAGATGGCCACTGTGGCAGGCATACTGAATGTCTGAATGGCACAATTAGACCAACTAAACATCATAAGAAGTCTTTTAGTCAAAACCCCATGTTGATATGACCATCAGTTCAGGAGGAGCAGCAACAACAAGATTTTCAAGATGGCCACTGTAGCAGCCATATTGGACATCAGATAGCCCCCATTTTCATTTAGGACAAACTAGACATGATAAAAAATCTTCTGGTGAAACCCCATGTCAATATGACTTTCCGTTCAGCATAACACAAATTTCAAGATTGCCACTGTGGCGACCATATTGGAAATGAGATCGGTCCCATTTTCATTGAGGACAAACTAGACGTTATAAGAAGTCTTTTATTGAAAACCCCATACTGATTTGACCATCCATTCAAGAGGAGTAGGGATAACAAAATGTTCAAGATGGCCGCTGTGGCGGCCATATTGGACGTCAGATTGGCACCATTTTAATTTTGAATCAAGTAGACAGCATAAAAAGTCTTTTAGTGAAACCCCATGTTGATATGACCATCCATTCGTGAGGAGTAGCAATAACGAGATTTTCAAGATGGCCGCTGTGGCAGCGGTATTGGATATAAGATTCGTACCATTTTCATTTAGGACCAACTAGATATCATAAGTTTTCTGGTGAAAACCCCATGTCAATATGACTTTCCGTTCAGGATAACAAGATTTTCAAGGTGGCCACTGTGGCGGCCATATTGAATGTCCGAGTGGCACTATTTTCATTTAGGACCAACTAGATCATGGGATGAATGTGTGTATAAAGTTACATGGTAATCCTCCAAGTAGTTTAAGAGCAGTAGCGATAAAAAAACTTGTGATAATGGACGGACGGACGACGGACAACAGAACATCCCATAATTTCTTCTGGTCTATGACCACTGGAGCTAAAACAAGAGACTCGCTGCATTATAAATCTGTACGATGATAGATCATTTCCTGACCTGACCTGCTCTAATTACATTATAAATCTGTACGATGATAGATCATTTCGTGACCCGCCCTGCTCTAATTACATTATAAATCTGTACAATGATAGATCATTTCCTGACCTACCCTGCTCTAATTACATTATAAATTTGGTTTGGTACCTCGTGGTTTGTTTTTCATCTATCAACCATAAACAGAGACTCACTGCATTATTAAATGTGCATATTGATAGATCATTTCCTGCCCTGTCCTGCTCTAATTGCACGAGGAATCATCTTCAGATAGTCTTGACAAGTATGAAAAGAATATAGTTTGAAGGTCTGAGAATGAGCACAGATGAAATAAAGAAATTTGAAGAGCAAACAAGTCTTCAAAACCAGAGTGAGCTATGGCACAGGATAGAAGAAACAGAATTACGGCATCAAAAGTGGGAGAGATTTACAGAAGCCGCAAGGATCCCAACATCTTTACTAGAAGGTTAACATGAACAAGAAGTATTACAACTTTAGCTATGCGCCAAGGGTTGGCAACATAACCCGAAGAAGTAAAGGCCTATGCGATACACAAAGAAAACAAAATTAACCTCTATCCTTGCGGAGTCATTGTAAATTTCTGGTGTCCTTGGTTTGCTGCAAGTCCAGACAGAAAAGTATACAATCCCGATAATATCACACCCTGTGGTTTATTAGAAATTGAGTGTCCACAAGTTGGGATTGTGCTAGAGGTAAAATATCTGGCTAAAGATCAAAATGGATTTCTGAAACTGAAGAAATATAACAAGTACTATTACCAAATTATGACACAACTTGCAGTTACAGCGTTACAGTGGTGTGATCTGTTAATTTAGTGTCAAAATGACCATATTTAGAAACAATATATTTCAACCAAGCAGTCTGGCAACAAGTAAAAGACAAAGTAGATGACTTTTATTTCAATTACTAGTACTTTCTGTACCAAGCATCCTTAAGTTAGAACATTTGACCATGCTTGAACAATAGGACCACTAACAAACAGGCAACAGTCCAAAGTTGATTTATTGGACCAGTTAGTGAAAAAGGAATAGAGAAATCAAATAAATGATTTTCTTTTATGCGTCTGTTCATGCGTTCAATATCAATCATAAGTTCTGCGATTTGCTCTCTTGTTCCAATTTCATTGATACTGGCTAGAAAATCAGGTATATTCAGTGTATCAGCCTTTACAGCCAAACTTTACGAAGAGTAAAACCTTTGTTTGCCGTGACATCATCTCGTGGTTCTAGAAGATCAAGTAAACCAGACAATTTAAATAGGCGAACACAAGTATACAGCGTCTAGGTGACATAGACTTTGTGATATTACAGTATTTTGTTCCTGTTTACCATCAAATCAGACCCAAATAAATATAATGAAAGAATTTCAGCCTCTATCTGTCAAAAATGCGGCCACCAGTAAACCGACCTACTTCAACATGTTGTGACATCTTGGTTTTTGTACGAGGCAGTTCGCCACCGATTTTCACTGGTACATATACAACCAGTAGCGATGTGTTGCAGCTGCTGAAACTACTCGAGCTTACCACTTACATCCCCACCCCCCACCCGCAATGAAACTCAGCTTCACCGATTTCGCATGAGTTCATTCCAATTTATTTTTCTGATATCGATTATATTCTGATATCGATTATATTTTTTTTCCTTTCCCTAATTGAAACACTAATTTCCTAATTTCGTCACAGACGACATTTTTTAGTATAGGTCATGTGCTGGTGATGAGAACCTACCACTAGACATTTGAACTTATGGGCTTCCTTTACTGGATAAAATTAATCCTTAAGACCAGAGGTTCTCAAACTGTGGACCAATTGGTCCCCGAACTCCATTCATATGAAACATTTTCTGTAATAGTCAAGTGGTCCGCGAACAAAAAAAGGTTGAGAACCACTGCTTTAGACATATAATTACTGGGAAATGCTCATATTACACATTAACGTAGATGCGTGCATACCGTATGTACTCGCGTATAAACCAATATCAACTGCAAACTGCATAGACCCTGATCTGCCGTCGCATAATGCGCCTGCAAATCTGGATCTATGCAGTTTGTAAGAACCAATCAGTAGAACAAACAACATAGACCCTGATCTGCCGGCGCATTATGCGACGGCAGATCAGGGTCTATGTTGTTTGCATTTTGACCCAACTTATACGGGAGTACTGACGGTATATACAATCCTTGTTCATACACATATTTATAAACTAAAGTATTTGGTTCGTCTGTACGTTTTCATATCTCTTCTTCATATTCATCATTCTCTAATTGTCGCCTAGATACGATTGTTTATTCCCTTTAGATTATATTTTGCTGTACAATCATTCAAGCAAACCTTTGCATATTTGTACATTATTTACGTGTGTTTCTCTGTTATTTTGTCTTGTTTGTCATGTATGTATCTGAAAATCTCCTTGTGGAGGAAATTAAGAATGAATGAATGCAACTACCAGTATAACTAACTACACGTATGCATTACATAAGTATGTATGCATGTATGTATATATCTTTGTGTGGCTGTACAAAGGCTTGTATATACATATAGTATGTATGCATGTATGTATATATCTTTGTGTGGCTGTACAAATGCATATATATACATATAGTATGTATGCATGTATGTATATATCTTTGTGTGGCTGTACAAAGGCTTGTATATACATATAGTATGTATGCATGTATGTATATATCTTTGTGTGCCTGTACAAAGGCATGTATATACATATAGTATGTATGCATGTATTTATTAATCTATGTAAAAGTATCATAATGTAAATGTGCAAATGATGTTTGTTGATATGATTGTTATGTTTTGAATATGATTTATTTTATATTAGAAGTCCGTAGAAAAAGTTTAATGGAGTTTTTGTTTTATGACAAAAATATCCCATGGAAAATACTTTTGGCAACATTTGAGTGAATCATGAAACAGTGGCTGATACTTCAACGCATTGTATGCATGAACCATGCTATACTAAAAAAAAAAATACGCAATAGACTTAAAAAAGGGCCAAATTTTACAATTTATTCCTATGTCCTTTGTTAAAAATAGAAATTATTGCTTGAAAATGTTACTGATATCTCACTTTTAATCATAGAATGTTTCAATATTCGACTGTGCTGCTGAAGCTATTATCTATATTGACTTGATTTGATTTGACAGACAGTTGTATAAAATGGAAAATATCCCTGAAATCGATATATTTTCAAAATTGGAGTTTGCTACAATGGGAAACATTTCCGACTGAACCGAGGCTGTGACCCGGCCCCCTCTCCCCCCCCCCCCCCACCAACAATCAATGGGTGCTCTCCTAATTTAGTTATCCGCGTCGTTGCAATCAGCCGGTTTCTGCGACCCACATCCTCCTCCCTTTACGTGCTTAATTGCTTTTTTTTAACTTATAGTTTTTTTCTTTTTTTCTTGTAGAAGACCTTGTCAAAGAGAGCAAGATAATTTAATTCTGATATATTTTTCAGTCAGAGAAAACAATGAGATGAACATAGATAAAAACTGGAGTTTTTTACCACCCCTGCTTCCATTTCTTTCTTGGTTTATTTTTTCCTTCAGTCAAGGTTTTGTGTAAAAAAATATTACCAGAAAGAAAGACAAATTAACTAAAAATTTATAAGAAATTAATAGCCAAAAACCCCCCAAAAACAACAAAAAACAAACAAACTCAAACTTCACATGCACAGCTTGTATAAGGCAGCGACATATAGAACTGCTTTTGGCGACATTTAAACGCAGCGACACGTGCTAACGATTTAGTAACATGTAAGAACAGTGACCGTTAGTAACGACTCGAGACGTGATATTAGGGACATCTAGGGACCAGCGACAATGAACCACCGGCGACGATGATGATGATTGCATTAACGTCGTGTGCGCCCATTCGGGCATGTACGACGAACCACCGGCGACATTGTAGTCCATCTTTTTATTTGGGAGGCCAGCGATTGCAACCCAGATTGGGCCAGACAAGGCAGAATTATCATGCAAATGCCCGACAGCCCATACGTAAGTTATCTGACTTAGTAGATAAATAAACGAAACAAAATCGGTAGATCTGATATTAAGGGCGGATGCTGTGAGTTTATGTAAGGAAATGTATTCTGCATTGGTGAGGGTATCAATGAAAGATAGTACGTTGAAATTTTCAGTAATCTTCATGATCATTTTGTACAATTTTCTAAATTATTCAATGTTTTTCCCCATTTCCATCTATGCAGCAAAAAAGTGGGAGGTCTCACTGGTAGATTCTATTTCTGATGGGAAACTTAACTTTGACGATGAAGTATTTTATATTCAGAAATTCAGCTACATGTGTTTTTACCCCCTCCTTGCTTCCCAAATATTAGGGGTTTACGTAATTATTCAATCAGGTGTGTCAGTGTAATACTTCACCTGTGCAAACAGAAGACGTTATACATGTTAAAGAAAATGAATAAATAAATTAATAAGTTCATCTATCAATCATTACAGGCGATATATTTTGACTTCATTGGTTTCTGCGTTCAATTATGGTCCTTTCATGAATTAAAAAAACACGAATAAGAAATAAATGAATAAACAAATGTTAATTGAAGTTTTTCCTACCTTACGTTTTCCACTTAACAATGGTGAATATCAATACTTTCAGCAGCGGCGTCTTTCATCCAAGAACAGAGTTGAATGGACTATATACTTTTTCGTCTCAAGCCACCATGCTATCTCAAAGGCAAGTCTAAAAAACGATGAGTCTGCTATTGAGGGCGGATGATAGAAGTTTATGGTTTTGTGGGAGTTTGCACTAGAAATTAATTTATATGGATTTTATAGACATTTAGTGGTGCTATAGTTTGGTGGGTCACTGGGACCTTCGATGTTTATGGTCTAGGTATAACGTACCGTATATACTCGCGTATAATTTGAGTCCAAATGCAAACAACATAGACCATGATTTACAGTCGCATAATGCGCCGTCAGATCAGGGTCTATGATGTTTGTTCTACAGATTAGTCTTTACAAACTGCATAGACCCAGATCTGCTGTCGCATAATGCGCCGGCAGATCTGGGTCTATGTAGTTTGCAGTTGGTATCGAGTTATACGCGAGTATATACGGTATACATTATACTGAAAAATGAAATCACATGTGAATATGTGAAGACGAGAACATTAGCCTATTGCATTTTTCCTATGGTGCATAGTTAATAGGGTTCTAGTCCAAATTCTTTCATTATTTTTCACACTTAATCGTCTAAATATTGTATTACACTCCATCCGTCTTTCCGTCTTTGCATCCGTTCGTCGATCTGTCGTAACTATATCTCATCATAAATAGCTTTTTATAAATGCACCACACATGGTACATTCATTGTTCATGCAGCAATCATATGCAAAAAGGGATATTAAGTTTAGCTCATTACCCTGGGGCCTCTTGGAGAGGATCAAGGGGCAAATGTTCAAAAATTTCAATTACGGTGAAATTTTGTAATATTATGGTCACAAATTTATATATACAGTCATTGAGTGAAGACACATATGTAACTAGTTTAGAATTGTGACCGCTGGGTAACTGTCAAGTAATCGTTCAGGTGGTGGGGGACGTAAATGAGAGGGAAGCGGGTAATATAAAGAGTGGGCAAATGCTCTTGGGAGGGATCGAATTTACACCAGTTTGATTGATTGTGTGGGGGGTCACATGTAATTGATGTATTTTGGGTGTTTTCTTTAATGCATATCTGGATCAATTGTCATTGGTAGTACAAGTACAGATTATAATGGGAGGTATATCTTGTGAATTGAGATCTTTATTAGCTAAAGGAAACCTTTCATTAATCAACGTGCAAGATACATTCGTAAAACATGGAATTCGATCAACCAGTAATTCATGTTCTTATTGCTACAATTACGCATTTGATATAAGATAGATAGATAGATAGATAGATAGAAATATAGATATATAGAAAGATAAAGACAAACAATATATACATTTGGGCAGATATACAGTATTGCAACTATCCCTAAACTATTGCACACTTGATATTAATTAAGTGGTGAAAATCAAGCAGATAAAAGTCCAAGTAAAGTGTATATTCTGGTAGCTTATATAAAAGTATATACATTTAAACTAGATAAATTAGGTTTTCCAATGTGGCATTTTAAGAGATAACACTGCAGTCTGAGATATAGAAAAGAGGTTTTAAAAAGAACATAAGCTTTAAGTTCCTCCCTGTAAACGATGACTTAATCTTACATTATCATACTTATTTTAGCTGGTTTTATGCATACGATTATGTGACGTCAGCTATACTCTAACTTTGGAATTGCACGGGCTGCTTTACTCTTCAACAGAACAGCACTGAGCACACTTTATTCCCGTGTAATCTTGTAAACAAATAGGCATTATCTCTTGATACCAGCAATGTTGCTTTAATGTTAAATTCATGAAATATTTTTTATCACCTCTATGAAAAGTAATAAATTCAATGCAATGTAGATTTGTGCTATTATTTATGTTCATTTCCAGATTAACATTGAAAAGAATACAAGTGTTAATTGGGGGATTTCTAAAAAACACAGATATACTCCAAAGTTTTAAAAACGATGCAGATTTACAGATTACATTTATTGATGATAACATTGAAATAAACAGCAGGAGCTTAAAAACAGTGCAGTATGAAGAAGGAATAAATTATGTATGTGATGTTGATAAATACTCATAGTTGCATTCGGGTAAATTCACATTAAAACTCTAAGAGCTCGTAAACTCTACAAGGTCAATCTACAACGATTCAACAAAAACAGATATATAATTTATGGAGAACAATGTTGGATTTATAACGACAAATGGCGACTCGGTACATTACGTAGGTGTTTTAGAATCAACCATAGGAATGGCAAAATTTGACATAAATATTTGAGGAAAGATATTTACCCATATGAGTATATCGAGGGCTGAAAAGGTTTAAAGAAATATCTATACCACCAATAGAAAAACATGTACTCATCATTGCCTGCTACAAATACTGTCAGGATGAAGAAGTTTCGAGTGCAATGCCCTCTACCCGTACAGCATCCATGTAAGAAAATATGCTGAAAAAATGTCCAATATTTAAAAAATGTCAGTTCTCCGCGAACGAGTTTATATTTGAACAGGCATTAAATAATTTGTATTAAGTACTATTTCAGTTGAAAACTATATAGTAGCATAGTCACAGAAGGAACATCAGAGAGTAACTCACTGATTTTCAAAGAAAAGAGAGCTCTGTGCTTGAACATACTGAGTAAAAGACAGTGAATCTAAGAAACAATTGGGCAACAGTTTCATTACAGGAAGAACACATTAAAAATATCACACATCGGCACTTACCCTATATTCTCGCTTATAAATCAAGTCCAACTGCAAACAACATAGACCCTAATCTGCTTTCGCATAACGACTATCAATACGGAAAAGATGTCATGAAAAATTTTAACCTTCAAACAGTTGGAGATGTACCGTCTATACTCGCGTATAAGCCAATACCAACTGCAAATTGCATAGACCCAGATCTGCCGTCGCATAATGCGCCTGCAGATCTGGGTCTATGCAGTTTGTAGGTACTAATCAGTAGAACAAACGACATAGACCCTGATCTGCCGGCGCATTATGCGACGGCAGATCAGGGTCTATGTTGTTTGCAATTGGGCGTAAATAATACGCGAGTATAGACGGTACATGACTGCTATGTTATGAAGGATACTTTGATGTTATCCTATTTGTTTGAGGAATGTCGGTATTATAAATTACCAACTAGACCCTGTTCACTATTATAGCGCACTAGGACTAACTAATGCTGATATCAGGTGTAGAGCTTGAACCTCAAACAGTTATGAACATTCGAGGTGGAATTAGCATCATGCCACATAAATATTCTGAATCAATAATGAATACTCCCTGGGCAAGATGGTATGGTCATAACTAATGGTGAGTTCGAAAGATCAAGGTAACAAGGTGCTGATAAAGTCCAGCCAGTGTAATTCATTAGGTAACCTCTGTGGTGGGCTATGAACCAATACACTCAGGTAAAAATTGTACAAGGGCATTTGATGAAAAGCTTATATGTGTAAAAGAACGTTTGCTTGAAATAACAGATGACTATGATACCAGTTGCATTTTAGAATTGGATTTGGAGATTCTATTACACTTGTATTCAGGGCCGGATTAAGACCTTTAGATACCCTAAGCACTGAAAAGATTATGGTGCCCCCCCCCCCCCCATTTGTAATTAATTAAAAAAACAACAAAACAACGTAATTTCTATTAAAAAAATGGTGCCCCTGCTTTGCTATTGCAAAAAAAACCCCAAAACTAATTTCAAATTTTTTGGGGTACTCTTGCTTTGATGGTTTTATTTGGGGGTTTTTTTCGGTGCCTCTGCTTTGCTGGTGCCCTAAGCACGTGCTTAGTCTGCCTATTGGCTAATCCAGCACTGCTTGCATGGGTATTCCAAGAGCTACCCATTAGCTGCAGCGAAATTAAATCCGGATTCAAATGATTTATCAGGGTGACAGAAGAAGTTGATAAAAACCTGAAGTTTTACATAGATAGGTTTGAAACGGGAAAAATATACAGAGTTGTTTTGTTCGAACAACAAGCTTGACTTAAATCCTACGTGGAACTGAATACAAATTTGAGACAAAAAGCAACAAAGGAATTTAAGATTTTTTGTTTGTTTTTGCTTTAAATTGGTAAGCAAACTGAAAATTTGAGGAAAAGAACAACAGGTAAAATATGTACAGATGAAAATATTGTTTTTTAAATGCCAGAAAGATCTATCATTGGCCAGGAGAACAATTATTGACGATGACATAGTAATCTTTACTTTGAAAACGAAGATAATTTAATTATATAATAACTAAACCAGTTTGAAGTGGATTTGTAGAGTTATCCAAATGACTGATGCGTGAATGTTACTACAACAGGTTGAAAAACAAATACGGTGAATGATTGAGACTATTAATAACTGTAACTTACTCAATGTGTATCTACGTTGAGACAGAAAACCTTTACAGCTACATGAAAGATGACGTCAAGCTCTATGACACAAGTAACTATGCAAAGGATAACGTACCGACTATACTCGCGTATAAACCGGGTCCAAATGCAAACAACATAGACCATGATCTGCTGTCGCATAATGCGCCGGCAGATCAGGATCTATGTTGTTTGTTCTACTGATTAGTCATTAAAAACTGCATAGATTCAGATCTGCCGGCACAAAAAAGAGAGTTCCTGGACTTTTCAATGATGAGTGAAACGGCCTTCCGCTTAGAAAATTTTTTGAGTTAAGGTCAAACTTTATTCATTCAGGACTGAAAAAGACGAAAATAAGGTTCGTAAAGAGGTTAGAAAATTATATAATTAAAAGGAATTTAGAATACGAAATACACAAAGATTGCTTCTTTTTTCAATGACAAGGAAAATCATAAGGAGATACATTTACTCACACAATCACCAAATGTATAGCATCAACGTACAAAACGTAGCACTGTCTATGAATGACGACATGCGTGTTCTCGTTTACAACATAAATACAGCACCTTACGATCACGTCTTGTAAATGTCCTTTGCACATGTTCAGAAGTAACAATCTTGTTATGCATATATGTTTACGTCACAATCCTGTTATGCATATATGTTTACGTAATAATCCTGTTATGCATATATGTTTACGTCACAATCCTGTTATGCATATATGTTTACGTCACCATCATGTTATGCATATATGTTTACGTCATAATGGAAATGGTATTTAAGTCTCATTAAAAGTTTGTTTATCTTGTTCTTTTTCAAAGTGTCAACAATCTTTCTTTGTACATCGTCTGTGATGAGAGTATTTTCCTTCAAGATAGTTTGCACAGCTTTGTGTCCTTGCTGAAGAAACACAACCCAAAACTAAGCGTGTATTCTAATATCTTTAATTACAGAGTTGTACTTTTGTACGATCACATACTAATATTTACAAATGTCTACCACTAAAAGCTAGTTTGGTTAGATTAGTTGCTTTCTTTTTACATCGCCAAGATTACCCCAGTCATAAATCACAGAGTGTTGGTACCTTGGTATACATCAACCAGTAATTCCAGCCACTTATCTAATTTATTCTCAGGATTTATCACAATCTCATCTTCATCTTTGAGTATCCATTTTCTATCGTACGTCTTGTTGCATAGAAAAGTTCGATTGATAATGACGAACTGAAAATGTTTCTGTATTCAGTTTCTAATATTTTTAGTGCAAACACAGTGTTTCCAGAATTAGTCACTCCACAAATTGTCATGTTACGAGGCTCTTTCAAGTACATTTCTTAATGACTAAAGCATAACAGATTCTACTTGATTCTCTTGAATGTGTAATTGAGCATCTGAAACGAAATAAATATACCTTTCGTGAGCATTTACATTTTCTTTTCTGTTGATTTCAAAATGAATACCTCTTTGGAAGTCAGGTAATTTAAGACCACAACCATGCATTTTACTATCAGTGTGTACTTCACAAGTCAAACCTGATGCATGCATTTTACTATCAGTGTGTACTTCACAAGTCAAACCTGATGCATGCATTTTACTATCAGTGTGTACTTCACAAGTCAAACCTGATGCATGCATTTTACTATCAGTGTGTACTTCACAAGTCAAACCTGATGCATGCATTTTACTATCAGTGTGTACAAGTCAAACCTGATGCATGCATTTTACTAGCAGTGTGTACTTCACAAGTCAAACCTGATGCATGCATTTTACTATCAGTGTGTACTTCACAAGTCAAACCTGATGCAATCGTTATGAGTGTAAACTTTGTTAACACGTGTGTTACTGAGGTTTATTTGGTTTGTTGTTCATCAAAGAAATACTTAATGGCTTCTGTAAACTCTTGCATCAATTGGAGATCAGGGAATAAACCATATTTTGTCACTGTTTATTTCTGCTGTTAACGAAAACGTAATCTCAAATCATGTTAGGCTTTTAACTTGTGATCACATCACTGTTTTATTTTATGCTGTGATGTAGTATGCACACAAAAAATAAAAAAAATAAAAAAAAACCCATTAACCCCGAACTACTACCCTTGCTTTCTAATTGTTACTTGCATATATTCATGATTTGTTTATAATGCATATTCTGTGTCACGAAGTATGTTCACGGTGTAGGTCAATTTTCATATATTGGACTGAGATAAGAAATAAAATTTTAATATGTAAAGTAACTCGTAATAGTATAATTATACCTTCCAGCACACAAAGAGATTTATCGCCCTTGGCTTTATAATCGCTGTATTGCACCAATATTTATGATGCATACAAATTTCACTTTTTTATGTTCGCTGTACATTTTTTACGACGCAGATCTCGTGACTTTATTAGCACTAAGAATTATACTACATACAACTTTAAAGTTTGAAATTCCAACTGCAACTTACATTTGGCATTAAAAGAACTCATAAATATGCATTCCAGCAATTAAACTTTAATCACTATATACGGAAATACACATTTAATATAATGATTCTGTACAGGTCTGTGATTGAAACCAAGCTAAATACGATCAAAAACCACATATCTAAGGCGCTTCGCGACAACGACATCTTCCAGGAAGAGTTTAAGCTTATTCTCGACGAAGTCGACAAATATACGGCCATGAAGAACGAAGTATAGTCTAACGCGCACAAGACATACACTTCGGCTGTAATTGACGAAGTGGCAAAAAACTAATTAACATCCCGCGGAAGAGTCGAAGCTCGCGAGATCATAAAAAATATCGCTGGAAATTCATAGTAAGCTGTTAAGCTGTATTTTTGGCCGTCGAAGCAACATAAATCACGACAGCAGCAAAACTAATATAACAACAACAACCTCCTAACTCAATGCCTACCACCAGCGCGACTCCGCCGTACTATGCGGCCTTCCAATATCGGGTACAAAAAATGGGACGCCAACGCGGGTCTATGTTTGCTACTGCTTTTTTAGCACAGTTAAAAGAACTGTAGCCGCCTCACATGTTATTGCCGTTATTCGAAATGGACTGTGTATGTTTGCAGTAGAAGGTCGTGAACTATTAATATTGCTATTAACATTTTTGTTTTGACGAGCCGGCTTTGATGAGTATACACTTAACCCAACCACAACCAAGGCTGCTACAACGAAAGTCTTCAAAGGCACAAAGGCATCTATAATAAAGCAGCCAGTACACATTTTAGCTAATGGGCATACTAGAACATCTCTAAATAAACGCCGGCAAAAATAATTAAAATATAATGGCGAAAATGGCATCCGCTAGCCTTTATATGTCAATCTTAGGGCAGTTCTTCTCTGGTTTATGCACGCAGACCGTCTTGGACAGAATATATTTCGTTTTCTTACGGGCCAATTGCAGGGGATGTGTGCTCCACTGATCACACACGTGTTTGAATATAATCCACACTGGAGTTCTTAGGGCGAAACGAAACGTTAGGAATTCCGGAGGTAATTCAAACCTATATGTAGGTTATCCCCAGAGGATAAACTGCAGGTAACTGCTTGTGTGTATGTGTGTGTAATCAGTTTCGATTCAAGACCAGCACACAATCGACTTTCATACTAGAGAATGAATTCATAAGAGCTGACAGTTATCCCAAACGAAAGAAGAAAAGATTTCAGTCCAAATGTGAAGCTCGACCACATAATAGATTTTAAGCCTTAGATCCAGTTTCCAATGTCTAAACTGTCTCGCCTAATAACTCACTTACAATGTACCTGTATTAATTTTTAACAAAAGCTGTCTCGACTAACTTCAAAACAACATGTACAATTTTTTAAAAACAAAATCCGTCTGTCTGTGTCACCCGTCCATCCAGGTGTGGGAAATAATTTTATTTCAAACCCTATATTTCCCACGCTCGGGATAAAGTCTAATTTCTTTACAGTGAATTTCAGAACATATAAGTAAATTCCTCTGGGTGTGAACACTATTCCTTAAAAATTGATTATAATGTGCAGATAGCGTGAATGGTGTTAGCCGATTTGTATGTATCCTTTGTTTTGGTCAAAAATCTTTTAAATGCCTGCATATTAGTTTTAAAATTTACCAAACAGAAGATTTAAATATTTGCCTGCGTCTTTACAACTTAGCAGACGGCCTAAATTATACAATGCTAAAACCTTATGCGTCTAGTCAAGCGATTCGCTGTTTATAGACTAGTACTGCCTACAACCCCGCCCACACACACACAACCAGTCTGTCTGTAATATACTAGTACTGCCTACAACACCCCCACACCACCAGTCTGTCTATAATATACTAGTACTGCCTACACCCCCCACACACAAACAACCAGTCTGTCTATAATATACTAATACTGCCTACACCCCCCCCCACCCACACAACCAGTCTGTCTGTAATATACTAGTACTGCCTACCCCCCCACACACACCACCAGTCTGTCTGTAATATACTAGTACTGCCTACAAACCCCCCCACACACCACCAGTCTGTGTATAATATACTAGTACTGCCTACAATCCCCCCGCCCCCCCCCACACACACACACTCACCCCCAGTCTGTCTATAATATACTAGTACTTTACAATGATCAGCCTTTCTTTTCATATTGAACCCAATGTTTATCTGTCACTATTTGTCTGTTGGTATATGCAGCCTATTCTTGCTAGTCGAGCGAACTCCGTTGAATTAATAAAACTCGGATAAACGAATAATATAGTTTATCCCCATGAACATGTACCTACATGTATACTTATATATGCGGGATCAAGTATTTGTTTTGCTGTTTCACCGCTAATCATGCATCATTAGTTACATACATTACTGATAAATATGCAATGGGAAATATATATCGAATACACGTCAATCTGTTACATATATTGATTATGCTCTTCCTGAATATATATATATATATATATATATATATATATATATATATATATATATATATATATATATATATATGTGTGTGTGTGTGTGTATGTATGTATATTAATATAACCATCTTGCTTTCTATCTCTAAAATAATAGCGTTGCATAAGTGTGCAAGACAACACATACATTTTAATTTCTGTGTATCCAAAAGAAGAAGGTGGTGTCGGAACATGAGACTGTCAGTCAAACATTTAGTTTTAGGTAAGAAATAATCCGTTCCGTGAATATCGCTGTAATAGCGCGATAGTCGGTGAAACGGAAGTCAAATAAAGTCAAGAAGATCATACATAATCGAACCTTTCAGTTTATGTGTTAATATATTTAGTGTGAAAAAACTGTATTTTGAACAGATGAAACTATATAGAAAACAATACAATCATAATAAACTAAGTCCAACATGGAGAATCAACACAAATGCATCTGAACAATTGCCAAGACATGTACATGTATTTATAGCATTTCAGGCTGCAGCCAGAAGTAATAACCAAGAAAACAACATGGTATTTTATAATGCAACTTTAAGACGAAGTTTTGTAAAAAAAAATATAATAGTATTCAATATCCTGAGCGGGCATAACAATGCAATTTTATTGAACCAAATAACAATTATTCAAGAGCTTATATGTTTCAGGAGCCAGTTTAATGAATACACAAACCTTGACACTGGTACAACAATTAATTTTTTTTTTGTTTGGAACTCTATACCCCTTATTTCATTTTGATGTTAGTAAACATGATAAAAAAACTTATATTGAGTACCAGTGATATTGGGGTTACATGGGAGTTAGGTGGGAATTTTCAATATAGTGGTGCAGATGCTTCCAATCATTGTTATACTGTTATCTTAAGTGACCGTTACCTAACATTGCATGCAATAAATGGTAGGATGAATGTTATTGTATAACCATATAGTATAATGATTTCTGTATCGTTATCAAATCAACAAAAGGAAATATTAAAAAAGACTATTTGAAACTTCAACCAATAACAATAATAGTAAAACCGAATCAAATAAAATGATGGTTATGATAAAATTATTCTGACTAAAAAACAATTACCGAAATTTAGGTTTGCAAACAAGGAATTATGATTTTAAATATAAAGTGCCTAAAGAAATATGGTAAAACAAGGTGTTTCTATCTTTTCCGTTAATATACCTTTTATAAAAGCGCTTGTTACAAAGATATTTACAACAGTAGGAAATATAATGCCAACATTAGGTTTGGCAGCAACCACAGGGGCGGTGCACAGTGCAACAGCAAAAGCAACTCAAGGTTCTGGTTTGTCTAAACGAAGACTTCGGAAACAAAACCCCATTGTAATATAATATGATAATATAAGATGCCAAACATTGCATTTTTATTGAGTTTAAGCCAAGACCAAAGAAATAACATGAAAGAATATGATCACATAAAAAAACCGACCCGCTATAAGACTTGATTAAAACCAATTACATAGCTCAAATAAACTGATGTCAACAAAAACGTAAATCAAATGAATTACGAAAGCAAAACCCAAAGGCCATGGTGTAGAAATAAAAGTTTCACAGACACAATTAAAAATAAAAGGTGGGTTCCTTCGATTGTTACCTCTACACGCGGGAACATTGGGTTCTCTTCTACCAGGTATTTGGGAAATCTTTTTGGAAAAGGATTAACATTGCCAGGAACAAGAGGAAAGGTCCTTTTTTTTTACCGGGAACACCATACGAAATAAAGTAATAAAATCTCTTAGTAATGTTCAAATTGAAACGATTATAAAAAGTTATATATATATATATATATATATATATATAAATATATATATATATATATATATATATATATATATATATGTATATACATTTTAGATTTTTTTTAGCAAAGATATGTTTCCAAAGAAAATAAGATAAATTGAAAGTATTATAGTTAATTTAGAAGACTTGTTCAAATGTAATGGAAGACACTGGATAGCTGTTTATAATGATCTCAAAGGCACAGAAATACAATATTTTGATTCATTTGGGCAACCTCCACCCGATATTATACAAAAGTATATGAGTGGCAAGCAAATTCTTTACAACTCTTCTCAAATACTATATGTGGATAGTACCATGTGAGGTTATTATTGTGTCATACATAGACAGAGAGGTGAAAAGACAATAGATATTTTGTTAGATTTTAGGTAACAGCAAAGTCATTTCAATAAGCACCTGATAAAACAATATACAAATACGAACTAACATACTTGTATAATATACTAAATCATATTCTTTAAAATGCAAAAAAAAAAAAAAAAAAAAAAAAAAAAAAAAAAAAAAAAAAACACAAGAAACCAAATGATTTAATTATGAAGAGGTTATTAGTCATACACAAATAATGAAAGGATTGTAAAAGGTATATGTTTAATATGTGCTAGGGAAAAAAAATCTTTTTTTTGCCATAAAATACAATATACCATAATTATATAATACATGAAATGATATTGTTTGAAGTCCAGACAACAAACTGATAACATATTTTTATGTTGTTTTTAGAAAAACAAAAAATAATAAAAGAATTATAAAAGAATATTTTCAATATATGGAACAAACAAAAAAAAAAAAAACAAAAAAAAACAAACAAACAAACAAAACAACAACAAAAAAAAAAGAAAAAAATAACATTTTGGCATGAAAAACAGGTGTTAATATAGATATGCATGAAAAACTTTTACCTTTATTACCCGACAAGGTTGAACTATACCAGATTATCGATAAACCCCTTAGATAATCGACCCCCAGTTAATACAATTAGATCCTCTATGTGAAAAAATGATTATTGTTATTGTCAAACCAATCATGAAACTTTAGCATAAGATAGATTTAAGCAAATCAAAACACAGGATGAGGCGTTGAAGTGAAAGAGAACTAGCTGAAGAATTACACAAGAACATAATAAGAAAAGTTCACTCAACACCATGTAATAAACACATGAAATAGATTCAATATGTTCAGCCGATTTGGTTGACATGCAGAAATTTAGTAAGCATGATAAAGGGTATAAATATTTATTAACCGTGATTGATAAATTTAGTAAATATGCATGGGTAATACAACTTCAAAATAAAACTGGAATTAATATAACAAATTATTTTAAAGATATTATCAAGCCAAGAATGCCACAAAAGCTTTGGGTTGACCAAGGAACAGAATTTTAAGATAAAGCGTTTAAGAAATGGTTGAATGATAATAATATTGAAATGTATCATACGTTTAATGAGGGAAAGACTGTGGTTGTTGAACGTTTTAAAAGAACTCTTCAAAGTATAATGTGGAAGTATTTTACGACAAACAACAAAAATAAATATTTAGACATTTTGTCAAATATGATTGATATATACACTAAAAAGAGACACAAAAGTATCAAAATGACACCTATAGAGACCAGAAAACAACCTGGTTATATGAATCTATATAGCGAATGTGGTTTGAAGGAAAATTGCCAACGTACAAAATAGGTGATATGATCAGAATATGTAAGAAATAATATAAATTTGAGAAAGGATATACTCCAAATTGGAGAGAAGAAATTTTTTAAATGATAAATATCATATATGCTAACCCAATTGTTTATGAAATAGAAGTTTTAAAAGGTGACAAAATTGATGGTACATGAATTACAAAAAGTAAAACAAGAGATATTTAGATCTGAAAAATATTAAAACGTGATTATGAAAAGAAAGAAGTCTATGTTAAATGGAAAGGGTATGTCCAGCAAATTAATTCTTGGGTACCCTTGAAAGATATAAAAAATTAAACTATATGAAGAAAAGTTGGCGTTATGTTTTTTTCATATGCAAATACTTTGATACCTTTGTCATAGTTTTGCTGCTCACATCACATATAAAAGTTTGTTTATTGTAGCTTTTTTATGCCTATCTTTCTCTTCATTAATTGGGTTTTCTTGTACATTTTTAAATTTTTTGCTTTGTTTTGTTTGTTTTCTTTTTAACCTGATCCATTATATCCTTCTAGTAGTTCAATAATATATTCAAATGTATAAGATCAACCATTAATTTTTTATTTACCTGATTTACGGCTATTTTTACACTCACAACACATTTTTACAGTCCCAGCATTATTCCCAAGATTACACTGCACAGAATAGAGTGAATAAAAATAATCAATTTTATTGCTTTCGATACAAGTGCTTCTACAAAATGATTTTAGACTTATTGTCACTTACAAAAGAGTTATCACGAAAATGTGCTGATTTTTAAAAAAAAAAAACTTTTGTTGCAGTCATAAGTTCTAAAATTCACTATTAATTATTTAGCCTCTTTTTATCTACATGGTCAATAACCTTATCATCAGGAATAATTCCATTAAAGCAATTCCAAACAAAAAACGATGTGTTGGTATTAATATACTCATAAAATCACCACCTTCGATCTAACAGTAACTCCATAATAAGAGCAATTCTTCAATGTTAGTCCAATACTCTTTTTATGTGTCACATTTATAATTAAACCATCTTTATTTGCAGCATATACGTTATAAATAGGGTGTTTACTATAGTCTTCTCTCTCTCTCTCTCTCTCTCTCTCTCTCTCTCTCTCTCTCTCTCTCTCTCTATATATATATATATATATATATATATATATATATATATATATATATATATATATATATATATATATATTATAATTTCTTAAACCAAAATTAAAAAAATAAGGCTTAGAGAATTAAATATATAATATATAAAGATGGAAAAATAAACAAATATTAATAGCAGAACAATTAACTAATAAATTTGCAGTTATTTATGAGATTCTTCCATCAAAAACAAAAATCAAAAAGAGAAGAAGTATACAAAAATATTCTTATAAAATAATAAAAAAGTTATACAATTTTCTACTAAGTAAAGAAATAAATGAACAAGGATCAATCAAATACCATTTAGTTATTAATATTCATTTTAAAGAAGAGAATGGTGATAAAATAGAGGCGCGTATATCAGCCCAATAATCTTTATTTCGAAATATAGTGAGATTGATAATGTTTTTCTTTCAATATATGAAAAAATTGAAGACAAAATTGCTGAGTATCGTGAAAAAGGTTCTAACTGGACTGTTTCAGATGTTTTATATTTAAATATAAATATATCAACCATTGAACGAATTATCATATATATCATTCGAGTTACAAATAAAAAAAAAACAAAATCATGCATAAATGTAATAAATTATGATAATCGTTGTTTTGAATGACTTTTTTTATTCGCATTACACTAGAAGAAAAACAAATTCAGAAAGAATAACAAAATATAAAGAATGGTTTGGTAAAAAAACTCAAGTTCGATAAAAATGAATTTCTAGTAATGATTAAGGATATTTTTTAATTTTAAAAATTAAACAATTTTATGTGTTAATATTTTTTAGATATGATAATGGTTTATATCCATTGTGTGTATATATATATATATATATATATATATATATATATATATATATATATATATATGTGTGTGTGTATGTCTGTGTGTGTCTGTGTGTGTTTGTGTCTGTAGATATGAAAATACAAATGTAAAATAATTAATGTATTACTAATATCAGAAGTAAATAAAGAAGAAACAAACAAGACTACATTTTGATAAAGAATATTTCCAGGTTATTGCATTAAAATTAATTTAAGGAACATAAACACTATGATTGACTTTATTGCCTATTTGTTTGGTAGAAAGGATTTACTAGATAGTCACAACGAAAATTGTAAAGGAAATAAGGAAGCAGGTCAAAAAGGGGTATGTACTGATGAAGAACATACTTTACTTATTCTAAAAATTATCAAAACCAGATGTCTGTTCCATTTGTAATATATGCTGATTTCGAAACCCTTAACCAGAAAGAAAAAGAAAATGCAGGTAATAAAACAGAAATAATTGCAAAGCATATACTATGCTCTTTTATATAGTAGTACGAAGTGATGGAGAAATAATGTGCATAAGTAAATATAGAGGTACAAATGTTATTGAAAAGATTATTAAAAATCTTGAATATGCAACAGAAACCAATAATATATTTTTCAAAGAACCAGCAAAAATACTAATGAGTGAAGAGGATGAAAAACAATATCAATGTTATATATTTGCAAAAGAATTAAATAATGATAAAGTTAGAGATCATTATCAAATAAGTGGGAAATATCGTGAAGCAGCGCAAAACAAATGTAATTTAAATTAAAAATTATTCCATATAAATCAACATTTCCTGTTATTTTCCATAATTAACGTTGGTATGATTGACATCTTATCATGAACGAAATTGCAAAAGATTCAAAATAAAACAAATATAATGCATATATGGAACATCTAACTTTAGTATTGGACAGTTGAAATTCATTGATAGTATGCAATTTATAATGGGTGGATTTGACAATATAAGTAAAGAGATTAAAGATGATGATTTAAAGATAACTAAAATGTTTGCAATAAAACACAATTACAATTTTTCATTATTGCGAAAAAATGGTATTTACCCATATGAATATATAGACAGCTTTGAAAAATTTGAAGAAAAAAAAAATGACCTGAAACTTTTTTTTATTAAACCCTAAAAAATGAAAACATATCTGATAATGGTTATGCTCATTGTAAATTGGTTTGGGATCAATTTGGATGCACAACTTTAGTAGATTTTCATGATTATTTCGAAACTGATGCATTAATTCTTGCTGATATGTTCCAGCGGTTTAGAGAAGATATGATAAAAAAATATAAGCTAGAGCCATGTTATTATAAAAGCAGTGCATCATTATCATTTGATTGTTTATTGAAATATAATGCAGGATTAGATCTTGAGCTTCTTACTGATATTGATAAATATTTCTTTTTTGAAAAATGATCGAGAGTTGGTGTATCAATGGTTGGAGGGAGAAAGATATGCAAAAGCAAATAATAAATGTATGCCAGATTATAATATTCTTCATATATTTTATACCTTGATGCAAATGTGTTGTATTCGTAGTCAATGACACAGCCTCTTTTATATAAACGGTTCAAATGGATTGGTCCAGAAAATATACTCCATAATTAAATACTAAATACTGCTGATGATAATCCTAGAGGAGACTTTCTAGAATTTGATCTAAAATATTCAAAAGAATTACATTATGCATATAGTGATTATCCATTAGCACCTGAAGCTTTCAAAGTAAAATATAACTGGTTATCTGATTATCAAAAGAGTTGTCAAGGTAAAAAGGAAATTGGAAGAGTTAAAAAAAAGCAAATCAGTACCACCTAATTTGATGGACAAAGAAAGATATGTTTTGCATCAGAAACAATACTAAAATTATATGTGCAGCTACTATTAAAAAAGTCTCAAAAGTTCACAGAATAATGAAATTCAAACAAGAAGCATGGATGAAATCCTATATTAATTATAATATACAACTCAGAAGTGAAGCAACAGAACAAGGTAGTGATTATTAATCCAATTTATATAAACTAATGAGTAACGCTGTTTTTGGTAAGACAATGGAAAATGTAAGAAATAGAGTATTTGTACAGTAATGCGGATCAGAGGAAACAGATGGAATAAGAAAATTATTCAACAAGTCATCATTTTCAGCACGAAAAATATTCAATAAAGATTTTGTTGGTATAAATATGATAGAAACAACAACAACAACAAAATAATAATGCTAAATAAACCAATTTACAATAGCAGTGCTATACTTGATCTATCAAAATTATTAATTAATAACTTTCATTATAATCATTTAAAAGTAAAATATGGTGATAATATGAAATTGTTATATAGTGATACAGACTCATGTATACTGGAAATATTTACAGATGATGTATATAAAGATAAGAAAAAAGATATACATCTGTATGACACAGATCAATATCCAAAAGATATACATCTGTATGACACAGTTCAATATCCAAAAGATATACATCTGATGACACAGCTCAATATCCAAAATATTATGTTCTAAGAAGCACAGAAATCTGCAGTGTATGTGGTAAGTTTAAAGTTGAAGCAAATGGTAAAATTATTACTGAATTTGTACAATTACAAGCAAAAATGTATTAAATTCTATTTTTAAATAATAATAATAATAATAATAATAATAATAATAATAATAATAATAATAATAAAATAGCAAAAGGTGTAACTTATAGTGTAGTAAACTCAAATTGAACACATGAGTTGTATAAAAATGTTTTATTTGATGGAAAAGAAATAACAAGTACAATGCACAATGCATACAATAAAATCCCCAAAACATAAGTTGGGTGTGTATGAAATAAATAAAACTAGTTTAAGCGCATTAGATGATGAAAAAAAGTATAATATTGAACGTGTAAATCAATATTCGTTTGGTCTTTATAAAATAAATATATAAGGGTTTTTAAAAAATAAAAATAAAAAAAAGGTTTCAAAATGAATTTTACTGACAAACGGAAGCTCCCCCCCCCCCCCACCCCTTATGCGTTTTCACATTCGTCAAAAATATATAAAAAAGTAAAAGAAACTGCTTTGGAAAATAATTCTGTTTTAATAAATGGATAAAAGGGGCTGGTTTGAAGAAGAAAAAAAAAAGATTCCAATAGGTCAGTGGCGTAGGAAAAAATTCTGCTCCCCCCCCCCCGACCCCCCCCCCCCGCAAAACTTAATTCTGGAGCTCCCTCCCAATAAACAATTGCTTGGGTGTTTGCTACGCCATTGCATAAGATACATATTAGAAAGGAAATACCCCCCCCCCTAGGTATTAACATGGGACCTCCCCCCATGGGTATTAATATGGGACTTATGGGGTGAACCAAAATTCCTTTTCGCTACTACTCGTGCTTGAATAAAGGCGATATAATTTATTGACAATGCAACCATTTTACTGAGATGAGAAGTGTTTCACTTGTATAACTGTACCAAAAGAGTCAATGAGATTTTCAGTGATCTAATAATTTCTATTTTGAATAAGGGAAAGACAGTTATTTATTAATTTATTCAGTCCACGCTTTTTGTCTCCTAATAAGTATGTAATACTTCAGGTCTGCGGGTGCGCAGTAGACCACTACATCAGTTGAGACATTTACATAAAGGTCTCGAGTTTCTGTTGTTTTGCTTTTGACAGAAAGGAAACAAAATTAGAAATGAAAGACAGAAGGAAGAAATGTTTGTTTTGCTTTGTTGGTTTTTACGGCACGTTTAACACATTATTGATTATATAAGGATACACCGAGGCAGCCTAACCGGGCTGGACCGGGTGGGTATCTAACCCGCGACCCTTGGATTACTAGTCTGATGCTCTGCCAACTGAGCCACCGCGGCTCCCAAAGAAGGAAGGACTGAAGAGAATAAGTTATACAGAAGCGAAGGAAGGAAGTACAAATAAAGGTCATATACAAAATAATTCACGCCCGCAGTATACCTTAAATATTGTAAATTACGTAATCAGCGTCTGTGTTACAGTGTGTACATAGATTCTACCCACAAGCGGCCGTTATACGGCCGCCATTTGTATATCATCAGCTTATAGAGGAATCAAGCCCGTATATAGATGTGTGGATTTATGGACCGTATGTTTCACAATTATTGCGCTACTTTCGATTCTGTCGGTTTGGACTTGTTTCAGCAAATTGGCGACTGCTATCTATATCGAAAACCTCAAGCAATCTACTACACTCACAACCGGTTTAGTTTCCATATCGATCCAGTTCACAATTATCTTCCCTACATATTCTCTACATTTGCTTTTCTGTACTGAACTTTCCAATGTATCCCAATCAAATCATATGTTAATCAAAAGTATTATCCAAGACTAACTTACAGTTAAGTTCTTGTCATAGGTTGAGTGGCATTTTTTTGGAGAGGCGTAACTGTAAATACAGCAAAATACCATGGGTTATAATTTCACTTCATGGAAAACATCAATGCAAGATTACTCACTGCGCACTCTAGTCCAAGTGCACACAGACAATGAACATAATCCTCATATTCTACAGAATAAACAATATTCTTTTAATCAGAACCAAAAATCACCACTAAAACAAAAGAGACGAAAAAAATACTCTAAAAATAGATTGGACTACATTCGTGGGTATTTATCCCTGATTTTATAATTGTGATTTGAGTCCAAAAAAATTACGTATGCACTGCGCTAAGTCCAAGCGCAAATAAGAACCCATGGACTATGTTTGTACAATATCACTGTCATAGGTTATAGGAAGGGTCATGCAGAGCTCAGTATCCAAAATAGTTACCTGGTAGATCAATGCCTGTTTAGACTGAGACTGGCGTCACTGTCATGAGCGTAGAAAATATTTTTGTGGGTTAAAATAAAATCATTTTGTAGGTATTTGATGTACAACTATTACTTGGTTACTGATCATGTAAGAATAACTATCGTACACGGTTTGCTGTACGCAGCCATTTGCTACACCAATCTCGAAAGACTGAACTCTCCAGGGAATAAACTTTTCTTCATGATTTGGCAAACGTTTGCAGACTGCAAACCAATGAAATTTTATCATGCCTACATACTACAAAAGTTCTCAATTGAGGTATTTTGAAGAGAAACACCTTGCATACATACGTTGCATTTTAAGCCAAGATAAGCCAGTAGGGTGAACTATCAGCATGTGTCATTGACGATAGATTAATTTGTAACTGTAAACTGTTGGTAGATATGGCATGGAGCCGTACAATTTGGACGTAAATTTTAATCGAGTCTGAGATTGTGAAGAGCTTGGGAATAATATTTTTGGTCTTTGCCGAACTTGATACAAACAATTTTTATATAATTGCGTGGAAATCAGACGTAGCAGACGTATGACATTCATTCGTGTCTCCCACCTTATAAACTGGAGTTAAATATATTTAAAAGTACGTTATGAGTTTAGTTGGGTTGGGGGGGGGGGGGGCATGCATGGTACAAAAAAGGGTTGGGGGCGGGTGTTACAGAATACTCCTCGAAAATCAAACGGCTGCACATACCCCGAAGAAAAGGTCATAGCCATGGCCGCTTCGCCAAATATCATCTCGGCATTGTATTAGCAATCGCGCCTGTGACGCCCCACCTGCACCCCACCACACCCCGCGAGGAATTTACTTTGGGGTTTTGTTTTTGCTGCAACGAAAACGCAATTACCCCTAGCTGACCGAGGGTTGGCTTAGGGTGCTCTGGGTAACCCCAATTCTCGATATCCATTTGCTTAGCATTCTCGTTCTATCCCAATTTGAAATGGTAAATGTCAACCCCCAGTTGGCGTAGACACTCCTTCACAAGAATTACCTTAAGTAGAAGCTCAATGGCACTACCTGTGGAAATTTCTCGGATGTTTTTGGAAACGGTGAGAATAGAGGCCACCATGATCCCCTGCTCGCGAAAGAGGGTTCGCAGCTTTTCGTCAATGGTTGTATCCTCGTTGATAGGTCGGTTCGAAAGATCATTGACAGCCGTAAGTTGGTTGCGGAGCCTTCCGTTTAACGCGTCGGCATCGTGTGAAAGGCCATCGAGTTACCCCTCCTCCACAAGTTGGGCTTGTAGTTGCTCGCATTCCTCCTCATCTTAGGATCGTTCTATGGCCTTTTCTAACGCTTTATTGTCCTCTTGTATTATGCTGGCTTTGGGAACGTTGTTTGCAAGCCCGCAGTTGTAAGTTCGCAGTGCCTTGTCGAGGCACAGGAGCTTCCGCATCGGGAGACTATCGGGATCCTGCGCCCCCACCTTCTTGACAACTGGTCGCCGTCGTTCTGTCGCCAGATGTTAATATATAGCCTGATCATGGACCCTTTCTAGCGAGGAAATGTAGAACGGCACAGGTTTTCTTACGCTCTCAAACTCAAGCCATATGCTTTGCCTCCAAAGTTTTAATTTAACGTTTTGCACGGCATATTCGGCATAGATAGGCCTTGTTATTGAGCCGTTTCGCTAAAACAAAGTGCAGCAACCATCGCGTCGCGGATTTCATTCTGAGCTGTTTGTTGCCGTGTTTCCAACCCCTGCGTTCTTAGGTCAGCATCGAAAGGGTCGGTAAACGAAGTTTTTGCTATTTCATCCTGCACATCAAGATCAGTCGACGGCACATCGGCGTCCCCAGGGCCAGTCATTTCAAAGTCAAAGTCTCCTTCAGCCATGGTGAATGTGGTTGTGGTTACCCAAGTGCTTGCTTATTAACGATAGGGCACGCTAGCTGCAATAGGATTGCCACTTGTGGCTGGAAGTATGTCTCAATATGGAAACAAACTCGACCCACTCCAATCCCTCCCACGCACGCTTGGTGTGAAGGGGGTCAGGAGCACTGGAATTGTGTCCAATAACCCAAGCACCATATACTAAAACCAGCTGCTTATTGTCAGATTTCCAAACCTCAGTAGCAACGATGTAATTGTGCCCGGCACCGCCACCCTGGCATTCACACTTGCTCTGACCAGTGGCACAGCAGTGCCGGTTGACACCAACTGCACAATCGTAAATACACTGGCAGCATCATCGTCAAGAAGATCACAGCAAAGATGGAGGGCAATGAATTCTTATTGTCAGCTTTCCAAACCTCGTTAGCAACGATGTCATTGTGCCTTGAACCGCCAGGCTGGCATTCACACTTGCTCTGATCATTGGCACAGCAGCGCCGGTTGACACCAACTGCACAATCGTAAAAAACATTGGCAGCGTCATCGTCAAAAAGATCACAGTAAAGATGGAGGGCAATGAACTGGCGTTTATCAACGATGCCGATGTCTGGGGCGTTTACAAGGATCTCTGGCTGATGGAAAAAGAGCGGACTAACGCCGTCTATCAGGGTATAGAAAACGCCAATACCGCCGTTATACTTGTCGGTGCTGGCAATGCCGTTGCCGCCACCCAGACGCGTTTATCGCTGCCGCGCTTGCAAGTCACTTATTTGTGCCGTTCGACTTCGAACTGCTAAATGACCACATGCCATACTACCAGTATGGCCTTTGAGACTGGCTAACTTTTGAGCTAACGTTCAATGACTACGGCAGAGTGATCCGGAGCACTAACAATAAGGCGACCTACACCATCAGAAATGTCTCTCTGAAGTTCGATGTCGTAACCAACGTAGATATCGCACGCATGATCCGGCAGCAATACACGGGAAAAGTGGTCATCTTGTACACCTGAGTGCTGTGACATCGCAGGGCGGTGCTAAACAAGAGCAACCCCGTGTGGAACATTAACCTGAACACGCCGGCAAAAAACCATGAGATGATAGTCATGTGCTTCGAAGACCCTACGCAAAGCGCTGATTTTGCACGCGATACTGAGCATTTCTATAACACCCTTATCGACAAGGTGTCGGTGACGATCGAGTGCGTCCCAAACCAGATCTATGACCATAGGCAGGCGCGATACCAGCAGTAGGAAGAGGCCCTAAAACTAATGGCGAGGGATTCTATGATGTTGGTGCATTCTATCTAAACAGGTTTGCCCTTGTCATCGATATAAGGTCAACGGAAGACCACACGCACCATGGGTCAGGAAGGCGTGTCGAAAACGCAAGGCTGCAAATGGAACAAAAACGGCCCAGGCGACAGGTGTGTTAAACATGCCTTTATACATCATTATGGACGCTCAGATCAACATACAAAATTGCCAGTTTGTGTCGGCCATGTACTAGCCCACCGTTTCGGGATGGAAGCCCAGCACCCCACAGCAGTGCATGTAGCATGCACGAGATTTTGATAACTTACAATCACACTGTGCCATGATCGTTGGTCGCCGCGGAAAGACCGTGTTTGCCTGGGAGCTGCTCGAATCGACACTTAAGAGCCACTTTGATTTAATCCTCATCATTTGCCCTACTATACACCTCAACAAGGCGTACGATATGCCGTATTTAGGAGTAGATATGAGTATTTTTGGTCAACCCTAAGGGCGATGATCTGGAGGCCCTTCTTTGTGGCCTTGCAAAATGGTTCGAACAAACCACCACTCTATTGCTGTTCGACGATGGTGCCTTTCTTTTCGGCGTCCGGCATAAGTAAACAGCCCTCACTAAGCACGCCTATATCAGCCGCCATGCCGGCATCAGTGTGTGTGTCATAACACAAAAGTACAACGCCGTTGCCAGGGACATCTGCGTTCAAACCTCGTGGATTGCCCTCTTTTGCTGCAAGGAAGAAGATTCATTCAGAGACGTGTCAAGAGCAGATAACGTTCTCAGAAACAAAAAGTTTCGGCAAGCTCCTTCTGCGCACAGACCCACCAGTGTCCTACCTGCTTGTCCCGAGCAACGATGGCGCGCGATGTGTTAGCTTTATGTTTGTACGCGGCCTGACACGCGATAACACTTGCAGCTTGTATGATAAATTACAGACATGTTGAAAAAATGCAGAGTCAAAGCATAACAAATGATGAGTAAGACAGTGGAACTGTCAGCGGTACTGATGTCGGATCCGTCAGCGATACCGGCAACGGAGTTACGTGAACCGTCAGCAGTACCTGCACAAGTCACTAAAAGTTACAAACCCAGGTAGAGTTGCTGCTGGGAAAAGACTAATCAAGATGATGAAACAACGCTGGGCTATAAGGGTGACCGACCTCAGCCCTGCTCCAGCTCCTGCTGAAAATTCGTGAGAGCGTGATATGACATTTCATCTTCCGTGGGTTGGCCTAGCTTTTGCGGCCGGCCTCGCTATGCCTTATTCCGCAGCTCACAGTCGGAAACAAGGCAAAAACCAACAGACCCTTTGGAACGACAGCAGGCACCTGTGCTAGCGCTAGCAGCCACTATTAGACATACACTCAATCCTTTTCATATGGAATAGCAAGTGTGCGAAACCGCTCGAAGATCTATGTTTACATCACCGTACTCCAAAGACCTCGGAAACCTCTTTTACTATGGGGTTGTGCTTGGCCTCCTTGAGGTTGGGTATATTATGATTGCCAAACGCCTACTAAAAATGAGACAGGCCGACCTTGATCACGTCGACTTCGAGGACGCAGGAAAGGTAGTTACCATCACAGTGCTGAGTTTTTGGACACAGGACATGTTAATTATACAGGGCATCATTCCTCCTCATATAATCACGGCTGCCTAATGGCCTCTTCTGCTCTTATGGTCGGCGAGGCAATTTTTTACGCCCTCGCATTCTCTGGCTCAACGTTCCTCTTCTCTCAGATAGATTAAAAAAAGGGGACGACGAGGAACGCATTGGCCACGATAAAGCTAAGGAAAAACTCCAAGATGCACAGACCACGTATCAACGTAAGTGCATCAAGCGTCTGCATTACCTCAATAAAAGAAGTCAAGACGAATAGCTGACTGAACGGGCTCACCAAGCGCGTGCGTACGAACCGGTGAATAGCGGAGAAACAGACGACGGCTCACAGCTCGGCGACGAGTCCTCGCTTTCTGACTTTTACGCCCTGGCCTGAGCAGCATAAATGTGAGTTGATATATATTGTCGGGGGCCTCGCCGCCGTGGAAGAGGTGGCTCACAAGTACTTGTAACAGCGGAGCTGGAAAGCCTTTTTTCGCTGGCAAGTTGGAGCTCGTTTGCATACCAGATGGAAACCACCATAAAAAATGTGATTGATACTAAGACTGCACAATATACTATAGTACGCTCAACCTCCTAGAAGGGCAGGCCAGGTATTGGTTCCGTGATGCTCTGCCGCCGGCAAGCAGTAAGGGTCTTGCGCATCTGCTGGCACTGAATACTGTCAGATTGAAGCCGCATTCTCTCTTTTAGGTTCTTAAGAACCTCATTCTTTACATGGTAATCCTCCTCCACCGCTTTGTAGTCTGTAAACTGTGATAGGTTTGTGCGCGAACATCCCTGTTGCGCATCTCTTTTGAGAGCTGATAGGTAGGGGTGAGGACAAGTGGGTTTCGTCTACGAAAAGGGCTATCGCGCGTGTGGTCTTTACGGAACCTCAGGCCTTGAGATAGGAAAGGTGGTGCATTGCCTGCGAGTCGTTAGCGTTGGAGACCGTTGAGTCCAAAACTTCGCTGTCGCTCGCCCAGTACTCGGTCCTGGTCATGTAGGCGGCACTGTCCATAGGGGCTAAGACACAGCTACAAACATTGATCTTGTCGACGACGTGAACCGTACACTGACAACCCATACAGTCCTTCCCTTCTTCCTCCTCTGAATATACTTCGACGCCCTCCAGCCTGGCCAGGTGTATGTGCGTGACGTAAAATTGAGTCAGTCCTCAGTGGGGAAATCGCTGCAGCATGGTGAACAGGCTTATTCACACGTATCCTAGCATGGACGTCCGAAGGTGAATACTTTGGCTGCGAGCCGTAGTAGTATGTGATTATGAGCCCCAGCGGCGCCTTGTCATAACCTTCATTTCTTGCGCCAGGTGCGCACGAGAAAGTCCAGCTCCCCTGGGTCAGTACCTAGCCCGCGCTTCATGCGCTTGCAGCCGTTTGCGCTGCCTTCTGTAAACTCGCCGATAATAATGCGACCCATTTCCTTGTCCTCTTATCTGCTTCTTATTGGAAACAATGGTCTCAGCCACCTCGAGGTGCGTAAGCTCGCCCGCCTCGATCATAGATCGCAACAGCACGACGGGGACCCGACTGTCGTTGCGGGCGGCCTCATTTTCTCCAGGCGGGAATAACTGGGTGATAGCCGGGGTAAAAGGCCCAAGAACGCAGCCGTAGTCGATGCCAGTTAGAAACCGAGGCCTTGTTTCACGTGTGATTGTGACCGCTCTACTGCCACTCAGCGCTTCTGCCCTCGCCGGGTTAAACTTGTCCGTCACTGTGCATTCTGCATTTTGGCCTGGGGTAGTAAATTTAATGCGGACTAAAATCCCTCTGCCTGCTGGAATGGTCGCGAGGATAGCAACCGTCTGCATGTTGTCCATATGGCTGTCCAAGATGAAACGTCTACCTCGTACTATGCATCCGCGTATAAGATTGATGTCCCCAACCCAAAACAGGTCATATTCTTCTTCGATGCGAAACGTACTACGCACGTTCACCACACCATCAACATCGAACTCATCCTTGGCGTCGCAAAACCTGCGATACATCTCCCTTTCTAAGCCTTTGGGGATAGACACAGGATGCGGCACTAGTTTGTCGAGGTCAAATGCAACCTCAAGCGCCACAGGCTCGATTACGGCCAGCCGCGCAAACTCCACTGCCTGTGCAGCCGCACGGCGGGCTTCCTCTGCCCGCGCGGCTGTGCGACGGGCCTCTTCTTCCGTTCGTTGCTTTTACCCCATTGTTTTCGGAACCGTTCGGAATAAAACACTGATTATACTAGGGGTATTTGAAAAGTTCTGAATATTTGGTTATAATATATTACAAGATATAGCGATTTGGGCCACGAAAAGTTTGCCTTTGCCCGTATCTGTAGTGTGTATAGCAAAGTGATGTAGTAGCACTGGCATTTTCTTTCGTTCACTATTAACTAGTTACAAGAGAGTTTTTTTGATTGTCACAATATTTAATACAATTATATAGAAAATTTAAAAATGAACTTTAAACTAGTAATGAAATATTAATTAATGCTCATTCAAGAGCTTTTCTTCTCCGTGTCTTCAACGCGTCATGCTAGTCTATACAAGGACAGCGATATACTTACTATTTTCCGTGTATTACACTATTTCCATGCGAAAATCCAAATTTATTTCATTTTAAATTTTTTTCGATCCTTTTCTCCATTTGATTCCGTCCTTGCTCCTCGATCCTCTATTGTTTGGTACGTGCCACCCCCACTCCCCAATTTTCCCAAACATGTGTACAACTTTCCTTCACAAGTATGAGTGTAAATTGACATGACGATAAATACTTGTTATTGGACGAAAACGCAGACTAGTGTAGTGAAATGAGTTTGAAAAACATTCGGATTGCTTCGGTCATTACGCTTTTGCCTCACAATACGTCCTGACCAATTAGGACATTAGGTGCTTTTATATGTGTTACACACAGAAAACTTATAACATGGATATATTAACAAAATAATACAGCTGTCAGGTGATAATTTCTATTTAGATAGATATCGAATACAGCTGTCAGGTGATAATTTCTATTTAGATAGATATCGAATACAGCTGTCAGGTGATAATTTCTATTGAGATAGATATCGAATAGAGCTGTCAGGTGATACTTTCTATTTAGATAGATATCGAATACAGCTGTCAGGTGATAATTTCTATTTAGATAGATATCGAATACAGCTGTCAGGTGATAATTTCTATTTAGATAGATATCGAATACAGATGTCAGGTGATAATTTCTATTTAGATAGATATCGAATACAGATGTCAGGTGATAATTTCTATTTAGATAGATATCGAATACAGCTGTCACGTGATAATTTCTATTTAGATAGATATCGTTTTGCTACCTTTTTCCTCTAATATTCTCTTGTCCATATATCGTCAAAATAAAACCTTTCCTTTTGACTGATATTCATTGTGATTTATGAGATATATATTGTGATTTATCAGAATTATAACTTTTTTCTCCCTCTTTCAAGCACCGGTAGAATCACCATGTTAGTACCATCTAATCTAAAACAGTCAGATGATCATCATCGAAATATATTAATTTCTGCAAAGTCCGATAGTTTTCTTTTATCGATTGTTGCTTTGGAGCAGCACGCTTTTTTCAGCATACTTAAAAGCAATATTGATCCAAATAAGGAAATCCTAAAATTGTTATCAAGACATCTTACTCAATGACCATGGGAGGCTAGATTTTAGAATTTGATCCCGTGCTCTGACAAGCCGTGGGTAAGAGTAAATAACCAAGCTATTTTCTGACACCCCTGCCTCACTTTTCAATTTCTTGGAGATGACAATCCGGTATTCTTGCTTTATTTTGTTCTTCTTTTTGTTTTATGTGCAATATTAGTAATTCGTTTCACCATCTATCTCACTTCCTCTCCAATTTTTTCAGCAATACCGGACTTAGCTAAAACGAGTTGTCAGCTAAAACGAGTTGTCCCCGTTCAATTTAGCTTGCACTGGCTCGCATTTGAGAGCCAGCTCACGAATTATTGATATTTTTTTCAACATGGCGGTGTAATATTTTCATATTTCGAGGAGGATATACCTGGGGTGTTTTGGGGGAGGGGGCACCGGATCCGTGGTCCCCCCGACCTCCAATCATAGAATTTCTATTGTGTGTTGAAATTGCTCTGTGCCCCTTTCTACCTTCAGATTTCATACCCGAGTCTAGTACCAGACACATCAATGTAAACCTAAAGGTTCACCTTATTGCTGATAAACAGCACCCCCATTGGTTCATTTCATCCCTCAAGGTGTGACAGACGCCTGATTTTAATCCCTTAAATGACTCCTCTTATGTGTATTACTGTAGTTAAAGAAAGACCAACAAGTGAACCTATGTTTTATAGAGCGTTGTCAGAAATGTGTGTTCCAAAAAGATAAATTTCAATAGCTTTGCATATACGACACGGGAAATATCTTAATTTGAAATTGTTTAACAAATTTCCAACTGAATAACATGATGGTCTCGATATTTTCATAACAATTATTTCTAAAATAAAATGAAAATAAGAATACGACAGTGTCTTTAGATCTCATCTAATTTTTGAATGTATCTATTTCGGCTTATTCTGCTTCAGTTTCTCTCATATATTGTGTTTTATCTCATTTTTTTTAATATCAAGAACACAACAAGCTTGGAGCTAATTTAGAACCAAATATATGTACTCTTAAGAATTGTCTATGTTCTTGTACACTTAAGTATGCAGTGCGTATCAATACTCTCCCGATAGGTCATCTGAGATCCAATCACCAACACCAGTATGGACAAAACGAACATGGAGAAAAATCGATCGGACTCACCTAATTCAAAGCTGTATTTAAAGGCGGGAGGGGGGGGGAATTGACGTAATGATATATATGTATATGTATGTATAGGGTTTACCGACACGTCAGCACAATCCTATATATCTAGTGACGGTAAAAATTTTAGTCTTAAAAATACAAAGGAAGAATGCGAAAACGTTAGGGAGATAAGCCCTTCCAAATAAATGTAAATATGTAGTCAGTGGCGGCGCGAGGGTTCGAGGCGCCCGGGGGCAATGTTCTTTAGTGACGCCCCTACTTTGCCAAAGAGAACAGTTTTTATATCAGTTGCCAACCTCCACCCCTCCCTACGCCACGGTTACATCTAAAAAAAAAAAAACCAACGCCGCCCCCCCTTCCCCTTGCCCGGCGCCCGGGGCAAATTGCCCCACTTCACGACCGACCGCCGCCACTTTATGTAGTCCTTCAAGATAAAAGGAAAAAAAATAAGATTGTAAAAATATAAACTGCTTTTAAAGTTCTATTCATATTAAATAAGATAAAATCTGAGTTAGTTGAAAATGTCTTTAAAGAGGCACGCTGCTGTACATGCGATGTATAATAAACGGTTCAGTGGATCCCCTTATTCAGACAATGTACAAACCATAGAAACAGAAATAACAGTTATCACATGACTACTGTGTTATTTAGGCTAATATATCCATATCATAATTTTTCATATATGTAACAGGTGTAATAACACCTCATGACGCTACAAATGACGTCATAACGCCAAGCAAAGGAAAGGCATAACGACCGAGGCATGCGAATGTATTTCAAAGTCATTTCACCACAATATTCTGTGGTTTGGTCAAATAAAATCAGTATTTTTACGATAAATTGAATCTTACACTTGTGCTCATTTCAAATGACATTTATGAAACTCGTCAAATAATTTCAATCTTTTGAGCAAATAATTGAAATTATTCGACGAGTTTCATAAATTTCATTTAAAATGAGCACTCATGTACAATCCTCTATATCTGCTCAACTAGATTAAATTTGCGTCGCGAGTCTTGTAAAATAAGACGGTTAAAATTAAATTTGCGTCGCAAGTCTTGTAAAATGAGACGGTTAAAATTAAATTTGCGTCGCAAGTCTTGTAAAATAAGACGGTTAAAATTAAATTTGCGTCGCAAGTCTTGTAAAATGAGACGGTTAAAATTAAATTTGCTTGGAAAATGAGACGGTTAAAATTAAATTTGCGTCGCGAGTCTTGTAAAATGAGACGGTTAAAATTAAATTTGCGTCGCAAGTCTTGTAAAATAAGACGGTTAAAATTAAATTTGCGTCGCGAGTCTTGTAAAATAGACGGTTAAAATTAAATTTGCGTCGCAAGTCTTGTAAAATGAGACGGTTAAAATTAAATTTGCTTGGAAAATGAGACGGTTAAAATTAAATTTGCGTCGCGAGTCTTGTAAAATAAGACGGTTAAAATTAAATTTGCGTCGCAAGTCTTGTAAAATGAGACGGTTAAAATTAAATTTGCTTTGAAAATGAGACGGTTAAAATTAAATTTGCGTCGCGAGTCTTGTAAAATGAGACGGTTAAAATTAAATTTGCGTCGCAAGTCTTGTAAAATAAGACGGTTAAAATTAAATTTGCGTCGCGAGTCTTGTAAAATAGACGGTTAAAATTAAATTTGCGTCGCAAGTCTTGTAAAATGAGACGGTTAAAATTAAATTTGCTTGGAAAATGAGACGGTTAAAATTAAATTTGCGTCGCAAGTCTTGTAAAATAAGACGGTTAAAATTAAATTTGCGTCGCGAGTCTTGTAAAATAGACGGTTAAAATTAAATTTGCGTCGCAAGTCTTGTAAAATGAGACGGTTAAAATTAAATTTGCTTGGAAAATGAGACGGTTAAAATTAAATTTGCGTCGCGAGTCTTGTAAAATGAGACGGTTAAAATTAAATTTGCGTCGCAAGTCTTGTAAAATGAGACGGTTAAAATTAAATTTGCTTGGAAAATGAGACGGTTAAAATTAAATTTGCGTCGCGAGTCTTGTAAAACGAGGCTGTTAAAATAAATCAACAGCTGCCGGGAAATTGAGCGCAAAATTACATATTGTACAAATATTTCTATAAAATATTTATCTTGAAAGTAATACGTTTTACATAGGTAATAATGGATCGAATTTATAGCGAATGTTATTAGTTCATCGTGACATGTATAATTACTTGCAACAATTATTAAACATTGTCTGATTATTGATCACTGGAAATTTAATATATTATATATAAGGCAAGCCATCCTTGGAGATTTTTTCTGTCAAAAACTGGAGATAGATAGGAGTGTGTGGAGAGAGAGAGAGAGAGAGAGAGACAGACAGACAGACAGACAGACAGACAGACAGAGAGAGAGAGCGAGAGAGAGAGGAGGGTGTCTTATGCTTTGATTGTTTAATATGATCTCTCCTACAACACATTTTAAGGACGAGACCGGGATTTCATGCAACTGTTGAGTGAAAAGACTCAAAAGCTTTATTTTCCTTCAAATACCACTAGTCAGGTATCACAATTTCATTTAAACATATATTTTTTTAAATCTGCGGAAATATTTTTAGGACAGTAAATACAAAGTCCGCAAATAGCTATGTCTCTCCTGATTCGGTGGGGCATACACAATTGGTAAAATGAACACAGCAAGAAAAAATGTAAATGTAACCTGTTTTTTGTAGTGTGAATATTAGTCGGATAAAAAAAAAATCCTTATGAAATTTCACGACTTTCCCGAATGTACAAGGAATAGTGTCAGAGAATAGAGTTAAATGCAGAAAAAATTAGCATAATCACTGAGTTGTGAAAAGGGGATCAATGTGACCTCCTTTACCCGCGATGAGCTTTATAACTCACAATAAACAAACCGATAAAGTTTCATGACAATTCATGACAAAGTGTACGAGAAATGCAGCTAAATGCGAACACTTAACGTAATCACCAAAAAGGTAGGTTATTGTAACCTTTATTGACTGTAATGAGCAGTACGCCTCACAATGAACACACCCATCAAGTTTCACCGCTTTACGTGCAACAATGTCAAAGAAATGGAGTTCCATGTAAACTTTACATAATCAATGGAACGTGAAAAGTAGGTCACTATAACCTAATCTGAATGATGATCAATAGTATTCAAGATGCATATACCAAGTTTCACAACTGTAGACGCAACAGTGTCAAAGAAATGAAGGTAAATGCAAAAGATTTTACGCCTGTGCTAATAATAACGATAAAAACGACGACGACGAAACCAACAACACAAAAAGTGGAACCAGTGTCTCGCCCTTGTTTCGCCCTTGAGACAAAACAAAGCTAGAGCTGAAATTTTCATGAATGTATCATCAATACTTTTGGAGATGTTACATCAGCATATTTTGAATGAACTTTCTATCAGTCTGACTCTTGAAAGTTTGATTTACTAAAGGCCAGGTGTAAGAAGAATTTGTCTCAAGACTATCTATTCGTATCCGAGTATCGTATCAAGCCGAATAAGTTTTATGTTCTTTTTAGCCATCGTGACTCAACGATTAGTGTCCTGGACTCGAGACCAGAAGGTGCGGTTTCAAAATCTGTCCAGAACTGTCCAGACTGGCAACCGTGGTGTATCTCTTAGAGTAGTAGGGTTGTGACAGCCTGATATCAGTTGGCAATTTTCCGAAATTAGTGTTACCATTTCGTTTAGGAGTACGAAAACGCAAGAGCACAGTTGGCAATTTTCCGAAAATAGTGTTACCATTTCGTTTAGGAGTACAAGAACACACGAGAAGAGATGGTAATTTTCCAAACTTATTATTACCAACACTCAAGCACAGTTGGTAATATTCCAAAAGTATTATTACTATCTTGTGTAGGGGTACGAGAACACCCTAGCAGAGCTGGTAATTTTCCAAAAAGTAGTATTACACTCTCGTGTCGGAGTACGAAAACACAACGAACACACTCGTAAATTTCTAAAGCACCACCATCCCGTTAAGGGATTTAAGTAGACAACGAGCATTCATGTAAATTTCTAAAGCATCAGCATAATATGAAGTGATAAAAAAGATAAAAGGGACAAAAACAACAGAAAAGGGTAATGCGGTATAAAGATGGAAAATGATAGAAAGAAAAAGATAAGGAAATGTAATAGAAGATAGAAAAAAGAGAAGGATTCGAAGGAAAAGGAGATAAACGGCTGATGAAAAGGCAGACAAAGACAGAAAAATAGGCAAAAGAGAAAAATAGAAAAAAAAAGAAAAAGTATAAAGTCATGGAAGAAACAGGAGAAGAAAGGATGAATGAAAAAGGATACGAAAATAAAATGCAATGGAAAGACATAAAAAGATACAAAAAAGAGATAAAAAGATACCAAAAAAAATAGATATATAAAGATACAAAAATAGAAATAAAGATACAAAAAAGAGATATAAAGATACAAAAAATATATAAAAAGATACAAAAAAGACATAAAAAGATACAAAAAGAGATATAAAGATACAAAAATGAGATATAAAGATACAAAAAAGATATATACAGATACAAAAAAGATATATAAAGATACAAAACAGAGATATAAAGATACAAAAAAATATATAAAGATACAAAAAAGATATATAAAGATACAAAAAAGAGATATAAAGATGAATGTATTATGGTCAGACAGAAATAAAGACAATACATCTTTAAAAAATCAGGATCAGGGCAAAAACTATGCAGCGGTGTATATTTTAAACGAAGAATTACAATGAACTTGTAAAAATGTTAGTTGGTGAGCCCAGTTTTCTCTCTCAGGATAATCCCATTATTCAAGTCCAGATGACAAGCACTCAAGTAGTGACCTTTGCTGTGACCAAACATATTGCCGCTCCCTTACTGTCTCCCATACAAGCACTACCACCTAAGGTGAGTTTTTAACTGTACCAGGAACAACAAATGGCCAGTCTGATGAATATGATTTAATTCACTATCAGTCTAATCAGATGACATTACTCAAGGGCCATTTAATCAATCCCACATCTGAGGTTATTAAACTGAAGGAAAGACAGACTTTTACAGAAGCAGCTAAGGAGAACCCAACTGTAATCACCTGTCCTCGCCCCTCAACAGATGCCAAAGTAACAAGTAATTCCTCAACCACCCAACAGGCTTCTGGTGTAATTCACTGCATCTGAGCCTCAAACTGGAAAAAGTAGCTAAGTCTCCTCCATAACGTTGAAAGATCCAAACGAGCAGCATACAAACAAATAGGTAGTGCAAAAATAGTAAATGGCAAACACATCTGCCAGGATCTTCACATGAGATACTTGGGGACTCTCTTGTAAAAAGCATAAAAGAGAAGGCTCTTAGAAGAGGCGTTCATTGTATTGGTATCTCTGGAGCTTCAATTGAGACTATCAATCAATGCATCAAGCTCTTTAACTTGGAAAACTTTCATTTGCAATCGTCTCATTTGGAGCCAATGATGCCCCAAGTGGAACAGATTTAGAATATTTTCTGGAAAAGTTGGATCAGTTTATCTTGCACATCAGGAATGTTAATTCACAATGGACGATAATTGTGTGTGGTGTATGGCCCGACAGAGAATGTGTTGTACCCTCCATTGGTCTGAGTAACCATTATCACACATTTGAAACAAGCAACACCAATGCTTTCCATTCCAAATCATCTCACCATACAATTTCGTACAGAAGTTTTACAAAATTAAATGAGAAAAAGTTCCAAGATGAATCAAAATCTGTTCCATGGGTTATCATATGTTGGATGATATCGATGATGGTTTAGATTCTTGGTACTCACTCTTTACAACTGTAATTGATATGTTATTCCTTTGAAAAAGTAGAGAGATGAACATGTTAATTAGTCAAATTGGCTTACACCCGAAATCATATACAAACATGTGCTAGACTTAAAATACTCGTATACACTGACAAATAAAACAAAAATGAGAAAGGAAGTTGTAAGGTTCATAAGGTCACAAAAATCTCACAACCAAAAACTTGTTGACGAATCTCAATAGAAACCAAAAAACATTTTAAAATTTTCAAAGAACAAGGAGGTGTTAAAAGGTTGTTCTTATAATTCATATTTAATAATTGTTGCACCTTAAGAAAAGATGGTGTATGTATCAGTAAAAATGGAGATATTGCCAATGAGCCCATTAACATTTTTTGTTTCTGTTGCTGATCATATTAAGTAACCAGTTTATCCTTGTATTCATGATAAACTTTCAGACTTTTGCATTGAAAAAAATCCCTGAACATACTTTCTATGAAATGCCTTTTATAACTGACAATAAAGTACTGAAATATCTACAAAATTTAAAAGTAACAAAGTCCACAGGTGCCGATATCATTGGACCAAGATTATTATGGACATCAGTACCTTTCATTCGGAAAGTGTAACATACAGTATATATGTAACCTTAATTAAAAACAAATACATTTCCAGACTAATGGAAAGCAGCTAAAGTCAAACCTCTTCATAAATGTGGTCCACATGACGACGTTAACAATTTCAGACCCATCTCAATCCTTCCTGTCTTATCAAACGTTCTCGAAAAAAAAAACAACATTCTAATGATTCCCTAATTATTCTTTTTGACGAACAAAACTTGTTTAAGAAAAGCTAAATTTATGTTTAAAGTTTCTAAGGGATCCATGTCAAACTATATAAATGATATCTTTATTAAAGAGCCAAATACTATTAATACATATTCTAGTTTATTAATACTAATACATATTCTAGTTTACTTATTACACATTCTAGTTTACTAATACGTATTCTTGTTTACTAATACTACTAATACATATTCTACTTTACTAATACATATTCTACTTTACTAATACATATTCTACTTTACTAATACTAGTACATATTCTTCTTTACTAATACTAATACATATTCTACTTTACTAATACTACTAATACATATTCTACTTTACTAATACTACTAATACATATTCCACTTTACTAATACTACTAATACATATTCTACTTTACTAATACTACTACATATTCTACTTTACTAATACTACTAATACATATTCTACTTTACTAATACATATTCTGGTTTACTAATACTACTAATACATATTCTACTGTACTAATACTAATACATATTCTACTTTACTAATACTACTACATATTCTACTGTACTAATACTAATACATATTCTACTGTACTAATACTACTAATACATATTCTACTTTACTAATACTACTAATACATATTCTACTGTACTAATACTAATACATATTCTACTGTACTAATACTAATACATATTCTACTTTACTAATACTACTACATATTCTACTGTACTAATACTAATACATATTCTACTGTACTAATACTAATACATATTCTACTTTACTAATACTACTACATATTCTACTGTACTAATACTAATACATATTCTACTTTACTAATACTACTAATACATATTCTACTTTACTAATACTACTAATACATATTCTACTGTACTAATACTAATACATATTCTACTGTACTAATACTAATACATATTCTACTTTACTAATACTACTACATATTCTACTGTACTAATACTAATACATATTCTACTTTACTAATACTACTAATACATATTCTACTTTACTAATACTACTACATATTCTACTTTACTAATGCTACTAATACATATTCTACTTTACTAATACTACTAATACATATTCTGCTTTACTAATACTAGTACATATTCTTCTTTACTAATACTAATACATATTCTGGTTTACTAATACTACTAATACATATTCTACTTTACTAATACTACTAATACATATTCTACTGTACTAATACTAGTATATATTCTTCTTTACTAATACTAATACATATTCTGGTTTACTAATAATACTAATACATATTCTGGTTTACTAATACTACTAATAAGTATTCTCCTTTACTAATACTACTACATATTCTACTTTACTAATACTGCTAATACATATTCTACTTTACTAATACTACAAATACATATTCTACTTTACTAATACTACTAATACATATTCTGCTTTACTAATACATATTCTAGTTACTAATAATACTAATACATATTCTACTTTACTAATACTACTACATATTCTACTTTACTAATACTGCTAATACATATTCTACTTTACTAATACTACAAATACATATTCTACTTTACTAATACTACTAATACATATTCTGCTTTACTAATACATATTCTAGTTACTAATACTACTAATACATATTCTAGTTTACTAACACTACCCTCTGTGTAATCTAATAACTTTCTTTTTCTTAAGCCTAAAGCAAACTGTAAAAAAATAGTTTGTCTTTTTATGGTCTAATCATTTCTAACTATCTACCCAAAGATGTTACGAAGTATCATCAGTGCCTTCCATACATCATAGATGTTTGCAATGGATGCAATATGTTGATATCTACACCAGCTTATGGCAAACTCTATTGTGTGTGTGTGTGTGTGTGTGTGAGAGAGAGAGAGAGAGAGAGAGAGAGAGAGAGAGAAAGAGAGAGAGAGAGAGAGAGAGAGAGAGAGAGAGAGAGAGAGAGAGAGAGAGAGAGAGAGAGAGAGAGAGGGAGAGAGAGTTTGCAATCATGCAAATCTGTGTGACACAATGCTTTGTGTGTTGTGTGCTGAATCAATATCATGTTGTTTTTCTGTACACTTATCAGTAATACCTTTTTGGTATGATGCTTGTATCTCGTCTGCATTTGATATATTTGTTTGTACGTATGTAAATAATCCAGGGCCACAAAGCTCATGAAATAAAGACTTTATTATTATTATTATTATTATTATTATTATTATTATTATTATTATTATTATTATATAAAAATCAATAAATAAGGATAAAAACGTGGGACGTTTAAAGTCGTGAACCCCCAAAACGGCATCTGAAAATTGTTCGGTTTAACTTCATTTTGCTATTTGTTTTTAAAAATAAAATATTCAACAACTGATAAACATAAGCATCTTCATCCGGAAATGCGTCTCTGTGTTCTGAGATCATCAAAAATAAAACACCTGAAATGTATCAACGGTCCAATGAATCTGGAAATGTGTCACTATTTCTTGAGCACATGTACTTCATCAGAATTGAAAATCCTAAACATATAGTTATCGTATAGCGCTATCCCGTAACAACTGTTGGTGCCAAGCGGTGGAATCCACTTAATTGAAGAGTGGATCCACATATTCGAACCCAGATCCAGTCAAACACAGACACGGTAAGAAAACTTTTCAGTGAGGATATTTTGCTGTTTGAGAGTAAGTTTTGATCGGATCTTCAGATAACATAACCAAGTCCAATCCTGAGCTACATGACGAAATAATGAGTAAGAAGAGGGCCCAAGGCCAAGGGACAAGGAGCAGATCCAAGATGATGGGATGTCGTCTGAGTCGGGGATCAGAAGACAAGAAGAGAAGATTTACTAATTAGATTTCTGGATGGACTGTATGATGAATATGCCAATTTTCAAGTTGAATACATAAAGGAGCCAACTGATGTTGATGAGGCTGTGTACCATGTGGTGAATTTCATGCAAACAAGAAACCGCGAGAATGGTAATGACTCCCTCTCTGACAGAAAGTTCAAGAAAATGGCTAGAAGGGCAGCGGAAAACGAAACAGTCAAATAAAAATAAGGACAAAACATCTGAAATGGATAAATATGTCTACCAAGAACCTAAATCTAGCTTAATCCAGTGGAACTACTGTGAATCCAAAGAAAGAAGTGAAATCTAAGAAAACCCACGTGGAAACCTCAACAGGTAACGAAATTTTCAGAAACTAATGGGAAAGATAGAAAAGTTGGAGGTGGAACTGAGAAAAGTTTTACAAATTATAGCCAATAAAAAGAGGAAGTTCACTCATCAAGGACAGAATACAGGGGATGAGCAAAGTTACTTTTGTTTTACATGCAGAAAACAGGGCCACTTTTCACGAGATTGCTCATTGAGGCTGAAAAAGTTCCTAGTGCAAACAAATGACGCTGAACAGAAAAATAATGAACCCAAATATTAGGAGGCACAAGCAGTCAGTGCAAGAAACAACGATGTCTATGTTTTAAATTAGGAAAGGCTGGCCTTGAGGGCCAAGTGCGACTTTTTTTTACAATGGGCAAACTTAATGACTTCAATCAAATCTCACAAGATAAAACAAATGTTATACAGCGCTGGCGTCCAAAATATGAGGGGATCTATATGAAAGGACCTATAGAAGGAGTAAAATTGATTTTTTACCGCGGACACGGGAGCAACAAAAACAATTATATCAGACAGAGTTTACAATAAAATATCTGAAGAGAAACATCCACAGTTTCAAAAATTTGCAAGTCTGTCGGGAGCAAGTGGCACATCACTAAAAGAATTAGGGAAGGCTGTTTTCCATATTGGGTTAGGACCATTGAAACTTGACAGAGTAGTGATCGTTGCGGACGTAGAAAATGATAAACAGCTTCTTGGAACAGATGTGCTATACAATGAAAAAGATGGTCCAGCAGACATTCTGCTTAGTAAGGGGATCATCAAACTAGGCGGTGTTTCAATACCATGCATAAAATTGTTTGGCCTCCATGATGACAAGGCAAGGAAAGTTTGGGCAGCAGACCAGTACATCATACCAGAGTACAGTGAAACATTAATTGACGTTTTTATAGGAAGGAAGCTTTATCTTTTTCAACCCTGGATTTAACTTTGGGGTACCATCAGATTCCAGTGAAAACTGAAGATCAGCAAAAGACTGCCATCATCACACAATATGGACTTTTTAAATACAAGATGATGCCAATGGGATTAACATGTGCCTCTGGAACTTTTCAACGTCTTGTCGAGTTGGTGCTGCAGGGTTTGCGTTGGCAGGCTTACTTAATATATATTGATGACATCATTGTGTTTGGTCCTAACTTTGAAGAGCATATGTCGTGTTTAGAAGAAGTACTGTTTAGGATACAATGGCTAGCTTGAAACTGCAGCCTGAGAAATGTCACATGTTGCAACCAGAAGTTGAACTTCTGGGTCATATTGTTAGTGAAGAGCGAGTGAGGCCTTGCCAAAGAAACATTATCAAGATATTAGATTGGCCAACGCCAACAAATATCACAGAGGTGCGTCAAGTTTTAGGCATGGAAGCTACTATCACAGATTTGTGAAAGATTTTGCCCAAATGATGCGGCCACTGGTGGTCCTCAAGCGGAAGAGAAAACTTTTTTATTGGACTCCAGAAAGCACCGCAGCACTTGAAAATTTTAAAACGGCACTGACTAGTCCAGATATTATGGGCTATCCACAACCAGTGGATGAATTTTGATTGGATACTGATGCGATCGATATTGACATAGAGGTAGTTCTGAGTCGATACCAGGGCAGTCAAGAACGCGTAATAGCTTATGATAGTCGTGCTTTAACCAAGCAGAAAAGAACTATTGAGTGACTGACAAAGAAATTCTGGCAGTGCGATACTTTGTTGACTATTTTCGTCAGTATCTTCTGGGCAGAACTTTCAAGATCAGAACTGACCATCAATCCTTGGTATGACTATTGAAACTAAAAGAACCAAAAAGGCTTATCTCACTATGGATAGAGATACTATCCACCTATGATTTCAGCATTGAATACTGACGTGGTGCTAAGCATGGGAATGGGGATGCTCTGAGTAGATGTTACCCTAGACACTGCACCTGTGCAAAATTTGACATGATGGAACAATTATCTTGTGGTCCTTGTAAGAAGTGTCAAAAGAGGGAGCAAGAGATGATGGGAAGTTTAACTACCCAACAAGCTTCAAAACATATGATTTCCAGACAGGCAGAGGGTTCACAAGAGGTCATCTCAGATCCCTATTCTGATTTCAAATTTGACCCAATAGGTTCTGGACAAGCAGAGGGTCCAGAATCTGATCATAATGCTAAAACTCTTCGAAGTGTGAAGACACGAGCACAATCTAAGAAGAAGAAGAAACAAACCAAAAGAGAGAGAGAGATCAATCACTTAGGTTGTAACTCCTGGTAGGAAGTTGAGATCTAAAAGTGACCTTTGGGGTACCGTCGGGTGGAAACTATGATATACAAAAATTGAGAAAGTTACCAGAGGCTGATGAAGACATAGGCCACATCTTAGCAGCAAAATGGAAGAATACACGCCCAACAAGCACGGTAATAGCAACAACCAGTCCAGTTTTGCCATACTCCTGGTTGCTGCGGGATTCACTTGCGGTAATGAAAGATGGTGTTATTCATGAAATTTTTCAGAAAAGATGGAACAGGAGAACATTCACAATATGTGGTTCCTAGAGTACTAAAAGGGGAGATAATGAATCAAATGCACAATACAATCCTGTCCGGTCACTTACGATCTAGGAAAACATGTGAGAAAACCATAGATTTTATTTGATAGAAATGAGGGAGGACATTGGCAATTGGGTTAAGGAGGGTGATATATGTGCAGCACATAAGGAACTCAATAGAAAACCAAAAGCACCTTTGGGGTACATGGGAGTGGGGGCTCTTTTGGATAGGCTAGCTACATATGTATTCATTCATTTTTATGTTTTAGAAATCAGCTGTTTTAGTTCAAATCTTTGCTCAAGCAGAAAGGTTGCATGCAGATATTATTTTTCATGACCTTGTGAGGTCAAGTCAAGTGTTTCTTGCAGACCTTATTAAAATAATAATACTTATTAAAAAATTTTTAAAAAAATGGGAAACCACGGAATAATATTATTAATATTAATAATAACGATACAAATTATAATAAGTGCAAGTTTGATTGTGAAGCTATTGAGTATATCTCAACTCTCTATTCATAAGTTAGGAATGATATTGTAAAACTAGTGTATATCAAGGATTTGTATATAAACTGTCAGTTATTATTGTTATAGCCATTTAGTGTTTCTCAAAGCTCTGTTTGAAGTCAACCCACATGAATATAATTAAATTTCAGCCAATGTTTCTAACTCTATCACTAAATAATAAATTAATATAAAATCTGAACATTAAAATTTTGATATTTGTAAATTTTATTATCAAATTCTATCATAATAAACCGTTATTTCAATTAAGTATACTAGCATTTGTTCAAATGCACACTATCACTGTCACTTCGAGTCAATGAGTCACTATATAGAAGCGATGTACCTGATATTTGAATCTTGAATTTTAAATGCCATTTGTCTTTATGACTGTTAATAAAGTAGATGAAACCTAAATTTGAGTCTACATTCCATCCCTACCCCCATCCTTATAGCTAGGATTGCCCACTTCATTCGGGAATCGCAGCTGGAGTTTAGGTCTAAGTTTACGTTGGATTTTATTCTCAGGAGAGTTTATCGGACGCAAAGAGTACAGTGAGCCATTGAGTGGTCACCATGTTATTATCAGCCAGTGCTATCCCGTAACAATATTTATTTAGAATGGAGTTGACGGGACGGGGGCGGAAGTGGGTGTTAATGAAATTACTCATACATAAACTAAAAGGGACCTATAGCTATTTAGATAAAGACCTGTTCCAATTTTCTTAAAGAAACAAATGAAATGATAATATAATATTTTTTTGTATCAGAGATGGATGGGGGTAGAAGTGGGTGGTAATGAAATAACTCGTATATAAAACTACGACGGATCTGTAGTTATCACATACTTGGTACACTTTACATACAGTGTGTGCAGTTTAATATTTTTGAATATGACAACATGTTAACATATCTCTGTATGTGAATCTGATTGGTAGAAAGAAAAATAAATAAATAAATAAATAAAAAATTCCCACCATGAAATTCTCGCACAGTATTCTCATTACAGATTGGCTGCGACCGTGGAAATTTTCCTAGCATCGCCTTCTGGAACCTAACTTTTTTTTTTCAGTAGTACTATCAATAATTTGGCGGCCATCTTTCCAATCGATTGTCCTATGGTTATTGAGGAAAATAGGTTACATCTGTCGGAATATGGCCAATTTATCCCATAGGTCTCGTTTACAAATGACATTAAGAGTATCGGTCAATGGATAGAGGGCTGGGGGGGGGGGTCCAAACGTAAAACTAGAACATGAGTACATTGTACCCCTAAACCTGTTACTGGCACCCCAACCCCATAACAAGCGTGGTTCAAATGTCAACCTACAAGAGTAAATAAACTCACCTCGCTTTTGAAAAGAATGTCGACAAATGCCGGTCTCCGAACTGACAGAAAGATATCTAACCATAGCATTCTTCCAAATCAAATAATGCAAATATTCGGTCACAAAACATTAAATCTTGAATCACTATTATACCCAGCAACACCTCTATAGTCAAGATTTAGTAACATGTCTGGATCCAGTCATCATCCCTTCACACGAATATCCAACAACTGGAATGCTACTTTAGTGACATTAACACACTTTAGGTCAGTGGTTCCCAAACTTTTTTGATCGCGTGGGAACCACTTGCTTGAGGTGGAAACATCGTGAACAGTGTCATCGAAATCAATGTATATATGGCGCGTCAATTACTCATAGCGAGCGAACTATGTGACTTCACACAGGAATTTCAATTGGAGATCCAGTGTTGAAAAATGATGTTGTCCGTGTTAAATATTCAAATAATTTGAAAGGACAGTTTCTCTTTGAATTATAATTTGTAAAAAAAATCTACTTCTAAATGTTACTGGTTATCGAATTGTGCATTATTGATTCAACTCGCGTCTGGGACTATTTTTTTCACGCTCAAGAATTGAAAGGTGCAGCGTCTGAGCCAGAATTTAATGAATGTCGAAAATCATCTGTTCTTCTTTTTATCTTTACACTAAAATAAAACTATTTGATAAATAGAATCTCAAATAGGTATTTATTTAATATTTAATTTATGAAACTCGTTGAATAAATTCAACATTAAATCATTACCCATTTGAGATCATCTATCTGTTTAATTATATTTGAGAAAAACGGGGAATGTATTTGAAGCCAAAACAACTCAAACCCTTCTAACATAAGATTGTGAAATCAAACGGATAAACAAACAGATAAAGTATATAGACCAAAGCTTTTTTAGGGAATAAAGTGACTTTACCAACGTCTTTGAGCGCTGTTTATAATATTTTGAAATTTAATTACATGCGAATATGCAAATTCTTACAAAATAAAAAAAGCATTAAACACTTACTGTACAGATCTATTTTATCTTAAGATTCCAGTACGAGCTAAAGATGAAATCCCTATACCAAGTCTTTACATTGGTGTCTATTGCGTTATATCATTCAAGTGATTGAAATCTGTTATATATGTACTTAGGTAAAATTATAATAGATCGATATTGGTAGTTGTTCAAAAAAAAGGTATTAGACTACTCCTTTGAGACTGATTCTAATTTCCCTAATTATGTCCCATTGACCGTACTTGCCAAATACAAGCTTAATTTTTTTTATATATAATTTTTTTAAAATAATTTATTATTCCTATTATAATTAATTTTTTTCTTTCCCAGATGTACAAATTGTAGCTTTAAAATCTGACCGGTTTGGTGATTTAAGTTTTGATTTCGTCGTTCGAAATTCGAGATGGTGGATGTTTGTTTTTGTGTCTGATTTAGGTAAGTGCATTTACTATGTAGTGAGAATATTGAATAGACAATTATTTTGTTCCTCTCTAAAAGTTACGAACTTTAGTTCTATTGAAAAGCATTCGAACTGAGCAGTTAGGAAGTAATGGGTATTCAATTGTTTAAACTATTTTCGCTCAATCCGGAGAAATATACTTGATTTCGCAGTCAAGATGTCCTGTCTACATGCGACGTTGAGCGATGAGGGCTCGCGCTTTGCACGCAGAATCTCCGTCGGTAACCTCTTGAAATCTAAACTTTTGAAAGAAATAGAGAAGCGACAGAGAGAAAGAAAAGAGAAAAGCGAGAAGATTTATGTGGGTAAGCACTTCGGCAGGTGGGATTTGCTATATCAAACGTATGGGTCGAATTTCCATGCGAAAGACGAAATCTCAGCAGGACTTCCGAGTGTTTATATTTCATTCATTAACACGTGGTTTCGTTTGTATATTCTTTTGAACAGTTTAGACAATATCTCATGGTAACAAATGGTTTTGTTTACATTTGCGGACGAAAGTGGTACAAGTAGGGTTCAGTAACAACAACAAAAGATATTCTGATACAAAATGGATAATCTGATACAAAATGGATAATAAAAATGTAAATGAAATTTTTTTAATAACAAATCCAGGCAAAATAAAGCACAGGAATTATATTTTTTAAAGTTTCAATTGTTAAGAACAAGAGGTTTCAAGAGATTCGACGCTATTTTATTTTAGTAATTATTTCTACACCAAACCTCTCGTATGGAGAAAAGGCAACTACAAAATTTAAAAAAATCATATTGAAAGTTCTTGGCGGTAGTAATTTGTTAGACAAACTCACTCGTCACTCGTGTGGGTACGCAGCAACACTAAAATAAAGGGACACGTGATCGTACTGGGCATCTGTTTAGAGTGGACAATTGCTCATAACGGACACATATTTAGAGGGAAGACTTTCTCATAACCGACAAATGGATCATGACTATGAATGGCAAATTACTATAGTTTCTGAACTGAAAACAAATATCCCTTTTTATTCTTGTTGTCTTTCCAAACAAATGCAAACGCTATCTCTCTCTCTCTCTCTCTCTCTCTCTCTCTCTCTCTCTCTCCATCTAACACTTGCAACATAGTTAATTATTTTTTTAATGTGGTTATCTTAAAGATAAGAATAGTTAATTTGCATGCGCGTAAATACCATAGCATAAGCAAGTGTAAGGTGTAAGGAGACAACGTCTGTATAGTAGAATTATTTAGTATCTGTGGAGTAGAATGACTTTAATGGATAGGTTGCTCAAAGCAATGTATCCATATTTGAACAAATTTGTAATTGTCTCAGTTCGCATCATAATAACATCCAATACAGTCAAAACTGTAAAAGAACTTGATTATTTAATCGGTTGAATACAAAAGGAATTACAATTCATTCCAGGCTTTTTACAAGACATCAATCGTTGCACACATTGTGACAAAAGTTTTAGACACAGAAAATCATTGAAAATGCACGAGGGTAGATGTATCTTTCTTTCACCTAAGGCACACTTTTATCCGGCCGCAGACCAAGTGCAATTATAAGCAATCTAAGTACCTCCTCTAGTGATTATTTAGACGGTGGCTGTATCTTGTGGCCTACCAATTTCTGTAAGAGCATGTTAAGCGTTAAAACTGTGTTTACCGATGCGTCGTAATTGCCATCTACTCCTTTTCTTGTCTCTGACATTTAGAATACAAAAAGTGTACAACATTTGACGAATGTATTGGTTGTTGCTAGGTTGTGCATTTGGTTTGCTTTGCGCCGCCTGGTCGAGGTGTGCCCTTGGCATTCCACGCATGATGTAGTGTGCCCTTGGCATTCCACGCATGACGTAGGCTCTACAGTTTATGTTTTCGTGTTGTACTGTTGGCTTTGGCGATATCTCCGATTCGCAAAAAACATAGCCGATGTCAATAAGCAACAGAAAGTTGGAAATGGACAGTGTCCCAAAAATACCTCTTACTCATTTAGGTCTTCTTTTTGCTGTGCTTTTAATTCTTTTTCGGAGAATTTCTTCGCCATATCTTCCTCCATTTGTTCCTGACCCACATCCATTTGTTCCAACTTTGCTCCATCTTTAGAAATCTGTTCAAACCTCAAAATGTCCTATAGCTTTCTAAAGGAATTAATTTTTCTCTCTGCAGTGTTAATTTGTTTGACTATAACTGGAATGCATCTTCCGTTGTTTTATTTGTTGGTCTGATCTGGCAAGACTTTCTTCAACAATACTTTTGAATTCGAGGTGCTGTATATCTTTTTTTTTTTTTGTCATTCCTCTGCTTGCCTATTCGTGTTTTCTCTAAGGGACACCTCGCCTTTAGTGATAAGACTGCTTGTTGCTTTGGGTGTGTTAAATTCATCTATCTCTCGCTAGAGTGTTTGCTCTTGATATGGTGTGTAAGATTTCACATGTCCCATGCTGAGTGAGGGCAAAACGAGACGCTGTTTTGTCATACTTAGTTATCATTTCAGTAGCGAATTCAGAAGATAATCAATGATTACATAGCTCACATCTTCCAAGTTCTTAGTACTCTCCGGTATCATGCAGAAAATTAATTCTAACTTAAGCTTTTCTTGTAATTTCTTATCTATGCATTTTAAATATTAATCTTTTTCAATTTTAAAATGTTAACATCTAATATACACTATATAGTTAGTAGTGTTCTAACATAAAGTAAAACCATATGGATACATACATACATATATACATACATACATACATACATACATACATACATACATACATACATACATACATACATACAACCATACAACCATACATACATACATACATACAATCATAGATACATACATACATACATGCAACCATACATACATACATACATACTATGGCAGGACATAAAAACATACAACAATAAAAGATAGCATCCTTTTTCATTATATCAAAGAAAATATACTATAATGAATTAATAAAAAATCAAGATTAACTTTGTCTTTGTAATTAATCGTTGTTCTTAAAATCTTTTTTTCAGAAGCTATTATCATTGTTCACCCAAGATTTTACAGGGTGAAAGTAATAGGTTTTTAGTAACCTCAGAGTGACACCCAGTAATACAAAAATAGTTATTGCATCAATAATGACCTTAATTAGTAAATACAGCAGAGGCCTCAAATGAAAAGCATGTAGCATGCAGTCCACTCACCTAATTCCTATAGTCATTCACATGTGCAATACACAGTTAACCTGCTGAGGAAAACATATCACAATATACAAGTTATACTCATTAAAATGGAATGTTTACCATTAAATAAACATGTTTATTCCTACTTCCAACTGCACTGGTCAGAAAGAGCCTTCTGAGTAGACAGTGATGTATACAGGATGTTCCACTGGTCATGAACTAAGCACAAATACCGTATATACTCGCGTATAAACCGGGTCCAAATGCAAACAACATAGACCCTGATCTGCCGTCGCATAATGCGCCAGGAGATCAGGTGATATGTTGTTTGTTCTACTGATTAGTCCTTACAAACTGCATAGACCCAGATCTGCCGGCGCATTATGCGACGGCAGATCTGTGTCTATGCAGTTTGCAGTTGGTATTGGACTATACGCGAGTATAACGGTATTTAACCCATGTGAGTAAAGCTTGACATGTAGGTCACAGTGACCTTCTTTGGTTGTAAAGGTGTAGTACTAACAGTACTAACAGAGATGCATATAGTTATCAAGTTTCGTGATTGGAACATAAACAGCACCCAATAAATGAAGTTTAAACACAAAATTTCAACCAAGTAACAGAAGCGTGAAAAATAGGTTACAGATACCTCGTTTTGCAATGTAGTACGTATCAAGATGCATTCTTTGACCATCTTTCATGATTCTGTGTAGGATAGTATGCATTTAACATGTCAACAACTCATGTGGTCATGAGCTAAAGCAAAAAAAAAAAAAAAAAAAAAAAAAAAAATAACCAATGCCAGTAAAAGGTGAAATATTGGTCACGATGAGCTTCTTTTGTTGTAAGGGTGTAGTACTAAGAGAGATGCATATCATCATCAATTCTGATTCTAGCATGAACAGTGCCTGAGAAATGAACATCAAACACAACGACCTACTCTTGCTATGTGATTCTAGTAATCGTCAAGTTTCATCAATTTAGATTAAGAGTATATATTCAGGGGGTGGATGTAAAACAACTCTATTTGGTTATAAGCTAAAACGCAAACACTTGACCTCAGCCAGTAACATGTGTAATGTAGGTGACATTTACCTTCTTTTGTTTCAAGAATGTAATAGAGATGCATGGAATCATCTAATGTGATGATTCTAGCATGAACAGTGATTGAGAAATAAACTTAAAACAAAATTTAGCAAAAGTCAGTGAAACGTGATATATGGGTCACAGGACCTATTCTTAATGACGATTTATTAATCATCAAGATGCATCCCCTCAGCAAGTTTCATGATTCCAGGGACTACAGTATACATAAAGTATGCCAAAACCTGAACTTAATCAAGAATGTACAACTAATGTACATGTACGTACAATGTTAGCCTCCTTAGTCCAATCCCCAGGAAGTAGATGCTATGAAACCCACTCCATGATGTTGTCCCAGACCTAGGAATAAATAGTTGAGATGCAATGAGAATGTACATACGTATACGCTTTTATCTGAGCCGACACCAGGGGTAAAACAATAACTCTCCTTTATTTTGTTGAAATGAGCTAAACTGTAATTAACTAAATGCCCCTAATTGTTACAAAATGTCACCAATTGTTACAAAGTGTCACTAATTATTACAAAAAGCCGCTAAATTGCACAGCATCTCCTAAAGTGAGTACCTAAAGTACATCCACAGAGCAAAGTCACTCACCGTCTCCAAAAGAGAATATCACTAAGAAGAGTTAGGAAAACAAAAAAGGCATAATATGCAAACCAGTTAGCATTACATGTGTCTACAGAGGTTCTAGTAATGTTGGAGGTCGATGCGGATGGTCTAGAATTACTTGTGTTTAATACGAAGGGTCTTGAAATATTATAATTTTAATGCGCAGGGGTCTAGACTAAAAAACAAAAACAAATATGTATGTTGTGCCTACGTGCAAATTTGATGTTAAATTAATGAATTTAAAATGCAACAAAATACAAATTTAATTTTAAAAATTGTTGTATAATCACTTCTACCAGTCGTCAATCACTGTTCTTCTCCAGGTCGTCGAAGTCATACAACCGGTATGCAATCGGAGGGAGAAGGGAACGAAACGACCGACAATTGCAATACCGGTTTTTGTATCTTACTTGCATTTTAAATTCAGTAATTAGACAAATATGATCGAATGAACAATTTAATAACTAATGTACTTGAATTACATAATATTTACAAACAATTTGGGGTATGACCCAAGAGCAGGAATGGCAGAAGAAGTAAGGGAAGTATATAATGTTATTATGTATTCCAGAGAGGGAGTAAGTTGGATGCAAAAACTATAACCACAATAAAAAAATTCAACCGTAAACTTTGACCAAAATATGTCCCAAATATAATAATTGACCCATTTATTCCACTCATTTGCAGGATAGGTACTGAGAGAAGGCGAGTGTTTGATGGAAACATATGCTAAATATGAAGTGAATTGGGTAAGGGGGTACTGTGCAACAAGCGCTGGAATTATTTTAAATAAAGCTGTCTACAGACTCACACATAAACGGACAAACCAAACGCTAGATGCCCCTATCTCAAGGCCATAAAATGCAAAAGAACCCACCAACCATAATGTTTCGCAAATTTCTTATATAGTTTTCAAATTACTGCAAATGAACCTGCTGGGAACGCTTACTTCATAATTTTCCAAAATCGCACAAAGCCAAAGAAATAATTGATTGTATATGTTTTAATCCATTTTCCTGTAAATATTTAACTAATGAAACTTTATATTTCTTAAAAACCTGTTTTAGGTTGTACATCAATTCATATTTCGAACTGGTATTAAAATGATATTTCTTTCATGATTCAAATGACCTTGTCAAATATTTGTAAAGTTTGAATAAATTTTGTATAAGAAAAAAAATCTACATTTACTTCGTCGGTTAACTGTCTTGCTTCTGAATATTCGTCAAGTAATATTTTTGTTGGGTTTTTTTTCTTCATTTATTTTCATTACTATCAATCTCAAATCCTGGTAGATTCCTTGTTTTATTCTAGTAGGGGATGGATTTTATTGTCAATTTCTTGTAGTGACTCTTGACTCCTGTGTAGTTTAACGACTATCTGGTAGTCAACTATCTCAGAATTCTTTGATGGTGTCTTAACTCTCTTGTAATCTCTTTCTGAACCCGCGGATTGGCGGTGGTAGCCCCTGCAACTCCCAAAATTGTTTATATAAAGTTTTTTTTTGTGCTTTTGTTTTTATTTGTTGTTGTCTTTTTGTAAGTAATTGTTGCACTGTCTTTATTAAATTAGGGCTAATTTAAGTTGCTAGAACTTGTGCCCAATCCCATTGTGTCATATTATGACAATACAATATGTTTAAACTAAATTTCATTCATAAGTCATTCTTTAAATATTTAGATAGTTCACTGGATCTTCTTTCGTCCATGTCTCCTGAAAAATAACGTAAATCTGTTTCAATGTGTGTTAAAATATCGGAAGAATCACACTTAACATTCATTTTATTTATTTAACTATACATATTTTAAGACATTTAATAATTTTGCATGTGTGTTGGTCGGATATAGAGATAAATACATCAATAGTATTTTTATTTGTTTTATAAACATATGTAACATAAAGTATATTTGTCATCAGTGCACTGAAAAACAATACAAATACAGTGAAAGCTGGCAAAAATGTATCCGTCTGTCCTATACAGACCTATACAGACTTGAAAAATTATTTATGGTTTTATTTTCTTCAATTTTTTGACAGGTTGGTTTCTTTAACTCTTAATTTCCAAGCTATAAACTGACCAGAGTTTTCTCCCCTTATTCTGCACAAAACCGAGTGTACTATAAATTACATTCCAGTTGTATGTCGCCAGTTTGATCGCACGCGAGTATAATTTAAGTTCATCATCATGTCGATGCATGAGCGATTTTTAAGTAAACAGATTTCCGTTGTGGTTGCGTCACTATTCAGTCGAATTTTCCATCACGTCGTAACTATTCAATACTCTAATGACTTCATGTGTTTCAGAATTGCCTTTAGTATACAAGTTACTTTTCACCATTCAACCAAGCACAGGTGATTAAACAAAGACGTTATAATCTTGGGCGTACTTCTCCATAGGACACAATCTGACTCTGGCAGACCTCGCCTTCAGCGTGTAGGTACAAATCAGAAATTGTACGCTCTAATTCTGTAACATTCTGCTCTGTTGATTCTACGTAATTCTCAGCAAATACGATCCTACTTTGTTAATAAATGAATTAGAAGTAACTTGAACATTGCAGTCCTTATTATTGTAAACATGAAAGCCGCTATATTTCTGTATAATTTAGCTGCCAGCTGTGTGTGTGTGTGTGTGTGTGTTTTGACCTTGGAAATGTCTGATCCAATACTATCACGTCATTTTTACTGATGTACCTGTAATTTTGTCATACAGTTTAAACCAGTCTAGCTACCAATGCACATATTAAGAAGTGGTTTTAAACTCGGAGCGGACTTACGTGACTCTGTGCAGAGCACACAGATAGCATTGTCTTGAAGGGACTAACTTTGTCGAGGAGCGACAACTTCCGGTCCTCTGGTACAATCATTTAGAACGTGAACAAATTCAAATTATTTTTATGTTAACTGGATTTTTTTCTTTTTAAAATTTCATTGTCGTTGAATCTAGAAACGTTTGGGTTGGTGTAAACAATTACTACTCGCTAGAAAGGTCAATATGATTTTTGTTTAAAATTTTAAATTTTCTTATCCCCACATGAGTGTTTAATGGAAGAAAAAAAAAGATTAAAATAAAATAGGGTCAATTTTAAGAAATATATATCATTCTCAATTACTACTTTACATCATCATCATCATCGTCGTCATCATCATCATCATCGTCATCTGTAAGGCCATATGAGGTTGAAGAAAATCCAGACACACGATATTACGTGGAGTGAAAAATCTTTTAATTTTTACTTCGTTCAAGCTCTATGATCTTTATTTTACCAACCTTCATGTGAATAAGTCTTCTTTAACAACAAGGTTGGGTTATAAATGAGGATTAAATGAGCTGTGTTATTTTTCCCCCTGGCTCTTGCAGCGAACAAACCTCTGAATATACACCTGACTGGTCAGTTATGTGCTTGATTGCTATGTTAACCAGTCCTGACCCATACCTGTACAGGTGAAACCACCCAGTGTCAAAATCCTGTCTTTGATTTCTTTGAAATAATGTAAAATATTCCTTAAATATATTTAAAAGTCGCGTATTTGAAATTGTAAAAATATTTATCCTTACTTGTGCTCTGCACTTTGAGGTACAAATTAGCACGATTCTACTCCTAATATCCCTCCATCTTCTTCTTCTTCTTCTTCTTCTTCTTATTATTATTATTATTATTATTATTATTGTCCTCTCAGTCATTTAGTATTGATGTTGACTGATGTTGTAATTTTATAACAATAATGATTCTTAGCATTTCATTTAAAGATGAAGTCCGAGTAAAACGATGGCATTTAATACCCGTGTACTTCACTCTTGTCGATCGTTGAAGATACATCCAATCACTACGATACCTACAATCACTTTCACCTTGGAAAGATTAAGTCAATCGTCTTAATGTCAAATGTAGCTCAGTGAAAGAAGGTAAGGAGGATGATAGTAAGTCAGATCAATACAAATTTACGTGGTCACGTGAGTATGAAACCCAGTCTTCTTCATGCTTACATTACCTATTTCTATTTTTCCCTTATGATCAATATTTTGAAATGATTGAGAATAGTAGCTTTGATAGAGCAATAGACTCTTTAGTACAAATCATTCAATCAACTGCAGATAGATCTGGTATGAAAAGAGTGATCAAGAAGTCCCCTTTTCAAGGGTCAGTGTCAGTACAAAAACATGAGTGGTTTTATAAGGAATGTGAAAATGCTAAAAGAATGACAGTGAAGGCCCTAAGAAGCTTCAGGTTTAATAGATCTGCCCAAAACTTGGAAACTTATCACTGCCTTAAAAAAAAGTTACAGGAAGTTAACCGCAGAAAAGAGAGGACAATATGAAACTAGATTACAAAATAGACTAGACTCTGCTCTTAAAAATAGAGATTCTGTAGCATTTTGAAATTTACTTAGATCGAGATCATGGCATGGCCAACAACATATTTCCAAGCCCAAGATGGTTTGAGCATTTTCATGGTGTATTTCATTCTCCTAGCCCTGACTCATTGATTGTACTCCTTGAATAATACAACATGGGAAGATCTTGATACATTGTACTCCTTGAATAATACAACATAAGATGATCTTGATACATTGTACTCCTTGAATAATACAACATGGGATGATCTTGATACATTGTACTCCTTGAATCATACAACATGGGATGATCTTGATACATTGTACTCCTTGAATAATACAACATGGGAAGATCTTGATACATTGTACTCCTTGAATCATACAACATGGGACGATCTTGATACATTGTACTCCTTGATTAATACAACATGGGAAGATCTTGATACATTGTACTCCTTGAATAATACAACATGGGAAGATCTTGATACATTGTACTCCTTGAATAATACAACATAGGATGATCTTGATACATTGTACTCCTTGAATCATACAACATATGATGATCTTGATACATTGTACTCCTTGAATCATACAACATAGGATGATCTTGATACATTGTACTCCTTGAATAATACAACATAGGATGATCTTGATACATTGTACTCCTTGAATCATACAACATGGGATGATCTTGATACATTGTACTCCTTGAATCATACAACATAGGATGATCTTGATACATTGTACTCCTTGAATAATACAATATAGGATGATCTTGATACATTGTACTCCTTGAATAATACAACATGGGATGATCTTGATACATTGTACTCCTTGAATCATACAACATGGGATGATCTTGATACATTGTACTCCTTGAATCATACAACATAGGATGATCTTGATACATTGTACTCCTTGAATCATACAACATAGGATGATCTTGATACATTGTACTCCTTGAATCATACAACATGGGATGATCTTGATACATTGTACTCCTTGAATCATACAACATGGGATGATCTTGATACATTGTACTCCTTGAATAATAAAACATAGGATGATCTTGATACATTGTACTCCTTGAATAATACAACATAGGATGATCTTGATACATTGTACTCACTGAATAATACAACATGGAATGATCTTGATACATTGTACTCCTTGAATCATACAACATGGGATGATCTTGATACATTGTACTCCTTGAATCACACAACAAAGGATGATCTTGATACATTGTACTCCTTGAATAATACAATATGGAATGATCTTGATACATTGTACTCCTTGAATCATACAACATAGGATGATCTTGATACATTGTACTCCTTGAATCATGCAACATAGGATGATCTTGATACATTGTACTCCTTGAATAATACAATATGGAATGATCTTGATACATTGTACTCCTTGAATAATACAACATGGAATGATCTTGATACATTGTACTCCTTGAATAATACAACATGGAATGATCTTGATACATTGTACTCCTTGAATAATACAATATGAAATGATCTTGATACATTGTACTCCTTGAATCATACAACATGGGATGATCTTGATACATTGTACTCCTTGAATAATACAACATGGGATGATTTGATACATTGTACTCCTTGAATAATACAACATGGGATGATTTGATACATTGTACTCCTTGAATAATACAACATGGGATGATCTTGATGCATATATTACTGAAGATGAGGTAAGGAAAGCAATAAATGAGATCAAAACCAGGGAAAGCTCAAGGATGTGATGGTATAAGTTGTGAACTTTTAAAAGCCTCTGAAAATTACATTGTACCATTACTCACATATTTGTTTAATACAATGTTTAATGCCTGATACTTTCCAAAAGACTGGTGTATAGCTACAATTGTTCCACTTCTTAAAAAGAGCAACCAAAATGACCCAAATTATTACAGTGGAATAAGTCTGTTATCAGTTCTGAGTAAAGTTTTTACTAATATTCTCAATAAAAGGCTCACACAATGGGTAGAAGAAAACCGTATACTAGGTAAAAAACAAGCGGGATTTAGGAGAGGTTAGAATACTGTAGATAACATATATGTTCTGAATCCTATTATTTGGAAATATCTGAGGAAGAAAAAGGGCAGATTTTATTGTACATTTATAGACTTTGAGAAGGCCTTTGATAGAATTGATACGAAAGCTCGATGGTATAAGCTTAATGTATGTAACTTAATGCAAAGATGCTGAAAATGTTGCAAGCAATATATGCAGACGTCAGAGCTTGTGTAAGAACCTCGAGTGGATTAAAGTGATATCTTTCAGTGTCCAATAGGTGTTAGACAGGGCTGCCTGTTGTCACCACTGATTTTCTCACTTTTTTTAAATGACCTGCAAAGTACACTTTCTGATGATAACAGTGGTATTGACATAGAAAATGTGCTGAAGCTTTTTCTTCTGCTTCATGCAAATGATCTTGTATTACTGGCCGATACAGCAATTGAAATGCAGCGTTTATTAGATAGACTTTTCCAATACAATGGCTACTGGAAACTAAAGGTAAATCTTGATATAACTGAGGTAGTGGTTTTCTGAAAGTGCGGTTATTTAAGAAGTTTTGAAAAATGCTATTTTGGGGGCAAGAAACTTAAGGTTAGTTCTTATTATAAATAATTAGGGGTTGTTTTCTCGTCAAGGGGAGTTTGGAACAAATGTCAAAAACATTAGCAGAACAAGCATCTGAGGCAGCACATGCTCTGAAAATTAAATTGATTAAATTTGGAAAATTGTCTGTAAATATTTCATTTAAAATTTTGACACTACAATTTTGCCCATTTTGACTTATGCTTCTAAAGTATGCGGCTTTAGTGAAGCCCATGATGAAGAAAGGGTGCATGATAATTTTTGTAAATATGTCTTACAGTTAGGTAAATCGAGTCCTAACTGTTTTGTGCTGGAAGAATTAGGCCGTAACTCTCTCAAATCTGTATATATTGCCAGACCAATTAAATATTGGTTGAAACTACTTGAAATGTCAGATAATCGATTGTCCAAATTGTGTTAAAAAATGCAACTCTCTTGGCTTGAGGGTACAAGTAGTATAGCTCTACAATTTGGACTCATAATGTTAAGAAATTTTTATTGATTTATGGTTTTGGTGAGGCATGGTATAACCAAGGAGTGGGGAACAAGGAGAATTTTATGAATTTATTATAGATTAGATGTATAGACACACAAAATTGGCATGCAGAGGTAAATGGCATGGACAGTCTGAGAGTATACAGGATATTAAAGACGGACTTATGTATTGAAGATTATTTGCTCTGCAAAGACAAGCCTATTTTAGAAATATATACTGTATATTGAGGGGCGGGTTACTTGATGTTAAGGTTAATTCAGGACGCATTGAGAAAATGAAAAATGTCAAACAAACCAGCGTTTCTTTTTCCCAAACTCCGTTATCATTGCACTTATATTTTAAATACAGCTATTTATACACAGCAGATCAAAGTTTGAGAATTCAGCATCAATTAAAGAAACAACGGGTATAGCCGGCCATTGCATATGTGTGATATGTATTTATCAAGTGGATATATATATATATATATATATATATATATATATATATATATATATATATATATATATATATCCGTTACATTCAGTACTCTAAATAAGGAATAGGACATAGGACAGTGACATATTTTGAATCTGTTACCGGTGAAATTTTGTTTCCAGATTAAAAAACAATCCAGCTCATGTAATATAATTCCGTGTCTTTGAAAACTATCTCTAGGATTTGTGCTGAAGTTAAGCTAAGAAAAAAAAGAAAAAAAAGAAAGTTCATGTCTTGACATTCTGTCACAATTCATACAAATACTTTGTTCTATACTTAAATAGTCATATGCACGGTATTTGAATGGCCGGAAGAAAAATGTAATGATTGTTAGGCGATGATGAAATCCACAGACAGACGCAAAAACGGACATATGGACGGACTATATCAAGGATAGTTTATTATGACTTGTGAGAATGTACCATCCAGTCAAAACCCTTCCAATGAATTTTTGTTTGTTTGTTTGTTTCTTTGTGTTGGTATTCTCTGTATTCCACAATGAACACAATGACCACAATGAACACAGTGAACATGTAATTATCTAAAGATAAGATCCCCATGAAAACCACAAGTCAATATTAGCATGTGTCTTCTACTCTTTTTCAGCACCTGAATTCGCTGACTTGGCGACATGTGAAAACAATACTAATAAGAATATACAAAAAAACAAAATAATAATAATAATAATAATAATAATAATAATAATAATAATAATAATAATAATAATAATAAATATTTGCTTCATTTAAGTTAAGGCGAGGACCGAATTCCAACTCTGAAATGATTCGGGTCAAATTTCGTTAACAGTGGAATATGTATAATTATAAATGTGTCGACTAGTAATGAAATTTCTTATTTCTTATTTGTATTTTCTTATTATTTTTCTTTTCTCTATTTCATTTCATCTTATTCTACTATGTATACGTAGAAAATGCACGACTTTAACTATTTCATGAAATGAAACCTTCTAGAGGCATCAATACCAATATCAAATATTTTCCCGTTTTATGTCAAGTTGCATCTACGATTTTGTAGTTAGTCATGAGATAGACAATGTATGGAATAATTTCCGTTAATTTAAATTTGCACACCGGCATAACCGAGTACAGTTTACTCCGTGTGTGAAAAAGGGGGAATAATTCAGTGTGCACTTGAGTCACTAACGTTTATTTTAAGAGAGACAACATATAAATGCGATTTTAATGGAACTCTCTTCTCAGTTGTACATTGTTAGGACTCTAGGTCTTACAATAATGTAACAGAAAGAAAGTGAACCAACAATGTAAGTAAAATCAACAAGCAATTTATTTCTAGACAATTAAAGTGAAAGTTCAAAAGACACTTACAGTAACGTGAATTAAAATCCAAATAATCCAATCATCCTAAGTGTCCTAATTACAAGTCCTAAATATAGAATGTTCCGAATGAATTTAAGTAGCATTGAATGTCATGATGTGCCAGTAGTCTTTAATGTCATGATGTGCCAGTAGTCTTGACTGTCCTGATATACATGAATGCTTTAATCCAGATTATCATTGAATAAATTCACATAAATCCCAATGTCAAGTATTAATCCAAAATGAGAATGAGCACTTTTGGTAATTCCAATGAATATTTCAAATAAATAATTTCTCTCTCTGATATTTCTGTATTTTCACAACTGTAACATCTGATTATTAAAATAAATTCCTTAATAGACTGATCTTAATGACATGAAGTTTGAATAGGAATGGAATCTTGTTTACCAAACCTGTATAAATATAAGGATAAGTCACCTGACAGGACATTCTAGAATATGAGTAACTATAATGGAAATTTACTGATATACCTGACTTTTCTCATGTCTAAATGCTCTGTAAACAAGTCTAACCTTGGACTCAAATGTTGTAAACATGTTGTTTACAAAATGACCACTAAAGTACAACTTACCTCATGGATACATATTATAAATTCAATATGCATAACAACATTCATATTTGAGCATTAGTTTATACAGAAACATCTATAACACACATGTGTAACAGATGTATCTGGTTTATAAGTAACCGTTTTTACCACGCTTTGTAACAAGCAGGTAGATTCGTTATAATCGCATCATGTGACACAGAAAAAAATTAGAGGTTATTAGTTCATTACACCAGAAAGGAACTTCTTATGTATTTACGCGGACTTCTTGTGTGCTTTGACAATATCTGTAAACAATTTGTAAAATATGTTTGTGTTATGTATTTCTTGAAATTAGTGATTGTTTTTATAACTTTATGTATCTTAAACAATTGAATTTCATATTTTACAGGATTGATGAAGTCAAGAAGCTTGAAAATCTTATCACATTCTATATATGAACGGCCTTCGCTTCGAATCATGTAAAATATGAAGTTCGGTTCTTATGAAACACTGATTATGTTTTTCTCTCAACTAATTGTATCATCGGCAACAAATCTACTCTTGTTTTCCGCTTCAGTAGGGATTCTAGATACGATATCAGGATTGCAGGTTCACTATGTCTATGTTTTGTCAAGTTTGACCGACATACACACAAACCGCATTGAAGTTTTTTGTTGTTGTTGTTGTAAAATATAAGTATTTCTGTTGAATTTGGCGGGTCAAATAAGATAGGAAATACACACATTACTAACAGTTGTATATACTGTTTTCATTATGACCCTGGCGATGGATTTTGTTTTCCAAAGTACGGCAGATTATTTTCTGACGTGTTCTGTCATAAAATAAATATGTGGCTTAATAAACTAGAAGTACTTATCTAAACAATCAATTATATTTATTCACGACAATTTTTATTTTCTACACGTCAAATTACATTTTTCTTTGCAAAAACTGCTACTTTGATCACTTGATTATTTGTTTACTCTTTGGTGAATAGTATACGTTGTTGAAACGTTTTTGTGACAAGTGCACAGCATAATAATGACGTCACTTTATGAAGTGTTTTCTTGATGGTGTAAATATTGCCACATTATTGGAAATCTCATGAAACCTACCTTTAAAGGAAGGAAAATTGTATTCCAAATGGAAATCATTAACTTTGAATAAAGACCGTGTAGCTATCCTTTTCTACTGTGGAGATCTTTATTTAAATCAGGAAATTATATCATATTACGTAGTATAATTGTTTTCTTTTAACTTCGCTCTGATCATTATTTTATAGTATTAACACTGATGCTTATGCCATCTACCACTGATGCTCAGACAGATGTTGATAGAAAGAATTCATCTGTTGTTAGTGGAAGTGAGTGCTCAGACCAGTCTGTATCCTTCGGTACAGAGACTGTTCAGGAGGAGAGGATGACCAAGAAAACCCAGGTGTCATTCCTTCCTGAACATAGAACAAGGCGCCTGCTGACACATATTTGGCCTCAGGAGAGCGTAGTCATACGTTCAATGTGGTTTGATTGATGCACTTTTCTGGAAACTGGAACATTTGGACGAGCTTGCTATCGCAATGGAGGATGTAGGACAGGGTGATATAGAGAGATGGAGAGTGATGAAGAGGACGAAGAAATGTTTGAGGATGGTGAGAGTAACCCAGACGACAAACCAGACCCAGAAGAAAGTTTTTCACAGAGAGAGTGTGCTGAAAGAGAAATTCATCTTGAAAATGGCAATGAAGCTCAAGAAGAATTTAAGTTCATTGCATTTTTATTACATTTCGTTACTCCAACTTTTCTCCGTTTGTAGAACGTGTAGTGGTCATGGTGACGTTACTAATGAAAGGATCCATGGTTTTAACAGCAGCCAAATGTCAACAAGATCATCTTTATATTTGGAACTCTCAGGCCGCCCATTCGCTGTATTATACAATCAACCTTGAACACGGCTGGACGTTAAGCGATTAGATCCAGTACGTTACCGACATACATGTATAATCATATGCAGTGTGCCTTTATATGTTAGAACTGTTCTAATGTTCGATTTGGTTATATTCACTTCTTTCGTATGCCAAGATATCGTGCATTTATCGAAAGGATACATATAATCCTGCTTTTCTATATGTTTTAAATGCATTACCATGTCTATAAGCACACCCTCTTTTTCTCTGTGTGAATTGCTCCATTAATATAGGGTTGCCTGTTGTTTTGATTCACATTCAAATGCTTAAAACTGTCATTAATTACAAAGAACGATAGAACATTTTAGTAAAAACATGCACAACTTTATCTCTCTTTCTCGGGTATTGTTAGCTATATTTTGCGTCCCATTATCGTTCCATTGATTTAAGGTTATCTCCGGTTCGATTTATACTTAAAACTGGTATAGACTGTAAAGAGGAATATATACATTTTCCTTCTCTTTATTCCCTCCTTTCCGTGTCTCCCTAACTTCTCCTTTAGCGCTTTTTCTTCGCTCCATTCCCATCACAAGTAAATTTTAGGTCAACTATGTAAACAATAACCGTGTATTAAAAATAACTTCGAAAAGGTATGACCACTTACAGATATGGCTATAGTTATATACATGTGTGTTTGTATATATATATATATACATATATATATATATATATATATATATATATATATATATATATATATATATATATATATATATATATATATATGAATGTGTGTGTATATATTCTATGTTACCCTCTCTATCTTTCTCTCTCTTGCTCTCTCTCTTTACGTATTTTTTTTTACCTTATTCTTTCTCACTTATGAGGTTCAATATTTTTTATAACGATATGGAAAGTAATTATCGTCTTTAACAATATGGAAAGTAATTGTCTTTAAAAAAATCTATGATAAGAAATTAGCTATCCTTGCTCGTATTCTCCACTTATATCTCTCCAACCCTCTCCTTCCTTTCTTCCTTTTGTTTTTCTCTATGTTTCTTTTGCTCATCTAGTGTATTGGACTGGTCGCATATTATTATATTAGTAGTTACCTAACCATCATTCATGTTGTTTTTTTAATCGCTATAACGCTTTGCCCCTTGTGAATGGACACCTCTATCTTAGGAAATATTAACATTCTTTTGTTTTTCCCTCTTATGTAAATACGCTGTGAATGAAGATGTTTTATTTTCCCCCAACGTATGTATGTTTATTCCTACACACTTTTTATGTATTGGGTGGAGCAGTTTCTGCACCCAAGCTCTACTTGTTCCCTTCCCTCCACCTTCTTCTGTCTGATTCCGCTCCTTTTTCAGTTTTCGCCTTGCCACGTAAGGAATAAGTTCTAATTTCCTCAACTGGATCCAACTTTTTTTATAGTAATGCTAAAAGCTGTGCATTAGATAAGGTTTTTTTTTTGTTGTTTTTTTGTTATCGGAAGTGTTCTCTTTACAACGTGGGGTGGGGTAAGACAAGGACAAGGTTGCCCACTATCCCCTTATTTGCTTATATTATCAATCGAACTTCTGTATAACGCAACCAGTACACAGGCAGACATTAAAGGTTATAAGCTTCATGAAAGAGAGGTAAAACAAACGTTTTTTTGCAGACGAGGCTGCACCAATACTTCATGGTTCAGAATTAAGTTTTAATACAGTCGTAAATATCTTTGATAAGTTCAGAAACGCTTCGGGACTTGCAATAAACTACAAAAAATGTATCGTACTATGAATAATCTTTTTAGGAGGAATACACATTTCAACTATTATTCTAGTAAACCGTTTGACTGGATTTCGCAGAGAGCCAAAACGTTAGGGTTAACTTTCCACAAAAACTTAAATTTATTTTACATGATCTGAATCTATATCCAAAGTTCAGAGAATTATATGCATTCTATTTATTCACGCACTGAAAGCGAGTTGTGTGTATATACTTTTCAATAAAGAAAATGGCGAAGTTTTGTAAATATCTGCACTTGAAATAATATTACAAACTAGGCGGTGATATTTATTCAAGGGAAATTGCCCACCACATAGACGTCATAACATGAATATAAATAGTTTTTACAAACAGATACTAGAAGCATGGTGCTGTTTCAATTACAGAGAAACATTACCACTGACCCAGGAGCAATCACGCCGGAACAACGATACAATTATACACAGAAGACAAATGTAAGTAAACCGAAATTGGATTGAAAAATAAATTAAATACATATGAGATATATATTCCTTTGCAGAAAATAGATTGTTTAATTTCAGTGAAATGTATATTCATTGCTCAATAAATGCATCAGATTTTTTAAAAATATTACATACTAGTTTCTTTTATTTCGAAAGACTGGTTAACCTCTCTTAAACACAAGCCAAAACTGAATGCAAGTGAACTAAGACATTTAATAGACAAACTATGAAAGGTGAAAAAGCATGTTTTCTTCTTTGCAAATATAAGACAGAACAAGACGAATCGGCAATAGTATGTATCACATGAAGTATGGGAAGACATATTCAAAAACCATAATTTTAGCTAGAAGCTTATACATGAGATAGCATTTAAATGTAGATGGGTGCAAAACTAAGAACGTTTCAATACAAGGTTCCCATGCGTATTGTAGAAACCAACAAATTTTTGTATAAATGTAAAATCTACTGCACATCGATGTGCGATTTCTGTGCAATGATCGAAGAGAATATGTCTTACTTATTTTGGGAATGCATGTATATACAAGATTTCTTTGGAAAGCTCAGGATTTTTTCGAAGAAAATAATATAGATTTAAATGCCAACTTGTTTAACGTTTTCTTTTGTGTGTGTGCAAGAAATGACACGGAACTGGTTAATTTCATATTAATATTAATTTTAGAAATGACACGGAACTGGTTAATTTCATATTAATATTAATTTCAGAAATGACACGGAAATTGCTAATTTCATATTAAATATTAATTTTAGAAATGACAAGGAACTGGTTAATTTCATAAGAATATTAATTTTAGCAAAACAGTTTATTTATGCTGCAGTTTGTTAAACAAAAACCTTCCTTCCATTTAAGTTTTTCGCTCGATTCTATATGATCGATACGAGATAGAGAAAATCATTGGCTTTCAGCACAATCAATTAAGGAAGACAGAAAAGAAATTGAAGCATTTTTTATTTTATTTTTTGAAAACATATGTGGAAATTATACTACATGATAGCTTTATGGTCTCTCTCTCTCTCTCTCTCTCTCTCTCTCTCGTATTCTGTATACAATGAAAAAAAGCAGAATCCAAGTATAATGCTATTAACATTTAAAGCATACGTCTGTACTGAACTTACATAGCACTATTTATGTATTTACTTTTTCTTACCCAAAATAAAGAATTAAAAAACAATGAATAATTCCTAGTATGCAATCAGTCTGATGATTTTTAATGAATTAAAGCTTCTATAAGCAACCATATAATTCAGGATGAACACATTGGAAGTCAAAGCATTTCTGCGTAATATTCAGTTCAGTGAAAGTTAATCAAGATTTTTAATAAACCATGCAAGTGACGACTTATGTGGATTAAACGCTTTCCAATGTAAGCCGTCCTGGTCACAGAGAAGCGTCATATCGTCCACACGGTTCATATGTTTATATGAAACTCACCCTTTGATTCAGTTTAATGAAAGTTAATACAGATCATGAATGAAATATACAAAGTGACGACCTAAAAGATTTTCAATTTAAAACAGTCCTGGACATAAGGAATCGTCATAAAATTCATATGATTCATAAATACTAGTTAAATTAATATGATGTGATTCTTTAGGGTTCATGATTTCTGATCTTCAGTTCAATGTACGTCATAGTTATGTAGTCTCCAGTTAGATAGAACCACGAGAGGTCGTTTCTAAATTGGATGTTGCTATTATCACCATTAAGAATGAGAAGATAACTATTCGTATACCATAATGCTCCATCCAGCAGTTATTAAGCAACATGCCATTTTTTCATCCATTGTGGTAAGTGCCATATCGTTGTGATAGGATAGTGAGACTGTTTTCATCACTCACATTAAACATTGTGTACTTGATGTATGTAGCTCTTTCCGGTGGTCCTTGAGTGACCAAGTCAACACAAAGCTTAGTGTTCCTCTGAGATGAAAGAGTATTTGTATTATCAAATTTGAGCGAGAACTCTGTGTTTAAGTCACCGGTTCTTTCAATACGGAACCGTCACCCCATTTCAGGAAAACGGATTTGGCAGTAGCAACCATTTAGAAATGTTTTCCTTTTATCATGGCTCTTTCGCCATTAAAATCGATCGTCTCTTCTCACGATAAGACTAAGAGGTGAGGGCGATAGGAATATCAAGGCGCTGTCTAATAATTCTACAATACACAACATGAAAATGGGAAGAAAAAAACCCCAGATACATATACTAACAAATGCGAGTCTAAAATACACATCATGCAGACACTCAGTACAAGAATATATATATATATATATATATATATATATATATATATATATATATATATATATATATATATATATATATATGAGTACAAGAGTATTTTCTTCAATGCGTGTGTGCCGGGATCAGCTTGCGTTTTGTCTTGGCTATTGCTCAGTACAAGAAAATAGATACAATCTTTTCCGCCAAACTTTTTATTTTTTCATACATTGTTTAAAACAAAATTTATAATAGGTTTGATCTAAGAAAAAAAACCCAGTATTAACAAATTACTCATATGAAGGGATACTAGCACGTAGAGAAGAAATGCACCACATATTCTTGCATACTTTTAAAGGACAAAACTATATCGATCTATTGCAAGGATCATTTGAAAACTCCAAAACAGATAAAGAAACCAGCAATAAGGTGTAATGCTCGAGGAGGGGAGTCCAATTCTGTTTTGAAATTTAATTTAGGCTGAGGGACGGAACGAATGGAAACCTGGCAACGGGGATCTAAACAAGCACGACCCTATCACAAAGAAAGATGAACCCCATTCAAAAATGTTAAAAGTTGTTGTCCCTCAAAATTCTTTTTTCTTTTTTTTAAATACCTACAATACAGATCGGGGAGTGGAGAGCCAAAGATATTTTTAAAATGACCTTTACTTTCAAACAAGGGGGGGGGGGGTGTCACCTCACAGCTTCTCATAGCTTGAGGTCTGGAGGTGTCCACACACACAAAAAACATCTTTTAAGTGTGTCATTATTGCACTTTAACTTCTGGTATAGTCCGACAAACATTTCTTAGTTTTTAATATTCTCTGATTTTCATCTCTGTAAACATCATTGATACATAATTTGTGTTCATATAATCTCCGTTAAGGTTTGGTTGATGACACGATCTATACCACCATGATACATGATAGAGAAAAGGCACAATTATCTGAGGCCTGATAATTGTCTCTATCTTTTGTAGTGAATGCCATACCATTGTGGAGAATAAAGAGTCACCGGCGATGCCTGAGTAATTATCAACATTAAGGACGTATTTACTGCTTTCGTCGCCTACGTGAAACGTCGTGTACTTGGCATAGACAGCTTTTATTGGAGGTTCCGGGGTGACCAAGTCAACGCGAAGCTCTACTTTACCCTGAGATGTTAGGGTATGTATATTGTCAAGACCAAGCCAGAACTCTGTGTCCAAATCACCGATGCCACTTTTATAGTCTTCCCATCCTCGATAGAAGTCCTTTGATCCGTCAACCCGTCTCTGGAATACGGTTCAGCCTCCCCCATCGGTTGTCATGTCACAGCGAACTGGTATTCCAGCAGAGTTAGAAAAAGGGTAGATTATGTAGACTCCAGTGATCACTTCTCCATTATCCCGGATTTCTTGACAGTTTCTAGGAGCTGGAATAAAATATAAAATATAAAAAATCGATTGACGCGAGAAACATTTTTAGGAAATCTCCACTCCTTCCAATAATTAGGAAATAAATGATCGAATCTTTAACTATTTACAGGAGTGTGATATCAATCCGTATGTTTTTTTTTACGAATGATAGTTATAATCTTTGCGGTTCTCAAAATATGGTGATAAGAAACACTTACCGCAAGTAAAATTGAAATCTGTCCAGGTTCCATTTGCCTGACACTGGATGATGGGATTTCCTCGTAGTGTCATTCTGTTAGGACAACTGTACTTCACTCGAGTTCCAATAATTTCTTCATGTGTGGACTTAGTCGACCAGTTTGTAGATGGGGATAAGCCACATCCTGAAATTAGATACAAAGACTGCTTGTTATCAGTATCATTGGAATGAAATCCTTGAATATTTATTTTCCTTCCTGCAACAGTTTATTTTATTAATAAAGATCCCTTTTCTATCATTTGCAATAAATTAAGAATATTTTTTAAATTAAAAAGGATCCCCTTTAAAGAACCCCGAATCCGAAGGTTCGAAGTTTTAGTGGACATCTTGAATATAATATGAATATAATTTACATTTATCCAAAACAGATAACAGATACGCACACGATATTCTCAGTCAGCGTTGCAAGGTGTTAATCCATATGTTGAATTTCATTTGTTTAGGAATTTTCAAAGGACGTAACAATCAAACTCGATTCGATTTTTGCATACAAAATTGGGATCTGGAAGGGAAAGTCATAACGAATGAAATGTCTTTTGTACTAGGCATGAAAATAAAACTTTACTGCAGCATCAGTTTGTAACTTCTTACTTCAAATTTAAAGACTCAAATGAAAGATAATTTATATGATGAGAGGCGCTTGGGAGATGGATATTAGATGTATCTTTACATCACAAATAGAGAAAACAGGTTAAATCTATGTAAACTAGCATCAAACCATGTAACAGCAATATATAATACGTGCCTGATAATTCACACAGCGTGACCAACCCTTCATTTAAGTCCCTATCCGATACTAAAGGGTTGCATCCTTACAACGTCCGGCTAAGCCCTGGGGGAAAGAAACAAAACAGATATAATCACTTGTAGAGCTTAGGGATAGCGAAGTCTTACAAACGTTCATTTAAAAACACGTGTGTCAGTAAAAAAGTTAAGATATAATAGATTCTGCAGCCCTTGTATATTTTTGATGAAAATGTTGGGTTTTTTCTTTGTCGTAATTATCAATATGTGAGCCAAAAATTCTAATTAATTGTCAAAATTTGGCGGTGGTGGTGGTCTTCGTAAAGAGCTATATTTTTCCCTTTTTCTCAAACATTTACTAATATTGCATTGCGCGATTTCTTTTATTTTTAATTATTTTTTTATTCCTTACATTGATGGTAATATCAACATTTTGATTTTGTGCTTTCTCTCCACCTTGTTCCTTGAAAGATAGATAAATCGACCATTTTACAGTTTGACGGTAGATATATAGATAGATCAATAATAAATGAATGGATGGATGGATGGGAGGGTGCGTGGATGGATGGATAGATTAATAGATACTAATTACCTAATTAGATAGTAAGATTGATCTATCAATCAAAATAAACATCTCTACTTATTCAGCTCGCTGCCTTGCTAGCTCTGTTCATATTACAGCTGGTTCTTATATTGAAGAATGTGCGTAATTTTGACAACTGCCAAAATAATATGTGCGTCCGAACACAATTGTTCTATTTGTCGTATACATATAGAATGTATGGATTATGGAACTCAACTGGCTCGAGCCTGCATACATCCCTATCTAGTTTGCATTAGGAGGGACGGAGTGATGTGGAAAAACCGGGTCTACTTTTCTTACCAGACGGGCCTACTTTACCTCTGGCACCAGAAAGGAGTTTGCCACTCTATGTAAGTCTCAAAAATTAGTAAGCGAGGAGGCAGGTGTTTGGAGGGCATGGCACCAAAGAGGCACTGGCATGCCGCTTACCTTAGTATAAGCACCTTAGCATAAGCTGTCAGCTGATCTGCCGGGATGTGTGGTATTAAACTTTTCGGTTTCCTCGAGCCAGATCATCCGACTATTTGTTTTATATTGCTATTTCATAATTAATATTATAAGTAGGCTTGTGCTATGTGTGCTGTTAATACCAATTATCAGATTAATGATAATTTGATTTCTTGCAAGACAGTCAAGATAAATACTGAACGTTCAGTGAGCAATGTACAATATAAGCCTGTATAGTTGTGTCTCTGTTACATATATGCTTCCCGTTGATTCAGACCCAGTTTCTAGTGACTAAACAGTATGTGAAAGGCATGTACAAATTTCTCACTCACCCACACACCACAACAGTAGATTTTACATTTTGCTATACTTCTGTTAAACCTTGTTTGCTCTTTGTTTCTGTTTACTAATTTCAGTCACTTGTAACACACGATTAAGGAGGAGGTTGCAGCTTTGAGCTGCAAAATGGGATGGAGCAGTCTGGGTCGAAGGGGAAATTCCACACCAGATGATCCGTGTAGTTAATGGTGTACATATATGTTCTCAGATATTTTGTGCGTTAAAAAAGAATAAATAAATTGGTCATAAAATCTGCTTTAGCTGATGGTAATAAGATACAGTTGGAACCATTGACACTTAAAATTAAATATGAACATTGCTCCATATAGATTACTCGCTGTATTTTACAGTCTGAAACAGTTTGCAGCATGTATATACATCGATTTAATTCCACATTTCCTGTGATTACTGATGTTAATAAATAATGTGTCGTAACTCGGGGGACCAGATGGTGAAGAGTGCAAACCCACTGGATTGTTTTAGTCCAGGGAGACGACTCACCAGTTTTATTTGCAAAGTGCTCGAGCATATTGTCTGTTCTAAAATCATGAAGCTCTTAGATAACCTTTCCATCATAGCTAATTAACAACATGCCTTCTGGAAATTACACAGCTGCCAAACACAAATGTGTTGTTGTATTGATGATTGGGCTAAACATTTAGATCAAGGTGACCAAGTAAACATTATGTATTAGACTTTGAGAACGCTTTTTGACACTGTCCTCCACGAACTGATATTACTATCGTAAACTTTGAAAAAGCTTTTATGACACTATCCCCAACGAATTGTTAAAGAGTATATTATATCATTATGAAATTGCAGGCAAAACTCTATGCTGGATAGACTCTTTTTATTTTTTTATGTTTTCGAGAACAATGTGTGGTGGTAAAATGGTTCCAAATCTGGTTGGTCCAAAGTAGCTTATGGAGTATCTCAAGGCACAGTACTTGGACCAGTACTTTTCTCCTTGCACATCAATGACATGATTCGGAAGTTCGCCTCTGTGCAGGTGACTATGTATGTTACAGATCAATCAAAACCCAACAATATACTAAGATATTAAAAATAGATATTAATAAACTAGGACAATGGGCACGAAAATATGGCATGCGATTTCAACCTAACAAATGCAACATAATGCAAATGACAAGAAAGTAATGTCATAAAACCAGTATGTCATATTCATTAGAGGGTACTACTTTAGAAAATCTCAATCCAATAAAATATTTAGGGGTCAAAATTACCAGTGATCTGAAATGGAACCTTCAAATTCAAGAATTTTGCACCAAAACAAATCATACTATAGGCCTATTCAGACGTAACTTGTCATCTTGCCCACAAAATGCGAAAGAATTAGCTTTCAGCGGTTAAGCTAGACCTATATCAGATAATGCTTGTACAGTTTGGAATCCCCATTAATAGGTTTTACTAGATGAGATTGAAAAGTTTCAACAGCGAGCAGCCAGGTTTGTTGCACTCAATTAGTACTATACCTCAGGAAGTATGACCTCCTTATGTTGTATTGGAAACCATTAAACCAACGTAGACTGGAAAATATATTAATATTTTTCTACAAAGGTTTTAAAACAAAGCCAAATCAAAAAGAACCAGTAGAACTCAACATGAATATACTTATCTGATACCATACGCATGAACTGAGTGTTACAAACTCGGCTTTTTCCATAAACAATCAAAGATTGGAATTCGTTACAACAAATATTAATCACAAGTGCTGAATCTTCAGAAAACCAAACATAACTTTTCAAAATTGGTACGGGCACATTTTTCTAAAATAAGGTTTTGCTCTAAAGGTTGACGCTGCGCGGTGCAAAAATGTCAACATGATGTAGCATCGAACTGATCAAATTCAAGATTAAGATAATTGACCTACTATGTTAAATGTTGTACACTATGGTATCAAGATTATCTTTGGCATACCTACACCCTGACAGCATATCAATAAAAAAAGTTATAATTTTATATGGTACATTTCTTAGAGAAAGCAACGTACTTCAGCAAATAAAAAAGCACAGTTAGTCATATATGTCCAATTACACTTACTTACAAGCCTTGCCAATTTGGAAAACGAACTCTTATCTTCATACGTGGATTGAATAAGTATACTATGTGAATGGAAATATATGCCAAGCTGAGCGGTTTTCAAGATATGGCAGATACATTTCTGACATTCGCGTCAATAGTTTGTGCTAGTTTATGCAAAAAGACCATGATGGAGATAGTTGTGATGTCACTAATTCTCATCCGGTCTATAGCCGATACATTGCTCTACCGATTCGTTGTTACCATAAAAGTTAATATTTTTAACTCTTAAAAATTAAAACTAAACATCAATGTTAGACTATATAGTAAATAATCAGATTAATTCAGATTATGGAGATACACGATGAATCAGTTTATAAGGCTGTCAGATGTGTGCAACCTAGAACGAGAATTTACGGCTTTTCACCACAGCAAAATAACAATAAATTGTTCGTTGTGTACGTTACAACTTTAATTTAAACATATTTTATTGTCACAATATGATACAATGGGATTGGGCACAAGTTCTAACAACTTAAATTAACCGTCTCCCTACATGAAACAAGTAGTGCAGGATATTTCAACATTACAACAGTGTAGCAAAGACTAATAATGAAAACTGAGAGAGAGAGAGAGAGAGAGAGAGAGAGAGAGAGAGAGAGAGAGAAAGAGAGAGAGAGAGAGAGAGAACAGGGCACAATGACAGTATTCCCGATTTGAATAAGTTCTTGAAATCGTCTGATCGTCTGGTATCAGTTATATATTTGCATACATGTTGTAGAATTCTATATTTTTCAGTTGCATCGTCCATTCCCTAAAGCAGTAAATCTGTGCTAACAGTTGGATATGGCACTAAGAGTAAATTTTTCATCAACTGGGCTCTTTACTGACTATACTTGGGACAGAACATGAAGAAATACATGGCGGTTTCTATTACACCACAGGAACAAAAAGGGGTGTCAACAAGTTGAACACGGTAAAGAGCAGCTTTTAATGAGCTTACATTATGTTACAATCTAGTGTGGATAATATCTAGGGCTCGATGCCTAAGACTAGAACCTAGATACTGCTAAGACCTGTACCTTTTCATATGACATCAAACTATATCCAGATTAAGTCCAAACTTTCAAACAACTATAAAAAAAACTATCAAAAACCTCGAGTCACTTTCAATCGACTGTCACCAAAATGAATAACCAGAATGGACAAAACAACGTTATAGTTACATACAATTACTGTTTTCATGGGTTGAAGAACTTATTCATATAGTATACAGTGCATCGGGAAAATCTTCGATTGTGGGAAAATATATTTAAATATTATCTTTTACAAAAGTTCTACAAAAAATGTTTTGGGGGTAATACCGCCTTTTCTACACACATTTTACATTGAGTACAACTAGTTTGTCACAGTTCGTTTTGCTTTAAACCAATAGGAAAAATAATCAAATTATAAGCAGTTACTCCATGATAATGTTGTAACAGCGAATCATATATAACCACAGAACATTTGCTTGTATTTGGTAAAAAAAATCTGATCAATCCAATTTCTACAATTCTGAATTATATGCGACGCAAAATACAGTGATTTGTTTAAATTTAACATTAGCATTTATTCGTACCTTCATTAAATACTTCAACTTGTAAATATTTGTTTCATACATATATCAAAATAAAATATGTGATGAGAATTTTCTAGATTTATAATCATTTTACTGCAAATCTTAGGAACACCAGCGCTTGTATACAAAGTAGCCAATCCGAATTCTTCAAGTTAACTCGTGCTTTCAAACTTGGAAGTGTAACGTTGTCGATATGACGTCATAATTAGTCTTTGTATCGGAGTTTAGCTTCTTTCTGTATAAAGTAGTGAATTAAAAGTATTAGGAAAATGTTTAGAAGGAATCTAAACTAAAAATATGGCAGATAAGTTGAGAATATGAGGGAATGTGGCAGACAAATTGAGAATGTGAGGGAATTTTGTGTAGCTTGAATTATAATAGGGATTATCATCGGCCTTAACGTTCAATCGAATCACGATGATGGAGTTGCCTGAATTTTCTTTAATTATCTTCCGGTAACTTGCGTCCGACGTTCACGTATCGTCCATGATTTACCTTTCATGAATACGTTAAAGCAAACCACAGATTGTACAATTTGAATTTTTTTATTTATCTAGTCGCATAGGCCTATGCTCTTTCAAAGCTATGTTGCTTTAATGAAATAAGGACAATGAAGATAATTAAATACTAAATCCATGATTCAAGTGTGTTACCAGCACATTAATCCTCATTAAATTCTGTTATAACGTAAATTTTCAGAATGTTGGCTAATCAGATAACCAGTATATATGCCCAAATGTAATTATCAGGGGCAGCGCCACGTTGGCTCTTTCTAGGTACTCCGAGACGCACTGCATTAATTCCTTTCTCTTCCGGGGATGTCGCACCGGTACATCTAACTGGTGGTAATCATTAGTTTTTTTAAAATTTGTTATACGAGTCCACATTGTTCAGATCGCTTTTGTATTGTTGCATTAACAAAAAATTGACACTACACATATTACAATGGATTTTGAATAAAACAAATATGCATACACAAGAATTCTTCAATTTTATAAGCGTTAAATCAACTCTTATTCAAACAAAACTGATAAAAATTACAAACAAAATCCATTTTTTCTCGATCGAAATCCTTAAAATGTTGACGACTGATTAAAAACAAATTATAAATAGACAAACTCACTTACACACGAGAAATATACAAATACTATTAATCCTGTGTTTCTTTTGTTTCTTTTATAAGTTAGTATAAGTAGGTCAACAACTTAAGATGTGGAAACACATTTCTCGTTAAACATCCTTCACAGCACGTGACGCTTTTAATTTTTAATGATCATAGGCTTACTCACACTTGCAATACACACATGGTCTCTCTCTCTCTCTCACACACACACACACACACACAAACACACACACACACACACACACGCACGACGATCGGGTCGAGTTCAACAGACCTGAAAGCGTTAAAACAGCAATAACCGAAGGTGCTGGTACACGTCACAAATGCAGCGCCCTCTTATAGAAAATGGCAGACCTCCGGTGCCGCAACAAATCGTGAAATCGTGAAATTCAAAGCTGATTTCTCTCAAACTAGTGGATCGATTGTGTTTAAATTTACAGATGTACCCCCAAAAAATTAACTATATCGATTGAATAAATATTATAACTTAGCCAGGACTTTTTCTTCAGATCTTATCATATTCTCTGAAGGTAGCAATTTAAACCTTTTTTCTTAATACTTTTCTCGTGCCTCAATTATTGATTATTCACACAACAAGTCAAATGTCTTGAAGATTAGGTTATATATGAAACACTAGATGTTCAAAACAAAAATTGTCATAGACACGGTTTTTCATAATGCCGTGGGTTCATCTACACAAATTTCAGAAATTTAGAAGTCATGTCTAAAGCAGGAAATCGATGGAAGGTCTTTTTCAGATTCTTTGCATACAAACTATTTAAAGGTAATGAAAAGATAATCTTTTCTAAGAAGTTTGTTCATGAACATGTGAACACGTAACCTGAACTGGTACAATAATCAGTCATCTATTATAGGCTTTAGGATTAGGCATCCTACAGAAAGGCTCACTGTATTCTAGCCTCATCATTGGCAGAAACATGCGAGACAGTTTCTAACTTACGGCAAAATACCCCACACGTGAACACGTTACCTGAATTGGTACAATACTCAGTCAGCTACTTGAGGCACTAGATTTAGGCATCGTACTGAAAGGCTCACTGTATTCTAGCAACTTCTGAAACTTTTTTGATTATACTTATGAATAAAAACTTCAGTAAAATTTTAAAAACTAATTCTCTGCAGATAAATTTATATGTATACATGAAGATTTTAGACGAAAAAAGTTTGCATATATCATTGGCAGAAACATGCGAGACAGTTTCCAACTAACTGCAAAATATCCCACCAGTGGTAATGACAGACCTATTACGGATTACTTTGAGAATATAGATTGGATATTTTAATAGCCCTTTTATTAATCTATAAGGAATGCCAATGCTTTGAAAATTTTATTTGGGTACATTGTTGTATTCAACAATTCATTACTTATATTCATAGAAATACGTAATGCCACGGTAACTTAGGTTAGCGCTTATGAGACTATCAAAGTGTTTATTGTCCTAATTGCCTGGAAAAGAACAAATTTCCCTGAAAATATGTGGAAATGTGCCGATTGATCAGGCCTCAAACCACAAGTATTTTCCTTATGTTTGATGTTTAATCATTCATTATTGTAAATGTGTTACTTTATCTAAAAGATCGATGCAAGTTTCTGGACACATGAACTCACTTTTGTACATTAAATCCTGAAGGTTTGATTAGGGTTAGCTTCTGTGTATTACAATGGTTAACAGGAAGACTCAGGGGAAATAACCTGAAGCGTATAACTGACAAGGAGATAGGCAACATTTTACACAACATTGTATTCATTGCAGATCATGTAATTTTAATAATTTATACAGTTTTGTAAAGTTTGAAGTCAACTCTTACTATCAACATAACATGAAACATTTGAAAATTGAAAACAACTGTCAAGCACATCGTTCAGGCTTCGTACTATTTTTCGGAATCTCTACCGAATGGGAACTAATTGTGGTTTGAAGTCCGTCATTTGTGAAATTTGTTGGGTACCATCCCCCTCCCTCCGTCCCTCCCCTCTCTCTCTCTCTCTCTCTCTCTCTCTCTCTCTCTCTCTCTGGGCTAACCATATGAACGGATCTTTCCGTATTATCCAGAATTTTCATCGAAGTAGCGGATATCCGGATGGATAATACAAAAGTGAAGATTTTTGCATAATCCAAATTATATTGCTAGACTCTCATTTATTTTTGAAACCTTTATTTACCGTATAGTTTTTAGTTTATAATTCCTCTGTATTTAAAAATACTGCAAGCTGGAGAGATGAATTAACGAAAAGAACCATCAAAGTTATAGCGACTTCTATTTTTATTTTCCTTCTTTCATTGTACTCCTATTGATTCCTTAAGTGATTTCCTTTGTGCGGATTGAATTTCCTATGTGCGGATACTAGTAAAGATTTGTTTTTGCCATGTATGTGCTCTCTCTCTCTCTCTCTCTCTCTCTCTCTCTCTCTCTCTCAAAAGTCTAGTTGTGCAATATGTTGTCAAATGTGTTTGTATATATTCTATCAAAATATCACAAATCGACTGTCAGTTTGCTGGAGAGACGTATACCTCAAGAGCCCGTCTGCTTCGGTGTTCTTTTCTCTCCTCGGTAGATAGAAGTTGAAGTTTGCCAAAGAAGCCATCCATTGATGACATTTTGAATCTAGCTTCGTGTTGGTTAGTCACGTGACGTGCCTTTGCACGTACTTCACATTATAATAGAACTGTCGCAAGTTCAGGCATTGGAAAATACTACAAACCGGCGCGGCTATAAAACATCTACAATATGAAGTTCAAAAATAAAACTAATTCATTAATATATTATGAAACTTAAGTATTAGATTAGTATTAACAAAGATGAACAAGAAATAATGAAAATGGGTATGAATAGAAATAACAGGAAAGTGCACACGTTATCGTTCTACCTCGACTACATCGTTATATTCATGAATAATACTTGCCTTTGGCCAATGCGCAATATCACCGTGGGTCCTTCCTGGTTTTTCGATCAGATTTCTATTAAATGGACCCGATTCTTCCTCACAGAGACTACACGACAGTGCTGATCTTATGTAGTTAAATGACTTGCATCTAGTTTGCCTGTATAGACACTCTTTTGCACAGCTAATCAGACTGATTTCGTAAAGTGTCCGGAAACAAGAATATGGTAAGAAATAACCAAAATTTAGATTAACTTCACCGAAAGTTAGACTAACTTCCTTGAGGTACATTTGGTTATTAGCAAAAGCCTGATAAATAGCAAAAATGACAAGGATCAAACTGAAGAAACTAGACATGTCTTTGCATGTGATGCGTGCTAGAGCCTCCAAGTCAAACTCACTGCAACAACACAAACATTCACTATTCTATGTATAAACTGGAAGTCAGGGAATAATGTATACATCGCTCAAGAACTCATAGACGCATATAGACAAACGTAGTTAGAAACGACAAACCACGTTGCTATGAATAATATGAACTGGACCAACCAAAACATTTTGTCTAACAAAAGGTGTTATTATTTAGACAGTCGCGTATGGCAGCATATCCCGGTGATCATTAAGTTTTGAACTGCCCAATAGGTCATTATATATAGAAATATCTACAATTTGAACTGCCCAATAGGTCATTATATATAGAAATATCTACAATTTGAACTCCCCAATAGGTCATTATATATAGAAATATCTACAAACCCAGGTTATCTAAAAGCAAACTATGAATCAAAACTGTGAAATAGGATTTTAAGATAAAACACTCAAAGAACATTAGACAAAGCAGAGTGATGCAGTCATAATTTTTGAAATCCGAGGTCATATATATATATATATATATATATATATATATATATATATATATATATATATATATATATATATATATATATATATATATATATATGACAAACAACAACCTTTGAATTACACCGGATCTTTGCTCTTTGCTAATACACGCTGTTATGAATAATTTTGTTTTATAACTAATGTAGAAAATAACAGCTACGGTACACAAATGTAAAAGTCCTCGGGTTCAAGTTTGTTAACTATGGCAAAGTTTGTGACAATGGGAATGTGGAAAGACACTGGTTCCAGTCCAGCATTGTGCATATTTCTTTAATAGTAAACTCCATCATAACCAAATTCTTAAATGGCAACATGACTGAGCATTCTAGTATACTGATCTAGTGTCCCACTATAGTCAGCGCCCTCAGCTTACGGAGCAAAAAGATGCAAAATAGCAAATTGGCACTCTACGTTTTTTTGTTTTTTTTTAATTTTTTTTTTTTTGTAATGCGACTATGTGAAAATTAATTTGCCAATCTCCAGCTCAAGTATCTATAATAAGGAGTGAACAACACTAGTCCATATATATACACCACATTTCAGCTCTGTGTCTCAATGGATATTGAAGCTATGCCAATTTCCAGTGATCTCTCGCAACTTTAATTTTTGTGATTCAAATAACAAGGAAATGACAGAACATTCATTGTAAACGCTCCTAGCAACGTTATCAGTGGAACAGGATGAATCAAAATAGGCGATCTGAGCTTATACCTATATATGTATATGTGGACACCTTTATACCAAACAAAGACGAAAAGCGTTTATCCCTGGATCCCACGTTCTGTGTTGGATGCATGATTATATGAAAGAAATGTATATAGTATGACACCAATATAATCAAACATGTTGGAGAGTTATAATTCCCGTGCAACTCGAGTCCTTACCTTTCGACCTCGTTCCATGTTTTTCTTTTGTGTGGAAGAGCGGGTTAGGTTAGGTTTGTGTGGGCTAGGGCGGTGTTGCATGCGACCTAAGCGAGAGGTGCCGTTATTAGCCCTACAAATTCGAGACCTGCTTGGAACGAATTATAACTCACTAATCCATTCGAGTATATTGGTGTCATTCTATCCATATTTCATTAGTAAGTAGTATAATAAGGATATAACCTGGACCAGTTACTTCATTACTTGACCCATCTATTGCTTCGTTTGTTCGAGTTTTGAAACATTTTGGCCAGAAATACTGTTTGAATGACTTTTCTACTGAAAGTTAATTTGTTACCCTAAAAGAATTTTTACTCACTTTTTAAAATTTTATTAAAAACCACATTTTAAAGTTTTTATGAAATACGCCACCCACTCTATTCTTCACGACTTAAAATTTCCATTTTACTCTCTACATTTCAAATATCATTACATAAACCTGATTTATTAAATTATAAAATCCAAAATCAAACGATACAAAGCCAGGGCGTTGGCGGAGATGAGGCGACCACCTCGTCCAACCTGGAGCGAAGCTACGCGGAGGAGGGGGCCTTTATATTCCAAATTTTATTCTTTTCAGATTCACTATGGAGTGAATACAAATTCTGTAAATTGAAAAAAAACAACGATAGATGATAGAATGGCAACTGGGAGGCTTTATATAAAATGTTTACTATTTTCCTAATTTCAACTATACGACCTCTAAAAAAAATAAATAAGTATTAAACTCCAGCGCGTCGTGTAGCGTGGTGTAGCGAAGCGAATCCTCCATCGATCGAGCCCAGCGACGCTAATGGGGGTGGTTAATCTTTCCATCCCCCAATTTTATTATTTTAATATTATATAAATATAAATTATTTGTCAGTAAATCCAAAAACTCTGCAGTTTTAGACACATACACAGTTGTAGCCATATGCCACCGTGACTTGTTTATTGAGACAGTTCGAATTTGTATAACTTGATGTTAGTTTCATGATTCCGATTATTGTTGCATTTGTCGATTCTCTTCATGAGAGATCAGACGCAAGCCCGCCCTTTCTGCGTTGATTAATTATAATATATTTATTACAGAAACAATCGTATGGTGTCTTGCTTTAGCCCAGCATCCATAGTCCTGAGATCAATACATATATTTGGTTTGACCTTTTACGCTTTTCAAGTTCTGCCCACTCGCTGATATTTTACAACCAATCGATTGTAAACGGTAGGATTTGTGATATTTTGATGGAATATACATACACATTTTATAACATATTGGACAACCAAGCTTGAGAGAGAGAGAGAGAGAGAGAGAGAGAGAGAGAGAGAGAGAGCACATATATGACACAAAATCTTCACTATTATCCGCACTAAGGAATTTCAATCCGTATACCAAGGAAATCACATAAGGAATTGATAGGAGTAGAATAAAAAAGAAAATGAAAGTCCAGGTCGCTATTACTTTGATGGTTCATTTCGTTAATTCATCTCTCCAGCTTGCAATATTTTCAAATACAGAGAAATTCTAAACTGAAAATTAGCCGGTAAATAAGGATTCAAAAAGAAATGACGAGCCTAACAATGTAATTTAGATTATGATGAAATCCTCACTTTAGTATTATCCGTCCGGGTATCCGCAACTTTGATGAAAATTCTGGATAATTCGGAAAGATTCGTACATATGGTCATCCCGGAGAGAGAGAGAGAGAGAGAGAGAGAGAGAGAGAGAGAGAGAGAGAGAGAGAGAGAGAGAGAGAGAGAGAGAGATGGGTGGGTGGGTGGTATCCTTTGAATTTCACAAATGATACACTGCCGAGTACAATTAGCTCACATTAGGAAGAGATTCTGAAAATAATGCCAAGTCTAAACGACAGTTGATCAATGTTCAAATGTTTCATGCTATGACTTCAAACGTTACAAAACTGTATAGCTTATAAAAATTACATGTTCTGCAATGAAGACAATGTTATGTAAAATATTACCTAACTCCTTGTCAGTCATACGCTTTTCCCTCCCCCCCCCCCCCACCAGTCTTTCTGTTTAACGTAATAATACACATAAGCTAGTTCCAAGAAAACCTTCAGGACTTAATGCACAAAGGTGAGTTCATGTGTGTAGAAAGTTTCATCGATATTTTAGATAAAGTAACACTGTACAATAATGAATGATTAAACATCAAACAAAAGGAGAATACTTGTGGTTCAAGGACTGATCAATCGGAACATTTACACACATTTTCAGGGAAATCGGTTGTTTATTCAGGCAATAAATACAATAAAACACTTTGATAGTCTCGTAAGCGATGACGTAAGTTACGTAATATAAACAATGAATTGTTGAATACAACAATGTATCCAAATAAAATTTCAAAGCATTGGCATACCTTATAGTTTAATAAAAGGGCTATTAAAATATCCAATCTATTGGAAACGTTCTCAAAGTAATCCGTAGTAGGTCTGTCATTTCCTCTGTTGGGATATTTGGCCGTTAGTTGGAAACTGTCTCGCATGTTTTTGTTAATGATACATGCAAACTTTTTTCCTCTAAAATCTTCATGTATACATATAAATTTATCTGCAGAGAAGTAGTTTTTAAAATGTTACTGAAGTTTTTATTCATAAGTATAATCAAAAAAGTTTCAGAAGTTGCTAGAATACAGTGAGCCTTTCAGTACGATGCCTAAACTTAGTGCCTAAAGTAGTTGACTGGTTGTTGTATCAATTCAGGTTACGTGTTCACGTGTTCATGAACAAACGTCTGAGAAAAGTTTATCTTTTTATTATGTTTAAATTGTTCTTTTGAAAGGAACCCACAGCTTATTTGCTTCAGAAATGACTTCTACATTTCTAAACTTGTGTATATGTAAAATTATGCAAAACCGTGCCTATGACAATATTTCTTCCGACCATATAAGATACACACGATCTTGTAAAGTACAGTCTGTTCATTGTCACCAGTCAGATGTACCGGTACGAAGTCACCAGAAGAAAAAGAAATTAATGCAGTTCGTGTCGGCGTATCTAGATAGAACCAAAATGGCGTGGCCCCCTGATAATAAAATTTCTGCCGTCTTGATTATCTGAGTAGCCAAAATTCTGAAAATTGGCATAATATCAGAAATTAATGAGAATTAAAATGGTGATAACAGGTTTGAAGCCTGCAATTTTCCTTTTAATTATCTTCATTATCCTTATTTCATTAACGCAACATTGCTTTTGAAAGAGCAAAAACCAATGTGCCTACATACAAAAGTTTCAAATTGTACAATCAATGGTTGCTTTAACGCATTCATGAAAGGTAAATCATGGGTGATACGTGAACCTCGGAAGCATATTATCGGAAGATAATTACAGAAAATTCGGGCAACTCCTTCATCATGATTCGTTTGAATGTTGAGGCCAATGATAATCCCTTTTATAATTCAAACTACACAATGTCCTCACATGCTTAATTTGCCTGTCACATTCCCTCACATTCTCAATTTATCTGCCAGATTTTAGTCTAGATTCCTTCTAAACACTTTCTCCATACCTTTGATTCACTACTTGATTCAGAAAGAAGTGAAACTCCGATGCAAAGAATAATTATCATATCAGATCGACAGCATTTGGTCGTAACGTTACACTTCCAAGTTTGAAGCACGAGTCAACTTGAAAAATTCGGAATGGCTACTTTGACATGAAGCGCTGGGATTCCTAAAATATGCAGTAATGATTATAAATCTAGAAAATTCTCATCACATATTTTATTTTGCTATATGTGTGAAAAAATAATCATGAAGTATGTCAGAAAGGAAATACATCATGCTCATCTGGTATCAGGTGTCGCAGATAAACACCGAATTTGTGAGATCAAGACGTTATTGAAACATTGTGGTCTCCCCTCGCCTCCTCCGGCTGAGGAAATCCATTGACCTGATAAAACCTGTGTTTATCTGCTTATCTGTTTATCTTGATCTCATATAACCGGTGCTTATACATGTATTTTTTCTGTGGGAAATCAATCTTTGTAAGTCGAAGAATGTAATGAAGGTACATATAAATGCTAATTGTGAATTCTAACAAATCCCTACATTTTCCGTCGCATATAATTCAGAATTGTTGAAATTGGATTGATCAGAAAATTTAGTACCAAATGCAAGCAAATGTTCTGTCTTAATATATTATTTCCTGTTACAACATTATCATGGTGTAACTACTTGTAATTTGCTATTTTTCCTATTGGTTTAAAGTAAAACGAACTGCTTTTAACAAACCATTCGTACTAAATGTAACAGGTGTAGAAAAGGCGGTATTATCCAAATTTTGCTTTTTAGAACTTTTTAAATGGATAATTTTTAAATTTATTTTCCGCAATCAAGGATTTTCACCGATGCGCTATACGTTGTTATATTAATAAGTTCTTCACACGTGAAATCAGTTATTGTCGGTAACTATAACGTGGCTTAGTCCGTTCTGGTTATTCGATATGGTGACAGTCGGTTGAAAGTGACTTCAAGTTTAGAACTTTGTTTGAAAGTTTGGAATTAATTTGGATTTTGTTTGATTTGACATGAAAAATAGGTGTCTTAGCACTAATTCGGTATATCTCAATAACAGTTGTAACTTACATAACAAATATTGTATAGTTATTTTGCTGTGGTGAAAAACCGTAAATTCTCGTTTGAGGTTGCACACATCTGACAGCCTTATAAACTGGTTCCTCGTTTCCATAATCTGAATTCATCTTCATTATACTATATAGTCTAACATTGATGTTCAGTGTGATTTTTTTAAACAGTTCAAAATATGAACTTTTTATGGTAACAGCGAATCGGTAGAGCAATGTATCAGCTATAGACAGGATGAGAATTAGTGACGGCACAATTATCCATCATGGCGACTTTCGTTGCACAAATTATCGACGTGAACATTAGATATTAATCTGCCATGCTTTGAAAACAGCTCAGTGGAGTTCACTACAATTTGACTACATATTACCATTCGCATAGCATATTTATGCAATGCACGTATGAAATTAAGAATTCGTTTTCCAAACTGGCAAAGGCTTTTTTCGTGCTCGGTGTTGTACGTAAGTGTAAATGGACATTTATGAATGTTTTTGATTTTTTGTTTGGTGAAGTACGTTGGACTTCAAAAAACGTACCATGTAAAATAAGAACTTTTTTGTTGATATTTTATCAGGGGTGTCGGTACACCAAAGATAGTGCACAAGACTTAACATAGTGGGTAAATTATACAGTAGTTGTCTCCCTGGATCTAACCAATCCAATGGATTTTCACTCTTCACCTTCCAATCTCCCGAGTCGCGACAAATTATTTATTAACATTAACAATAACAGGAAATTTGTAATTAAACCGATGTATGTACATGCTGGAAACTGTTTGTGACTACAAAATACAGCGAGTAAATATATAATGAGCAAAGCTAACATTTAATTTAAAGTCTAAATACATCCAATTGTATCCTATTACCATCAGTTAAAACGGGTCTTATGACCGATGATTTTTTGTACTTGCTTTTTTTTTTAAACGCACGCAATGTCTGAGAACATATGTACACCACTAGCTACACGGATCATCTGGTGTGGAATTTCCCCTTTGGCCCAGACTGCACCATTCCATTTTGCAGCTCAAAGCTGCAACCACCTACTTAATCTTGTGTTACAAGTGACTGAAATTAGTAAACAGAGAAAAAGAGCTAACAAGGTTTCACAGAAGCATAGTAAAATGGAACGTTTACTTTTGGGGTGGGTGGGTGAGAAATTTCTACATCACTTTTCATATGCTGCTTAGACACAGGAGACTGGGTCTGAATCAACCATAAGCTGAGATGTAACAGGTCACAACTATAGAGGCTTATATTGTACATTGCACACTGAACGTTCAGTATTTATCTTGACTATGTTGCATTAAAACCAATTATCATTAATCTGATAATTTATATTAACAACAGACCTGGTACAAGCCTACTTATAATTATGAAATAGCAATATAAATGGAAATAGTGGGATGATCTGGCCACAGCTCGAGGAAACTCGATAGTTTAATACCGTAGATCCCATGAGATCAAATCACACTAAAGTAACCGGCATACGAGTACCACTTTGGTGTCATGCCCGCCCAAACACCTGCCTCCTCGCTTACTCTTTTTTGAGACTTACGTAGGGTGGCAAACTCCATTCTGGTACCAGAGGAAGATTGGGCCCCTCTAGTAAGAAAAGTATACCCGTTTTTCCACATCACGCCTTCCCTCCTAATGCACACTACATAGGGTTGTATGCAGGGACGAGCCAGTTGAGTTCCATGATCCATAGTCGTCTTCCTGGAGCAGACCAATTTTGTGGGTTTACACACTTCACCATCCGCTACATGAGTGGGTCTATAATCCACTCATCGCCAGGTAATAATTGAAGGGGTTGTCGTTTAACTCTCACTTGTACATTATGAATGTACTGGACAAACCAATTTTGGAGCCTACACCTGGAAAGTTTTAAAATGTTCATGATTATTATAAAGCATCCCTTGCGATAGAACACACGCGCACACAACCACACACACATACACGGTGTATATATATATATATATATATATATATATATATATATATATATATATATATATATATATATATATATATAAACTGTCACTTAGATTGGGCGATAGACAATAAATAACTTAAAATTCAAACTTCTTGACTTGATGCGAAAATTGATCGGCATATATTCCTAAATCATTCTGAGTAAATTACGATCCCTTCCACACTCTCATAATTCACTGAAAACTGGGTGTGAATCAACCGGAAGCTGATATGTATAAGGGCGATGAATACAGAGGTTTCAACTGTACACTAAATTTGTGAAAAATCAAGGATAAAAACGTGTAAGCCCGCTAGGTCAAGGTCAGTGATCGCCGGTATTCGCCATCGAACTGTGTCCGAAATGACAGAATATAGAGAATTTTCCTTAAGTTTGCCACATCAGATAGATTTCCTGCAAGAAGACATTGAAAACATTGACCCATCAATATTTGACGAGCCTTTTGAAGTGCCAGAAATATCAGAAGCCAAGTTTTCAAGCATTTTAAATGAACCAACACTAGTTCAGTTGCCAGACGAACTGCAGGATGACCATAGCCAGGTTTAAATGTATTAAAGAGGAATATCTTTTAAATATCTCAGAGCAGCGGTACTCAAAATCTACCAAGAGAAACACTCAGTGGGGCTACAACACTTGTACAGGTGCATTCATTCATTCATTTATTCTTTCTTTCTTTCAGCCTAAAAAACTAATTTTAAAAAAAAATACAGTCGACAGGGTTGTTCATTAAGATAGGATTGCCTTAAATATTATTGTTTGATACTTAATTGGCTCTTAACTGTTATTTTCATAAAGTATAACGGTATATAATGAAGAAAGACAATGTGCTATAAATTTGAGGCTTTGCTTGCTCTGCAATGAATAAAGTGAAGTTTATCTTAAAATGAATGCCTTAAGAAATTGCAATGAATGTTCAAAATGCACTCTTTCTTTACAAAAACTGCTTTATAAGCAATGTTTAAAAAGTGTTGAAAAATGTGCATACTGTCAATATATATATATATATATATATATATATATATATATATATATATATATATATATATATAATAAATTGTAGAGAAAGGAAATATGCATGAATAATTTTCAACAAAAATCTAAAACTTTAACTCAAATAATAAAATATAGTAACCATCAAACTCACAACCATATGAATTTGAGCATGGTGCAAAGAAAAAAGAAACCAGAGGTAGATCTGAAGACCATCGAGCCTGTAGATTTGGCCCAGAAGCTAGCCATATATGTTGAAGCAACCCTCAAAAGGTCACCAAGGTCACCACAGCGCGTCTGAGGAAGTTTCCTGAAGCCCAAACTGAAGAATACTACAACAGCTCTTTAAAAAAGCCAGAGCTTCTATTAATCGTCATATTCAAGTTTAATGTGGTCGTTTAATCAATATTGTTACAGACTCTGAATTTTAAAAAGCAAACGGCATGTTAAATGGGTAATTAAAGTTTAACACCAAGAATGGCTTATCAAGATCAAGTGAACACAACCCTATTATTCCTCAATCAGACATGCAAGCAATCATTCAGTACCTGATGCAAGATCATCCTATTACACTCAGATACAGGGTTTGGTTATATCTCTCTATTCACCATGTTTTTCGTGGATTAGAATTCCACAGCCAGTTAACACCTACCAGTTTTGAATTCAAGTTTGATGAAACAGGGGCTGGATATGTCGTTTTGACCAATCAAACTATGGAGAAAATCATTAGGGGACTTAAATGCTAAGAAGGAAAACCCTGACAAGAGAATGTATGCAACTGGAGGTTAAAACTGCCCAGTCAGTTCAGTAAAATACTACCTCACACACATTAATCCAAAAGCTGAATCACTCTTTTGACACACTGATAAAAATGCTCTAGAAAATCCCCAATTGTGTCAAACATGGTACACTATTCGAAGTGTTGGGCAGAGGCAGTTTAGTAATTTTATGCCTGACATATGCAGAAATGCCAACATTTCTGCAAGATATACTGCCCACTCTCCTCGTGCCACAGCTTTGAATGCAATGACGAATGACAACCTTCCTGCTAGGCACATTATGTCTCTGTCTGACCACTCCAATGAGCTTTCATTAAAACCTTACACAAGGCCCACTACTCAACATAAGCAACAAATGAGTAAAATTCTGTCTAATGTAAGTTCAAATGTGGCACTCTCTCTCCTCCAGATTCTTCTGCAGTACCTTCCCAGACCTCTGTAAATGTTCCAATGACCCCTACAGACCCAGCCAGTACAACTGAAGTAATTTGTCGTGCATCTGCACAAAATTCTCTACAAGAACTCTCAAAACACACAATGAACTACATGGCAGGTTTCATCACACACTCCACCTGCCATTTCAATAACTATACCTTCCAGTATAATTCCAGCTAATAAAATTATTTTTCCCCAACAAGTTAAGGAAATATTTGGTTTTCAAGTTGAATACCCCATGTCAACTATCAATGCTAAATGTATGATAATGTAAAATATATATCACTCTGGTTTTTATTATAAATCTAATGGCAATTTCCAATTAATAAGAATAGGTGGGATTCAGAAAATGCAGTATAAATAGTTATATACAAGTACAAATTAAAACAGTAAATACATGAACTTGTCATACAATTGTTTGATTTTTACATGTATATTTCAATGTTTTGTTGTAATTCTTATTGCTAGAAAAGTGTGTTAATAATAAACACAAATTTCACAAATAAACAAAATAATTAGGCTTGCTGTTATGATTTCCTGTGTGAAATACTTGTTACATCAACAACATTCCACCTCAACCATTAGTCTCTATTTATATATATTATTCTGTGTGTCTGCATATTTATTTTCTACACTGATGTCACATATTTGACTGGGGGTGGGCTCAGGTTGTAAACAATTTTTTTAACTCACAAAAGATCCTGGAATAATTACATGGATACAAAATAACTGCTCATTATTTTACAAATGTGTGTGTGTGTATGTATTTGGACAAACAAAACTGATCACATAGCTTCTATAACCTAATGCATCTACATGTATTAGTCTAGGCTGTTATGAACACGAATATAGGTTTAAGAATAACGAAAATAGGTTACTCACGAGTGTGCACAGTGATGAATCTGCCAAATTACTTTCAGGCAGTCCATGAATACATTAAAATCTTAGTCATTTTTATGTCTAAAACAACTTCATAGCTTTAGTTTTAATATTGACGTTCCACTCACAATACATATGCCGATTTTGGTAATATATGTAGACAATGCTAGGAACGTTCAAAACCTTAAATAGGATACCATTGGTTGAATTACTTGTTTGATGATGACGTAGGTATTATGCCCATACAGGATGATGATATCTAGATTAAAGTCGTGTATCGCCACTAAGGCACTTGCGAGTACTTTAATGTGTATGCTTTTGCATAGTATTTAATTTGTTCGATTGACCGCAGAATATTAATGCCGCTCAAGCAAGCCGCAGGAAGAAAAGGCGCTTGGAGTGCCCCAATCCATCCATCTATCCGTCTGCATCTGCCTACCAGCTGTCACCTTGTTCCGTTTTTGCCCAGTCTATGCCCAGTTTCATATTTCCAGTTGGGATGTCCCTAACCTAACCCAAAGATGTGAAAGTCACATATCCGAGTCAAATATTCCTAAGTTGTGAATTTTCCTAAGAACTAGCTTGATTGTCTTTTGTGCACTATGCGTGCTTGTACGTTTTCCGAAACAAATACCAGTGATGGTGGCTTAAAGTAGCCGATTAATTGTGTGATCTGCATTTGAGTTTCGCGACGCCGTTAGTTCATTCACCAGCATACCAATCAGTGTTTTTCAAGGCCATACAGTTTTCGCCTGAATAGGGTTTTCGGGGGTCAGAATTAAAGCCCAGGGTAGAAATTACCCTTTTTACCCATGCATGAGAATCCCCTGTTCTATAAATAGCTACTTATCAGGAACCCCAAACTTGTATTCATATGCTGAATGAAGCGACAAAAGACAATAATAAGTATGAAATATAAACAAAATGACAAAAGTAATGAATAAAATTAGTAGAAATAGCAATTATAAGAGTTTAATGTTTTTTTTTCCTGAGTTTATCGTGGTATAAACTGTCAAAACTTAAATAACGCCCTTCAGTCACAACTTACATAACGCCCTTCGGTCCTTTTTTGCTGTGTGATTCGGCACCTGACAGTTCATACCACGATAAACTCAGACAAAACAACATTAAACTCTTAATGGGACAATGTATGATGCGTCGCATGCTGTGATATTCTTTTAAAACTTTAAAATGTAACTTTATCCGGCGATAATAAAACATCATAAAATCGCTTTCTTGTGCGGAAAACACACGTTGAAATGATATTTTAATTTTCTTTATCTTTACAATAATATATTAATGTACATACAGCCGGTGCTGAGATCAGAATGACTACTAGTATATCAGAGGTCTTTTCGTGTAAAATTTGCATTGCACTTAATCAGGTAGACATTTGAAATCGTTAGATTACATTGTGTTTAATTGGGTAACCATTTGAAATCGTTAGATTACATTGCGTTTAATCGGGTAACCATTTTAAATCGTCAGATTACATTGCGCTTAATTGCATAACCATTTGAAATCGTTAGATTGCATAGCGCTAAATCGGGTAAACATTTGAAATCGTTAGAAGAGTCATGAATGTGTAAAATATGCATAAATTTGGTTTCTCGCTTCACGCTACTCATAAGCTTCTGCATAAATTACAAAACAGTCGCTTTTCTTCATTATGAAATCAATAAAATGTCAAGGAAAGATGAACTTTTGTTTCAAAAATAACGATTGACCTTTAGATCTCTTTATTGTGAGAAGAAAACGATCGATTTTAAAGAGCTGTCGAATCATGTATTCCATGACAAAAGGAAAACATTTCTTAATGCTTGCTAATGCCAAACCCATATTCCTGAGAAGGGGTGACGGTTCCGTGGATTTCTATTGTGCATGGAAAGATTAAAAGAACGGATTTGGTGACTTGAACACAGAGTTCTCGCTCAGACTTGATAATAAACACACGCTTTCCTCTCAGAGTAACGCAAAGCTTCGTGTTGACTTGGTCACTCAAGGACCACCTGAAAGAGCTACATACATACATACACCAAGTACACAATGTTCTATGTGAGTGATGGAAACAATAAATATATCTCTTAAATTTACACCTATTCAAGGAAAGATGGACTTTTGTTTCAAAAATGACGATTGACCTTTAGTGCTCTTTATTGTGAGAAGGGTATGTACGATTTTAAAGAGCAGTCGATTTATGTATTCCATGACAAAAGTAAAATATTTCTTAACGGTTACTGATGTCAAACCAGTATTCCTGAGATGGTGTGACGGTTCCGTGGACTTAATAAACATTCTCCTTCCTCTCAAAGGAGCGCAAAGCTTTGTGTTGACTTGATCATTCAAGGACCGCCGGAAAGAGCTACATACACCAAGTACGCAATATTTCATGTGAGTGATGAAAACAGTAAATATATCTCTTAAATTTACACCTATTCTGGCGACGCGTGTATCCTATCACAAGGACATGGGATTTACCACGATGGATAAAGACAATGACATGTTGCTCAATAACTGCCGGATGGAGCATTATGGTATACGAATAGTTATCTTTCCAACCAATATCACCTCGTGATAATGGCAAAATGAGCTAAGAAACGACCTGTCGTGGTTCTATCTAAACGGAGACTACACATCCATGACGTCCATTGAACTGAAGATCAGAAGTCATAAAACCCCAAGAAATCACATTATTCCCCTTTGACTAGTATTTATGGATCATATGGATTTTATGACAATTCTTTTTGTCCAGGACTGTTTTATATTGTAAGTTTTTGATCTACTTACATCGTCACTTGTGTATTTCATTAAAGATCTTGATTAACTTTCATTAAACACATCTGAACCATGTGGAAGATATGACGCTCCGTTGTGACCAGGACGGTTTACGTTGGAAAGCGTTTAATCTACATACGTCGTCACTTGTATGTTTTATTACAAATCTTGATTAACTTTCACTAAACTGAATATTACGCAGAATTTCTTTGACTTCCTATGTTTTCATGTTGAATTAGTTGTTTCTTGCAGAAAATATATGATTCTTTAGTTTAAACATATTTTATTGCCATGGCGATCACAAGTATGGATACAGGGCAAAAGGACTGGAAACAAGTTTTCTAACTTACAAGTTCCTCACCATTATAAACATAAATATTTAATTAACGAGCATGGAGTCAAGAGTTATGGAAATAGTCAAGATAGGTGACGCACATACATATAATGAAATGAGAGGGATGAATGAAGGATAAGAGCGGAGGGACAGTGTTTGTGTGGTCCGGTACTTGCAATTTTAACTGTAGTCATAATGGAACAAAAAGTAGTCTTAAGTTTGTGAATCTTTTTGGTTAATAATAAATTTCTGCAGACTGATTGCGGACTAGGAAACTTGTGTGTGTGTGTTTGTTTGTTTTTTTGTAAGAAAAAGTACATATATAAATAGCGTTATGTAACTTCAGTACAGAAATATGCTTTAAATGTTTATAGCATTATAGTTGGAATCTTTTTATTTCATTGTATACAGAGAGAGAGAGAGAGAGAGAGAGAGAGAGAGAGAGAGAGAGAGAGAGAGAGAGTTGGGGGGTGGGGAAGGGACGTGCAATATAGATATACTATAATATTGTTTACGTACATTTTAAAAACTCGGTTTTGAAGAGCAATCATGTTTTCTAAGGCCTGGGAGTAGCTTTGAGATGCTTCCATTTTTTTCTGTCTTACCTAATTGATTTTGATAAAAACTAATGATTTTCTCTATGTCGTAACGATCATATTGAATCGAACGACAAACTTCAATAGAAGGAAGTCTTTTTAGCAAATCTGCATGCATAAATACACTGTTTTGCTCAAATTAATATGAAATTAACCAGTTCCTTGTCGTTTCTTTCCATACACACAGCAAAGTTAAATAAGTTGACATTTAAATCTATATTATTTTCTTTTGAAACATCCTCGAGCTTTCCAAAGAAATCTTGTACATACATGCATTCCCAAAATAAGTGAAGTATATTATCTTCGTTCATTGCACAGAAGCCGCACATAGATGTGCAAAGGATTTTAGATGTATATACTAATTTGTTGGTTGCTACAATACGCATCAGAAACTTGTATTGAAAAGTTCTTAGTTTTGTATCCAGCGTACATTTAAATGGTATCTCGTGTATAAGCTTCCAGCTGAAACGATGGTTTTTGAATACGTCTTCCCATACTTCATGGGATACTATTACCGAATCATTTGGTTGTATCTCATATTTACAAAGGAGATTACATACTGTTTTACCTTTCATGACCTTGTCTATTAAATGTTCGTGTTCACTTGCATAAAGTTTTGAGTCGTATTTAAGTGAGGTTAACCAGTCTTTTGAAATAGAAGAAACTAGCATGTAATATTTAAAAAATATGATGTATTTATTGAGTAATGGCTACAATTCCACTGATATTAAACAATCTATTTTCTGAAAGGAATATATATCCCCCATGTATTTAAATCCGTTTTCTATCCAATCGCGGTATACTTAGTTCCAGAGTGATTCCTCCTGAGTCAGTGGTAAAGTTTCTCTGTTATTGAAAAAGCAATGCTTCTAGTATCTATTTACAAAAACTGCTGATATTCTTTCATATTATGAATTCTATGTGGTGGACAATTTCCATTAAAGAACAAATAGCCGCCTATCTTTTTAATTGTTTTCAAGTGCAGATATTTTCCAAACTTCGCCATTCTCTTTATTGCCAATTCTATGTACCCAACTCGCTTTCAGTGCGTGAATAAATATATATATATCCAGCATTTATAAGCCATCCTCTCCATAGCTACTTACGATCGTTTTTCTTGGCACGCGATCCTATTTCGAGCCCCATAAAAGACGAAAAATATTGATTATATTTCCCTCATCTTTTCAGCTGTGGGATTTGGTAGAACCATCATTAGTAATATCAATTTAGGTATGGCAAAAATGTTTACTACTGTTATTGTACAAATCAAAGATAAATTTCGCCATTTCTATTTCTCAAGGCATGCATATAATTCTCTGAGCTCTGGATATAGATTCAATTCATGTAATCAATTTAAGTTTGTATGGAACGTTATCCCTAAATTTTTGGCAATTGATGAAGCTCAGTTAAACGGTTTACTAGAATAATAGTTGAAATGTGTATGCCTCCATAAAGAGCATATTCTTAATACTTGTTTTTTTTTTTATTAATGCAAATCCCGAAAGATTTATGAACTCATCGAAGATATTTACGACTGTATTAAAACTTCTAAACCATCAAGTATTATTGTAGCATCGTCCGCAAAAACGTTTGTTTAATCTCGCTTTCATAAAACTTATAGCCTTTAATGCCTGCCTGTATTCTGCTCGCATTAGATAGAAGTTCAATTGATAATATAAATAAATAAGGGGATAGTGAGTAACCTTGTCTTACCCCCCATTCTAAACGAAACAATTCCCACTGATAAAAAAGTTGTTTTAATTTAATACACAACTTTTAGAATAACACTATAAAGACGGATCCAGTCGTGCAAATTAGGGCCCAGATTGAGAAATTTAATAGTTTTGTACATAAAAGAATGTTTTAAGCTGTGAAGGGCATTTTCAAAGTAAAATTAAAAAAGTGAGAAGAGCTGGAGAATCGATATTTTCTGTATGTTTAATAACATCCAAAAGCAGCCGAATATTCTGACCTAGTCTCTATTTTGAAGAAAACCTGTCAAGCTTTCATGAATAACCATGGAAAGAATGTTCTTTATTCTCTTTGCAATGGCTTTACTGGCAATTTTATAGTCTATATTCAGTAAACTGATTGACCCCCAAGTGGATGAATGGGTCAAATTCTTTTTTCGTTTAGAAATTCGGGATCTTACACCAAGATTCTTGAAACTGTGCAGTCTTCCTTTATGGAAATTAAAGCTAAAGGCATCTATAAAATAATTCTTCAAGACGTGCCAAAATATTTAGTAAAACCCATAAATAATACCATCAGGGCCTCTATATTTATTGTCCTCAATACTTTTTAACGTTGTAGCGCAATCTTTGGCTGATAAAAGACCTTCGCACGTTCGTTTTTTATTCTGAGTGAGTTTATTTTGGTAGATTAATGAAAAGAAATCATGGTTTGTTAGACAGACTGATTTATTGCCGTATAGACTTTCGTAGTACTCCTTTTTTCTCAAAATAGTTTTTCATCATATATTTCTTTTCCTTCAATAGTCAGCTTTTATGACTTTACTTTCAAAATTTTGTTTCTCTATGTTAGGGAATTATTTACTATTCCCCCCCCCCCAATCCATCTTGCTTTCAATCGAGGAACAATCCCCTTAATTTGCTCGGCATATATTTGTTATAGTTTTTCAGTTATCTTATCTAGCTTTCTTTTTATATCTGTGTCACTTGGGTTGTTTTCATAATCTAACTTTAATATTACTCTTTCTCTCTCCATTTCTTTTTTCTTTTCCCATCCAGGTTTTCCTTTTTCTAGATGCAAATTTAATAATTTCGTTCCTGATACTACCTTTAATAATTTTTCATTTTCCATCCGGATCAGTTGCTATGTTTATTTCCATAATTGCCTTCACATTATCTTGCATTGTGTGCTTGTATGTTTCATCAAATAGAGGATTATTATTGAATTTAAAGTATCCTGGACCGCGTCTATCTTTTAAAAAGCTCTATGTCAAATGTAACTGCCGATAGATTCAAACAAATAGATGGTATAATTTTGCTTTCGAAAACACATTTTGTTAGCATGTCCGAGACTAGAAAATAATCATGTCTACAGAATATAGGAGAACAATTATTTGAGTGCCATTTAAATTGGTTTTCCTCCATATGTAAATTATGTCATATGTCGATAAGACTATATTTGTCTTTAAATTTACTTAAAATATTTCTGGTCTTTGGCTTTGGGTTCACGTTAACCCCCTTTCTTATCCACAGTAGGATCAATTACGGTGTTAAAATCCCCACCAGTAATAAGTATTTCGGCACTAGTTTCCCCTATTTATTCTTCCAACTGATGCATAAAATCAGGATCATCAGTGTTAGGCACATGAACATTTATAAAAGTGATATTTAAATCTTTAATATTTCCTTGTACTATAATAATTCTTCCATTCAACAATTTATTTTAGGTGAAATTTAGAAACAAAGAAAATAGCTACCCCCAAGATACCTTTACTATTACCGCTGAAAATGCTTCATCGCCACGTTAATTTTTCCAGGCACGCGAGACATCATTTATATGGTGCGGAAAGCATCTATCTATCTATTATTACGAATCCATTTGAAAATCTTGCGCCTCTTTTTAGTTGTACCCCGTCATTTTACATTTAAGGTTAATGTCTTAATTATGTTTGATTCATTATTGTTCAGCAACTCATTCCTTGCGTGGCAAGGCGAAAAGTGAAAAAGGAGCGGGAAGTAGACTGAGGAACGTGGAGGGAAGGAGAAAAAGAAGAGGCTAGGTCCAAAAACTGTCTCGCCCAATACATAAAAAATGTGTAAACCGCATGGATGATGTTTTGGTAACTACTAATATAATATGCGACTAACCCGATACACTAGATGAGTAAAAGAAACATAAAGAAAAACAAAAAAAAAAGAAAGGAAAAAGAGTGTTGGAGAGATATTGGATGAAGAAAGAAGAAGCAATGATAGCTTATATCTTATTATAGTATTTTTAAGAAACAAAGGTAATTACTTTTAATATCGTATAAAAAAGGTAATTACTTTCAATATAGTTATCAAAAATATTGTACCTCATAAGGGAGATTTAATAAGGTCAAAAGATCTCTAAAGGGAGCAAGAGAGAAAATGTCTGTTTAACATAGAATATATATATATATATATATATATATATATATATATATATATATATATATATATATATATATATATATATGCACATACATATATGCATATAAATATAGCCATGTCTGTTAGTGGTCGTACCTTTTTGTCGTTATTTGTAATACACACAGTTGACAAATTAACTTGAGATGGGAAATGATCGAAGACAAAGTGCTAAAGGAGAAGTGAGAGCGACACAGAAAGGAGGGAATAAAGATAGAGATAATTTACATATGCCTTTTTACAGTCTATACCAGATTTAAGTATAAATCGAAGCACAGACAACATTGCCTCAGTGAACGATAATGGGACGATAAACGACTAAAATACCAGAGAGAGAGAGAGAGAGAGAGAGAGAGAGAGAGAGAGAGAGATAGTTATGCTTGTTTTTACTAAAGCGTGCTATCGTTCTTTACAATTAATGACAGTTTTAAGTATTTAAATGTGAAATAAAACAACATGCAACCCTACAATAATGGAGGAATTCACATTAATAAAGATATATACCGCACGCAGGATCATACGTATCCTTTAGAGAAATACATGATATCTTGGAATACAAAAAAGTAAATATAACAAAATCGAACTTTAGAACAGTTCTAACATATGAAGGCACACCCAATAATTTTAACCCAAGGCACACTGCATACGATTATATATGTATGTCGGTCAAGTCCTGGACTTGATCGCTTAACGTCCAGCCGTGTTTAATATTGATTGTATAATACTGCAAAGTAAATTAATATATTAAATTCAGTGACATTGTTTTCAGATGTGCCCCTCGATCACCTCATATATGTTGTCCACGACATCAAACACCACTCTGTCTTTCCAACACAGGTTTAAGTTGTGCCATAAATTCTGCCATTAAAGGACAGCGGAAATCTGCATATTTAATGCCTCAGCGATTAGATCTGTAAAAACCTGTACGGTGTTCTCTCCTTTTTCCTCGTCAATGCAGAAGATTTTTATTTTGTTTCTGCAAGAATATTGTTCATTCCTATTGGCATGTTTTGAGGCAACTTTGACTTTACTTTGCATATTTCTGTTTTCCTCAGACAGATAGGAAATCTTTTTGAGAACTATAGGGTGGATCTCAAGACTTTTACAATGGCTCTCAACATCTAGAATACGGCCATCGTACTGCTCTGGCATCATTTGCACATAATTCTAGATTTCTCCCTCGATGAATCTTCTGAAGTCGTTAATGACTGACTCCATCAACTTCGAAAGTTTCTCATTCACTGATTCATGTAGTTTGTCTTGCATAGACTCGAAGAGAGCCTAGGATGGAAGATTCTCAAGGCGCGTTTTCACATCCATGATTTGGGACATCTTAATCATAGGTGTTTGGTAACTCATTATGTCCAAGCTTCTTAAGTTAATTATCTGCAGTATAACAGATGGTCAGTGCAGCGAGGTAGGTATACCTATTGCAGTTAATTACGAGTGTACATACTGAAATATATGCAACGATGGAGAAATTACATATTATCTATTTCAAACCCTAAGACTTTATACAACTTCAAGACTTTGCCTACTTGACAAATCTTACACGGCACTACATTGTTTCCATCACAGTCTATGCCTCTATTTCATTATTTTTTCCTCCAGCATCAAACAACACGTCTTAACTCAAGGTAGCCATGACTGGAAGAGACTAGGAACGTTTCTGAAGCAGAATAGTTATACTAACATGAATGGCATCGGATTTATGTTTCACTCAATCTAAAGAGCAGTATTCATGCCATCTATATTACGTGATAGCCTCCTAGATTTCCTATGGATCTGTGGAGCTAATCAATAACAAAAAATTCTAAAGCAAATCCGATTTTATCAACATAGATAGTTTTATAATAACAAGAAGCCCTCAAAGTTATTTATTTAACATTTCACATTAATATAGTTTATGGACTACACGTGTATGCAACGAGGCACTATGTAACGATTGGATTTGCATTTCGTTTGTCTACCTGCTTATTCAGAGCTATGACGTTGTCATTTATCATTATTGAAAGATATCCATTCTATGCAACAATCATTTTATTTCACGTATTTAATATAGTAATTCAAAATTAGATTTTTAACAAACCTGGTTTTTTTATTGCATTTGTGGAGTTGTAAACATGTTTAACGAATTTGAATTAAATTATTTTTTCTGTTATTATGATTTAATTTAATAGAGGAATTTCCACTGCCTTCTTACAATCTTTGAAGTCTTCAAAAGGAAAACCTGATGATTGAGACTGTCCAAAAATTGACGACTTATTGTATCTACCACAATACATAAGCAGTGCATGTAAATGCTACCCATTGAGTGAATTCACAGGTAGTCTGGTATTAAACGTGCCCAAAAAAGAACAATATTGGATTCTGCAGATGTCAATAGACGGCGAATTTGGCGTTAACAAAAAGCCCTAGTTCATTAGGGTTTGTTTAACCTACCGTGCGTCTGTTTCATTCCTATTGATTTAATATTTTCCACTTTTACTCTCCTTTAGTGGCACTAATCTTATCTTATCTTATTATTATTATTATTATTATTATTATTATTATTATTATTATTATTCCCGAGCCAACGTTTGTTGGAAGGGAAACAAATCAGTCAATTTTCCGATGCGGTGGTATCGACAGCGGCGTCGGCGTAGTCGTGAACAATTTGTTATGGTTTTGGTTAAGGTTTTATTTGCATATATTTACTAACCCACCCCCCACCCCCCACCCCCACCCCCCATAAATTCTCATCGTATTTGGTATTATTCATTATGAAGCTAAGACTGATCATTCTACGACACGATCGCATGCCCTTATGACCTTAGAGCCAAAGTCACAATCATAGACATTTAAGTTAAGGTTTTAATTAAAGTTTTTTTTATTTACTTCAATTTCCTAAAACCCTTGATGGATTTTTCTATTTTGGATGAACGATTATGAAGCTAATATATAATTCATTCTGCAACATGCTCGCTCACCTCTTGACATTAGGGTCAAGGTCACGTGTTTTCCAGCAATGCTTTGATCATGCACTCAACATGCATGCCCTGACCTTCTTGTTATTATTATTATTATTATTATTATTATTATTACGTCTTTTCAGCACTTTTTCTTGTCATGCAAATACATTCATGTCGTGTTGATCATCGTAAATGAAATTATGTAAGGGACGTAAACATACTGCACCGTCATAGATGGTCCCCACAGGCAGAGACATATATAACATATATGTCTCTGCCACAGATAACCCAAAATTATCATTATTTTGTTGGTAACAGGATACACAAAACTGTACAGCGATATCGTGCTTTATGCTTACATCTAAACTAGTTTCCTCTTTGCATCTTAAACACAGATGCTAGATATATTTTTGACCCATAGTTAATTCCTTTGGTAGTTTCATTTTATATTTTACCTTTCCAATATTTTGGATAGTTCTGCTTCTTTATGCCACGGTGTAAATACGTATCAATCTATGCGCGTAACCCATTGTTTGTGTTTGTGTCTTTGTGTGTGTTCTTTATGTCCCCTGAAGAATCGATTTATTTATTGTTTCCATCACTCACATAGAACATTGTGTACTTGGTGTATGTAGCTCTTTCAGGTGGTCCTTGAGTGACCAAGTCAACACGAAGCTTTGCGTTCCTCTGAGAGGAAAGAGTGTTTATTTTCAAGTCTGAGCCAGTAGTCTGTGTTTAAGTCATCAAATCCGTTCTTTCAATCTTTCCATCCACAATAGAAATCCACGGAACCGTCACCCCTTCTCAGGAATATGGGTTTGGCATTAGCAACCATTAAGAAATGTTTTCCTTTTGTCTTGGAATACATGAATCGAGAGCTCTTTAAAATCGATCGTACTCTTCTCAGAATAACGAGATCTAAAGGTCAATCGTTATTTTTGAAACAAAAGTTCATCTTTCCTTGACATTTTATTGATTTCATAATGAAGAAAAGCGACTGTTTTGTAATTTATGCAGAAGTTTATGAGTAGCGTGAAGTGAGAGACCACATTTCTGCATATTTTACACATTCATGATTCTTTTAATTTTACCCGAAATGACCGCTGATATAAGTCACTCTTATCTCAGTTCCGGTGGCTGTATGTACATTACTGTATTATTGTTACGATTAAAAAAAGTTTTAACTTTCATTTCGACCTGCGTTTTCCGCAAAAGAAAGTGAGTCTCTGACGATTTCTTTTCGCCGGAAGAGGTTACATTTTAAAGTTCAAAGAATATCACTGCATGAGACGCATTATAGAATGCCCGATTTCCTATGGTTCCTGTTCAACCTTACAAAAATATTTAATTTGATAAATTACTACTTGGTAGGCAACTTTCGAATTACTTAGACAAGATTGATGAAGAACCAATTTCAGTGTGAGTTCCTAAATATTCGTAGGTGATATGACAACGGATTTTCTTGAAAAAAAGACACTAAAGATATGAAAAGACATCGCAGAATGTTGTATTGACTGCATATATGAATACAATGAATACAATACAATATTCATACATTTGTACATCGTTGATTTTAAAATTATGAAAAACATAAAACTGACAATGTTTTAGTTTTATTTCAATCATCATAATGACCACAAAGTATGGCCTCTGTTGTAACACAGTTTTATACTCCATTTAGCTTATCTAAAGTTATACCCTGCCGCTTGTAATTGACTTTACAAAAGTTTTACACTGATTACTGGTTGTAATTGACTTTACACAAGTGGAGTACCGATCACCAGTTGTAACTGACTTTACACAAGTGGAGTACTGATCACCGGTTGTAATTGACTTTACACAAGTGGTATACTGATCACCGGTTGATTGTAATTGACTTTACACAAGTGGAGCACTGATCACCGGTTGATTGTAATTGACTTTACACAAGTGGAGCACTGATCACCGGTTGATTGTAATTGACTTTACACAAGTGGTATACTGATCACCGGTTGTAATTGACTTTACACAAGTGGAGCACTGATCACCGGTTCCATGTCCAACAGCCTCTATTTATTGCGATTAAAGCGCAAATTCCTTTGAAAAATCATTAAACAATATGAAATCAACGTCTTATGAGAATTAACTGCATGCAATTATGTTTACAGGTAGTACCAGTTCAACATTGTCTTGCACTTGATACTTAAGTTTCAAAGTCACGTCAAAACGACAAAATTTAAGGATTAAGTAATTGTTAAAATAAAAATAGAACCATTCCAACTGAAGTAATATCCTATAGAGCTAAAAGTCACCTTCAGTAATTTTTTCAGTGTGTCATTATTGCACTTTAACTTCATGTATAGTCCCACAAACATTTTCTATCTCTTATTGATCTCTGATTTTCATCTCCGTAAACATCATTGATACATAGTACCCAGAAAGAGCTTTCCATGAGAGACCTTTGCCATAATTTGTGTTGCCATAATCTCCATTAAGGTTTGAGTGATGACACGATCTATACCACCATGCTCCATGATAGAGAATCGCACACGTTTTTAAACTCTGATCATTATCTCTATCCTTTGTAGTGAATGGCATACCATTGTGGATAAATAAAGAGTCACCGGCGTTGCCTGAGTAATTATCAACATTAAGGACGTATTTACTGCTTTCGTCGTTTATGTAAAACGTCGTGTACTTGGCATAGGCAGCTTTTGCTGGGGGTCCCGGGGTGACCAAGTCAACACGAAGCTCTACTTTACCCTGAGATGTTAGGGTATGTATGTTGTCAAGGCCAAGCCAGAACTCTGTGTCCAAATCACCGAAGCCACTTTTATAGTCTTCCCATCCTCGATAAAAGTCCCCTGATCCGTCAACCCGTCTCTGGAATACGGTCCAGCCTCCCCTATCGGTTGTCATGTCACAGCGAACTGGTATTCCAGCCGAGTCAGAAGAAGGGTAAATTATGTAGACTCCAGTAATCGCTTCTACATTATCCCTGATTTCTTTACAGTTTCTAGGAGCTGGAATAACAAAATTTAATAAATCGATTGACGCAAGAAACATTTTTAGGAAATTTGCACATCTCCCAATAATTAAGAAATTGACCATCGAATTTTAACTATTTACAGGATTGTGATATCAGTTTAGTTGGGGTATTTTCGAATAATAGTTACAATCTTCGTGGTTCTGAAAATATTGTGATAAGAAACACTTACCGCAAGTAAAATTGAAATCTGTCCAGGTTCCATTTGCCTGACACTGGATGATGGGATTTCCTCGTAGTGTCATTCTGTTAGGACAACTGTACTTCACTCGAGTTCCAATAATTTCTTCATATGTGGACTTAGTCGACCAGTTTGTAGATGGGGATAAGCCACAGCCTGAATTTATATTCAAAGACTACTTGTTATCAGTATCATTGGAATTAAATAATTGAATGTTTATTTTCCCTCCTTGAAAAAGGTTTGTTTGTTTTCTTTTTTAATTTTATTAACAAAGATCCATTTTCTATCATTTGAAATGAGTTAAGAATCTCTTTAATAAGGTAATAAGGACCCCCAACCCCCACCCTTTAAAGGAGCCCGATTTCGAAGGTTCAAAGATTTAGTGGGCAGCTTCTATATAATATGGATATAATTTCAACTCATCCAAAACAGATAACAGATACACACACGATATTCTAAACACTTCAATTTCTCAGTATTTTGAATTTCATTTGCTACGGAATTTTTGAAAGGATGTATTTATCACACTCGTTTCAACTTTTGCGTTCAGAATTGGGATATGGAAGGAAGAGTCACAAGAAATGGGTTGTCATTGTACCAGGTAGGAAACTAAAACAATACTGCAAGATTAGTTTGTAACTTCTTACTTCAAATTTAAAGACTCAAATGAAGGATAATTTATGGGATGCGAGGCGCTTTGGAGATGGACATTAGATACATCTTTACATCACAAATATAGAAAACAGATTAAATCTCTGTACTTTTTAAACTTCAAACCATATAACATCAATATACCGTACGTGCCTGATAATTCACACAGCGTGGCCGAACTTTCATTTAAGTCCCTCTCCGATACTAAAGGGTTGCATCTGTGTGTTGACGGACAGACAACATCCTTACAACGTCCGGCTAAGTCCTGTGGGGAAGAAACACAACAGGTTTAATCACTTGTAGAGCTTAGGGATAGCGAAGTCTTACAAACTTTAATTTTAAAAGAAAGTTAAGAAATTGTAAGGTTCTGCAGCCCTTGTTTATTTTTGACTAAAATTTGGGGGTTTTATTTGTCGTAATTGTTAATATGTGAGGTAAAAGCTCTGATCAAGAAATCTAAGTATTTTATAGGGGGGGGGGGGGGATCTTGGTAAAAGACTATATGTTTCTCTTTTTCCCTGTCATTTTTTGAAGGACATTTTATTTTATTTTATTTTTGTCATTCCTTATATTGATGATAATATAAAAATGTTAGTTTATGCTTTTCTCTCCATCTTGTTCCTTGAAAGATAGATAAATCGATCTATTTACAGTTTGACAATAGATAGATAGCTTAATAATAAATGGATGGATGGATAGGATGTTGCGTGGATGAATGAATGGATTAATATATATATATATATATATATATATATATATATATATATATATATATATATATATATATATATATATATATATATACGTAATTAGATAGTAAGATTGATCCATCAATCAAAATACACATCTCTACTTATTCAGCTCGCTACCTTGCTAGCTTTGTTCATATTATAGATGGTTTTATACAGAAGTAAGTGCGTGATTATGACAACTGCCAAAATAATATCTGGGTTGTAAGACTATTCTTTTATTTATCATATACATATAATACGGTACAAAAATGATTGTTTTGACTAGGCATGTGGCTTTCTTCGATCACTTTTACAACAGTAATATCAATGATAATCAAATAATCAAAAATAATCAAATTTTAACATTGCTTTTCCAGAATTTAAAATGAATTAATATATTTTCGACAGCTTGTGCAACTGGTAAGAAAGTATGAACATTTTTGCAATGTTTTACAAATTAGAAATGAGAAGAACAACAATCAAAAGTAACCAGTCTTATGCCACTGTTCGATATCATTCCCAGACAATCTGAGCCATAACCGTAGGTAATCCTACAGTTAATAGTGAAATGGCGTTAGAATGAAATTTTGCTAGAAAAGAGAGACAGTCAGAATGCTCATATTTATCTAAAGTACCATATTTAACAAATACTGTTAAAAGTAGCACCCATAGTAATCTTCAGACAAAGTATGCCACCGATAAACAATGATTGCACCATAATCTATTTGCAGACAGTATTATGCAATAATACGAATTATCAGATTAAAAATTAATTGGATTTATTGCAGCATACATAATCATAATTATTATACGTTTTGGAGAACACATATTAGCTTACATGAAAAACATGTTGTATATTGCTGACTTCATGGTGTAAGGGAGGTAACCCAGTGTAAATGTACAATATAAGCTTTTTGCAGTTGTGACCCTGTTACATCTAAGCTTCCGGTTGATTCAAACCCAGTTTCCAGTAAATAAACAGCATGTGAAAGGCATGTAAAAAACAATGTTCGATGGTGTAAAATGTTGTTAGAAAAGGCTAACAGTCAGAATGCTCATATTTATCGAAAAGATCATATTTAACAAATACTGTTAAGGGTGCACCTATAGTAAACGTCACACAAAGTATGCCACCGATAAACAATGACTGCACCACAATCTATTTGCTGACAGTAATATGCAATAATACGAATTCTCAGATTAATGATAATTGGATTTCATGCGGCATAGATAAGATAAATATTGTACATTCTGGAGAACATTTATTAGCTTACATGGAATAAGGGAGGTAACCCAGTGTACAATGTACAATTAAAGCCTCTGCAGTAGTGACCCTTAGACATATAAGCTTTAGGTTGATTCCGACCCAGTTTTCAGTGAATGCTAGAGGTGCGCAGTATTACAGGCATGCCGGTTTACCGCGGTATTTTTTTCTGGTGGTAAAAAGCACGGTACTTTTTCACTATATCACTATAATTGTCCTTCGGTACTTTGCGTCAGTAAGGAATGTACGGAAATTCCCGAGTAATCTTGTTACGAATTTAATGATATTAAAAGCATGTTTTCATTTTTCATAACATAATAATTCCAAAAATTATTAATGTTTTTACAAAATAGTTGTATTTGTCACAAATTAATTTCGAATATTACAAACATAATTATATTTATGAACCTTTAATCACATGTTTAAAAAAAGAAGAAAAGACAAATGTCATTTTATTTTGTTATTTACTAGCGTATGTTAATGTGTTAAGGACGTGTATTCCTTTGTAGACCGATAATCATCCTAAGATATTCAGAAGAGTAGTTATTTTCTGTTTGAATTTTACGTCATTTCTCTAAATATTAAATATCTTCTAATTTGTTGAGTCAGTGTGTTCTGTGTTTACTGGCCGTCTCTGATAAATATCTTGCCCGCGTGTTGGTATCCCACTCAAAGTTTCCATGCCTATTATATCAATAGTGTCGGTAGTAAACTGTTTATTTCAGTGTGAATACTTGCTATTTTTATCAACAAGCTCTCTAATGTTAGCACAATGTCTTTTACAGGGTGTCAGCTATAGTGTAAGCTTAATCATCCCACTTCAGTTACAGGTTTTAGATGACAACTTTTACAACAATTAACATACAGATATCAAATTCATCTACTATAAGGTACCGACCACATAATGGGGGAGGGGGAGGGGGACTGCGATTTCTTTCTACCCGAGATATTTTATTTTCCTTATCTCAAGATTATTAATTTTTCTAATAATCTGGATATAATATGGTGTTATTTTGCTATAAGTTGGAGCAAGATATTTTTTCCAGCTTTTTGAGCCGGATTTTTTTTTCAAAAATCCCAGGCCTCTGCCCCAGAAAATTAAATTGTTGCTCTCTAATATAATTGCGGTATACCGTCCTACGTATCGCGGTATGTTCAGAAATACTGCGGTATACATTTGTTCAAAATGTTTCGTAGTACCCAACTCTAGTGAATGCCAATCAATTTCCGCAGTAATTCATGGAGTTTACATTTAATTTATTTAATTTCGGTAGCCCAACCTAAGGGCTACATATGCGTTTGTGTGTGTGTGTGTGTTTTCTCGCAAGGGTTGCTTTGTAATAACCATTACAATTTCAAAAGTTTCCAGGTGTAAGCTTCAAAAATGGTTTGTCCAGTACATTGATTATGTACAAGTAAGAGTTCAAGAACAACGCCTTCAATGATTAACTAGAGGTGGAGTATAGGCCCCCTCATGCAGCGGATGATGAAGTGTGTAAACCCACAAAATTGGTTTGGTCCAGGAAGACGACTATTGATCATGGAACTCAACTGGCTCGAGCCAATACTAATAACTAATTTGTCGCGACTCGTTGGACTGGATCGTGAAGAGTGTAAACCCGCTGGATTGGTTTGATCCAGGGAGACGACTACTCTATAATTAACCTACTATGCTAAGTCTTATGCACTATGGTGTAAAGATTATCGTTGGATTACCTACACCCCTTATAAAATATGAACAAAAAAGTAATAATTTTACATGGTACGTTTCTTGGGGTACAACATACTTCAGAAAATAAAAAAAATAAAAAAATATTCATATATGTCCAATTACGCTTACAACACCAATCACGGATAAAGTCTTGCCAGTTTTGAAAACGAACTCTTTTTTCATTTGTGCGTTGAATAAATATACTATGTGAATGTAAATATATCGCAAACTTGTATTGAAATCTACTGAGCAGGTTTCAAGATATGGCAAATAAATTTCTAATATTCGTGATGATAATTTGTGCTACAAAAGTCGACATATTGGATACAGTTGTGACGTCAATACTTCTCATCCGGTCTATAGCCGATACGCTGTTCTATCGGTTTGCTTTTACCATAAAGATTCATATTTTGAACTGTTAAAATATAATCACACTAAGCAAGAATGTTAGACTATATAGTAAATAATGAAGATGAATTCAGAGTATGGAGATACACGAGGAATCAGTTTATAAGGCTGTCAGATTTGTGCCACCTAAAACGAGAATTTACGATTTTTCATCACAGCAAAATAACTATAAATCATTCGTTATGTAAGTTACAGCTCTTTTGAGTTATACCAAGATACTGCTAAGACGTGTACCTTTTCATGTCAAACCAAACTATATCCAAATTAAATCCAAACTTTCAAACAACTATCACTTTCAACCTACTGTCACCAAGTCGAATAACCAGAATGGACAGAACAACGTTATAGTTACATTTACTGCTTGTACGGGTGAAGAACTTATAAATATAGCAATATACAGTGCATTGAAGAAAATAGTCGATTGCGGAAAATAAATTTAAAACATATCCCTTACAAAAGGGATATGAAAGCAAAAACTTGGGTACTACCGCCTTTTCTACGCATGTAACATTTAGTATAAATGGTTTGTCACAAGCCGTTCGTTTTCCTTTAAAACAATAGGAAGAATAATCAAATTACAAGCAGTGACTCCATGATAATATTGCAACAGGGAATCCTAGATAACCACAGAATATTTGTTTGTATTTGGCACAAAATTTCTGATCAATCGAATTTCTACAATTCTGAATCATATGCGACGGAAAATACAGTTGCAATTTATAATTAGTATTTATATGTTCCTTCATTAAATTCTTCGACTTCCAAAGATTTATTTCCCATAGAAAAATTACATATATAAACACCGGTCTTATGAGATCAATATAAACATATAAGCAAATAAACACCGATTTTATTAGATCAATGGATTTCCTGATCCAGAGGAGGCGGGGGAAGGGGGGAACGCCACGATGTCTCAATAGCCTCTTGATCTCACAAAACCGGTGTTTATCTGCGACACTTGATACCAGATGGACATGATTTGTTTCTTTTCTGACATACTTCATGATTATATTTTCACACATATAGCAAAATAAAATATGTGATGAAAATTTTCTAGATTTATAATCGTTTTTTACTGCAAATTTTAGGAACCCCAGAGCTTCTATTCAAAGCAGCCAATCCGATTTCTTCAAGTTAATTCATGCTTCAAACTTGGAAGTGTAACGTTACGAGCAAATGCTGTCCATATGACATGATAATTAGTCTTTGCATCGGTGTTTAACATCTTTCTGAATCAAGTAGTGAATTAAAGGTATGAAGAAAGTGTTTAGAAGGAATCAAAACTAAATATGTTGCAGATAAATTGAGAATTTGACGGAATGTGGCAAACAAATTGAGAATGTGAAAGAGTTGTGTGGCTTGATTTATAATAGGGGATTATCATCGGCCTCAACGTTCAAATCATGATGAAGGAGTTGCCCTGAATTTTCTGTAATTATCTTCCAATAATATGCTTCCGAGGATCACGTATCGCCCATGATTTATCTTTCATGAAAGCGTTAAAGCAAACCACAGATTGTACAATTTGAAACATTTGTATGATGGCACATTAGTCTATACTCTTTCAAACCCTATGTTGCTTTAATGAAATAAGGATAATGAAGATAATTAAAGAAAAATGAAGGCTTCAAACCTGTTATCACCATATTAATCCCCATTACATTCTGTTATTATACCAATTTTCAGAATTTTGGCTAATCCGATAATCAAGATATAGACCAAAATTGAATTATAAGGGGCCGCGCCATGTTGGCTCCATCTAGGTACTCCGAGACGAACTGTATTAACTTCCTTTCTCTTCCGATGACGTCGCACTGGCACATCTGGCTGGTTGTAATGATTGGGTTTTGCACGTTTGTTTTTATTTATTTATTTTTTTGCTGGGGGGGGGGGGTGTATAAGAGGCAATATTCCTCAAATCGCTTCTGTATTGATGTATTTACTAAATTTGTGCACACTATATGTAATAAGATGAATATTAAATAAAACAAATATGTATGCACAAGAATTCTACAATTTTATAAGCGTTAAATCAATTCTTCTTCACACAAAAGTTATACAAAGTGCGTCGAAATCCTTAAAATGTTGGCGACTGATTAAAAACAAATTAGAAATAGATAAACTCACTTACACTAAAAAAATATACAAATACTATCATTGCTATGTTTCTTTTGTTTGTTTTATAAGTTAGTATAAGTAGGCCTACAACTTAAGATGTTGAACCACATTTCATAGACTGATCAAGGATGAAACGTGTCATTTCACACAGATAACTTGTCTCGTTATACGTCCTGCTGTGACGCCTTTATTTTTTATTTGCGTTATGAATGATATGAAATTTAGGATGCATTTCTCATTCTTTACATCATGTTTGTTATTTCATAATTTCCTACTGAAAATGCAGCAAGCTCGCTTACTTGCACTTGCAATACACAAATGGTCTCTCTCTCTCTCTCTCTCTCTCTCTCTTAGTCTCACTCTATCTCTCTCTCTCTCTTAGTCTCTCTCTCTCTCTCACTCTCTCTCTCTCTCTCTCTCTCTCTCTCTCTCACACACACACACACACACAGACGATCATGTCGAGTTCAACAGACCTGATAGCGTTAAAACAGCATGAACCAAAAGTGGTGCCGGTTACACGTCACAATATGCAGCGCCCTCTGCGAAAAAATGGCGGACTTCCTATGTCAAAACAATTGAGAAAGTCAAGGCGGTTTTCTCATAAACTGGTGGATCGATTGTGCCCAAATTTTACAGATGTAACAAATAAAATGAACTCTATCGATTGAGTAAATATCCTGGAGTCATCTGTTTTGACGCACTTAAGCATTTACTTACACATTTTCAGAAATATTCTCCTTTGATAGAGATGCATATCATTACATTTGAAACATTAGTTATTTTAGCAAATTTAGAAATGACAATGATTTATTTTATGCTAGGCCGTGAATTACTGCATTTTCCAAGAGAAATAATTTTGATAATTCACTGGAGTGAAATACGAGATATAATTTTTCATTGCCGCGTCGATAACATTATGAGCAAGAAAGTTTTAGCTATTTTTAGACGCTTGCGTGGTCTAGTTGTAAATACTGCCGCCTCGCAGACAAACCAAGTTCAAACCAAAAAAAAAATTGTATGTGTTGTTTTACCTTGAATTGGGAGGAAAATTATGTTACTACTGATATTTTATGTGCGAATATACACACAACACAGCAGAACATAAACGGTTAACCACTGACATTATCGCGGGGGATACAGTAAGAAATCTGCTACTTGAATCTGTTATACATATTGCTAGCCAATATGTTTTAGCATAAAATGAAGAAAAAAAATTGCTTGCTCCGAGTGCATAAGGGATACATTTCATCTCGTGGATGAAAAGCTTAAGTATTTTCATGCGTGGCTTCGCCACTCGTGAAAATACTGTGTTTTTCACCCACTCTATGAAATATATCCATTATTCACTCCTTTCAAGCAAATGTCCTCTCTATATTTCCTCATACTCTTATTGAGATGCTTTCAACTAGACGACCCCTTGTTGGAAAGTTCGTGTGTTACGTCACTTGTGTTGACGCACTTCACATGAGTATACTTCTGCCAGTGACACCTTTATACATATGCTCCGGTAAACAATTATTGTGCACACCAACATCAATAGCACATAGAAGACGTAAGTTTACAGGAAAGATTACATACAGAAACTTGATTTAGCATTCCTAAAGCTTTTCTTATATTTGTAATAATTTCGGTTTAAGGAGAGATTTTGTATCAAAAGCTAAAAGAATCAAATTGGGAAAAATCATGCTGGTATTATAATAAAATTGTTTACTTGTAAGCAAAAATATTAGACTTAGCTTATTACCTGGTTTTGTTTTTTGTTTTTATAAATTAGTGGGCAGTGTTGATATATGCAGAACATCAGTCCTTAAATGTATTTGTTTTGGAAGTTCAAAACTGTCTTGCTTCCTTCATAACTCATTTCTCTAGAAGTATAACTAATCAGGGACAGAAGACATAAAGTTACAGGAGGAGGTTTTATTTTCGATTTATTATCATTCTCACCATTATCTACAAATTAACAAAATGAAATAGGTCAAAATAAGTTAAAAATCAATTCTCTTAAAGGATGGTTGAAAATTTACTGTTAAAGTAATATTGCTTATTTGTCAGATAGAAAATCCTAATACTTTGATATAAATAAAAAAAAACACGTAGAGGATGCTGATTTAATTACTAAATATATAACAAAGTGTGTGTTTCTTGTACATATGCATACATTATAATAACAAAGAACCGCCTCTGAACATCAGCAACAACAGCTCCACATGAAACTTTATAGCGGTGTACAGTGTGCTAAACAGTGTTACTGATGCAGTCATCCGCCGTGAGCAATGTTGCTATCACATGTTGTGTAGCTGACTAGATACCTATTATGGCGGGAAGTTGATTTGTCCCATCAGAATAGTTAGTATTGATTTTTATAAGGACTTACTGATTGGAAAAAAGAGAATTAATGAAATGGGGTTTTTGCATAGTATGTATCTTTGTTTCAATTCACAACTGATGATGATAAGATTTTCGACAAATTTGTTTGTCTATATGAATCGATGTTGATCAGTGTGAATAAATGTTGTGGTCAGTGCTGGATTACCCAATAGGCAGACTAAACATGTGCTTAGGGCACCAGCAAAGCAGGGGCACAGAAAAAAAGAAGAAAAAAAAGAGAGAAATTACGGGGTGTTTTTTTAAATTACATATTGGGGGCACCATACACTTCCAGCGCTTAGAGCCTCTAAAGGTCTTAATCCGACCCTGTTTGTGGTCATAGCGTCATTGAAAGATGCGTTCTCTCGAGAAATGGGAGTTTATGACACTGCGTCAAAACAAGAGGCGGGACGATATTATAACTTAGCCTAAACTTTCTCTTCAAATCTTATCATATCCTCTGAAGGTAGTAAAGCTGTTCTTAATACTTTTCTTGTGCCTCATTCAGTTCTTGATTATTCACACAAGGCAAAGGCCTTGAAGACTTAGTTTATATATCAAACACAAGATTGTGTGTATCTTATAAGGTCAAAACAAATATTTTCATAGACACGGTTTGTCATAATGCCGTGGGTTCATATACACGGTTTGTCATAATGCCGTGGGTTCATCTACACGGTTGTCATAATGCCGTGGGTTCATAGACACGGTTTGTCATAATGCAGTGGGTTCATAGACACGGTTTGTCATAATGCCGTGGGTTGATATACACGGTTTGTCATAATGCCCTGGGTTCATATACACAAATTTCAGAAATTCAGAAGTCATGTCGAAAGCAAAAGGGCGCTGTGAGGTCTTTTTCGGATTCTTTCTTTCAAAACTATTTAAAGGTTGTTAAAAGATAATCTTTTCGCAGAAGTTTGTTCATGAACATCTGAACACGTAACTTGAATTGGTACAATAATCAGTCAACTACTTTAGGCACTAGGTTTAGGCATCGTACTGAAAGGCTCACTGTATTCTAGCTACTTCTCAAACTTTTTTCATTATACTTATGAATAAAAACTACAGTAAAATTTTGAAAACAAGGAATCTCTGCAGAGAAATTTCTACGTACACATGAAGATTTTAGAGGAAATAATTTTGTGCATCCATCATTGGTATAAACGTGCGACACGGTTTGCGGAATACGTTGAGAAAGATTCCAATAGATTGCATATTGTAATAGCCCTTTTACTAATCTATAAGGTATGCCAATGCTTTGAAATTTATATTTTGGTACATTGTTGTATTCAACGATTCATTACTTATATTCGCGGAAGCACATAACTACACGGTAAATCAAGTCATAGCTTATGAGACTATCATAGTGTTTATTGAGCTGGAGGAAACAACCATGTTCTCTAAAAAAAGTGTGGAAATGTGACAATTTTAATCAGGCCTGAGACCACGAGTATTTTCCTTCTGTTTGATGACTAATCATTCATTATTGTGCATGTGTTACTGGAACTAAAAGATCGATGCAAATTTCTGCATGCATGAACTCACCATTGTGCACTAAATCCTGGGGTTTTTATTGGAACTAGCTTCTTTGTATTGCTACGGTAAACAGAAAGATTCAGGGGAAATAACCAAAAGCGCATGACTGACAAGAAGTTAGCTAACATTTTACATAACATTGTGTTCGTTTAGAGAGGATGTAATTTTAATAAGCTATACAGTTTTGTAACGTTTTTGAAGTCAGCCGTCATATCATCAACATAGCTTAAAACATTTGAAAATTGATCAGCTGTAAAACACATCATTCAAACGAGGTACTGTTTTTCGGAATCTCTTCCTGGTTGGAGATAACTGTGGTCTGCGGTCTTTCGTTTGTCAAATTCGATGGATACCGTCCCACCAATCCCCACCCTCTCTCTTTCTTTCTCTCTCTCTTAATCTCTATCTCTCTCTGCTGACCATATGTACAGATATTTCCGTATTAACGAGAATTGTCATCAAAGTTGCGGCTATACGGACGGATAATACAAAAGTGCGGATTTTTGCATAATCTAAATGACATTGTTACACTCATCATTTCTTTCGAATCATTAATTTACCGCTTAATTTTCAGTTTCGAATTTATCTGTATTTTGAAAATAGTGCAGGCTGCAGAAGAGATGAATTAACGAAAAGAACCATCAAAGTAATAGCGACCTGTACTTTAATTTTCTTTTTTATTCTACTCCTATCAATTCCTTATGTGATTTCCTTGGTATACGGATTGAATTTCCTTAGTGCGGATAATAGTGAAGATTTTGTGTCATATATGAGCTATCTCTCTCTCTCTCTCTCTCTCTCTCTCTCTCAGAAGTTTGGTTGTCCAATATGTTGTCAAATGTGTGTATATATTCCATCAAAATATCACAAATCCTACTGTTTACAATCGATTGTTTGTAAAATATCAGCTAGTGGGCAGAACGTATTGAAATGCGTAAAAGGTCAGACCAAATCTACGTATTTATCCCAGGACTAGGAAGGCTGGGCTGAAGCAAATGACCAGACGTCTTTTTCTGTAATAAATATGTACGTACAGAGGGCATGAAGAGAATCGACAAATGCAACAGTCATCGGTATCATCAAACCAACAACAAACCATACCAATTTAAAGAAGCAGTGTACTGATACATTAATTGTACAGAGCTCAGTATGAACCTACAATTGCACGTGAGCGAAACATTGCATCTTTATACATTAGGAGTCATGGAACCACGTTGTTGGCGGACTGGACAATCCATCGCCGAGTGCCTTCTTCAGGTTCAGATAAATCAAAACATTGCAATTCAGTCTGACACCATTGATGACGTTATAATCTCCAGTCTCGCCTGCCGCAAAATGAATGTGATCCTTTCTGTACCTGCACAATGGATCTTCACTTATGTTCTCCCAGACTTGATAATCTGTTTCATGGACAACAGTCCGAAATTGACCTGCTGTAGTTGTTTACGTTTAGTCAAGGTTATCTACTTCCGATGTATGTCCTTGACTGGCTCAATTTTCAGCTGGTCAATTTTATCTTCTTCTACAGCAAATCTCTTTTTGCTATCCATAGCGACAATTCTCTTTACATCGTCGGCTTTTAATCTATTCAAATTCTGTTCTTTCTGTAAGATGCCATCCACAAACAGAACCGTGTTTCATCGTCTTGTAGCCTCGCATCTTGGCTCCATGTCTGAAGAGGAAGGTGCATATCTTCCACTGATATTTTCCATCATCATTGTGTATAGGCCCTCTATTCAGCTGCTGGTGGAATGCCGTATTTTTGGAGACCGTTTTTCTGCATTCCTTATGCAAGAGAAACTCCTTGCCATAGCATCTTGAATAAGGAAAGGTCGATCGTGCGTTAAGGTCGGTGCGAGTTTCTCATGCTAAAAAAACCGGTGTCAGTACTCCAGTAAACACGTGATTCGATTACTATGATTTAATAGGAAAACACTTTTGAAGTATGAAACATAGATACATAAATAAATAAAAAGATAGATATATCTTTCGCATTGACAATTGCCTTCTTCTCTTTGGGACAACTCTTTTCTCATCTCAGCCCACTTTTCTTTCCATAATTTGATTTACTTAGAAATTAGCCACGTTTATATTCCCTAAATTGCTCTGATTATAAAGATTGTTTTTCCATCTTGAAGCTCCAGTGTGCCTGTGCACACGTTATCGTTCTACCCCGATTACATGATTATATTCGTGAATAATACTTACCTTTGGCCATTTCGCAATGTTACTGTGGATCCTTCCTGGTTTTTCTATCAGATTTCTCTTAAATGGACCCGATTCTTCCTCACAGAGACTACACGACAATGCTGATCTTATGTAGTTAAATGACTTGCATCTAGGTTGCCTGTATACACACTCTTTTGCACAGTTAATCGGACTGATTTCGTAAAGTGTCCGGAAACAGGAGACTGGTAAGAAATAACCAAAAGTTAGATCAACTTCATTGTGGATCTGGTTATTCGCAAAAACCTGATAAATCGCAAAAATGCCAAGAATCAAACCGATGAAACTAGACATGTCTTCGCATGTGATGCAAGCTAGAGCCGCAAAGTCAAACTCACTGTAGCAGCACAAAAATGTATTATATGTATATACTGGTTGCTAAGGACTAATTTATGCATGGCTCAAGAACACATAGACCCAGTTACAGAAACGTAGTTACAAACCACAAACCAGGTTGCTATCAACAATAGGAAGTGGATCAACTAAAAAATGTTTTGTCTAACTTACGCTATGATTATGTAGATAGTCGCGTATGGCAGTATATCTTGGTGATCGTTAAGTTTAAACTGCCCAATATGTCATGATGTAATGAAATCTCTACAAATCTGAGTTATATAAATACAAAATATAAATCATAGAAATTTTAAAAGAGGATTTTCAGATAAAACCTTCAAAGAACATTAGACAAAATAGAATGATGAAGCCATAATTTTCCCAAAAAGCAAGGTCATATGCTTGTCTGCTTGTCTATATATATATATATATATATATATATATATATATATATATATATATATATATATATATAGGGAGAGAGACATACATACATACATACATACATACATACATACATACATACATACATACATACATACATACATACATACATATGACAAACAATAACCTTTGCAAAACACCGGATCAACGCTCTTTGCAGATACACGCTGCTATGAGTAGTTGTTATCAGTACCACAGACAAAAACAGCTACGGTGCAGAAATGTAAAAGTCCTCAGCTTCACGTTTGTTAACTAGGGCAAAGTTTGCGACAAGGGGAGTGTTTAATAATAAGAAACTCTATCATAACCAAATTCGTAAATGGCAACATGACTGAGCATTCTAGTATACTGATCTAGTGACCCACTATAGTCAGCGCCCTCAGCTTACGGAGCAAAAGGTTCAATATAGGAAGTTGACGCTGTTTTGTTTTGTTTGTTCTTTGGTAATGCTACTATGTGTAAATTCATTTGTCAATCTCCAGTCAAAGATCTATTATAAGGAATGAAAATCACTAGTCCACACACACACACACACACACACACACACACACACCAAAATTTAGCTTTCTATCTAAATCGATACTGAAGTTATGCCGATTTCCAGTCATCTCAAGCAGTGTTAATTTGTGTGATTCAAATAACAAGGAAATGACAGAACCTTTCTTCTTTGTAAGACTCCTAGCAACGTCATCAGTGGTTCTGGATGAGTCAAAATAGGCAATTGAAGCATATAGAATAGAATCAAACAGGTTAGAGAGTTATAATTCTCATGCACATCGAGTCCTTACCTTCGACCATGTTCCATTATTTGTTTCTGGAAGAACGGGTTAGGTTAGGTCGTGTGAGTTAGGGACCTGGTACATGAGACCATTGTGCGAGGTGCCGTTATTAGCGGAACAGGTTCGAGTCCTGCTTGGAATGAATTATAACTCTTTAACCTATTCGATTATTTTTGGTGTCATTTGATACAAATTTCGTTAATAAGTAATATAATAAATCTGGAACATGGACCAGTCACTTCATTACTTGACCCATTTATTGTTGTTTTTTTTGGTCGAGTTTCACAAAATATGGAAAAAAACACTGTTTAAAAGACATTTGTACTAAAATTCAACTTGTTACTCTAAAATCTGGACTTATTACCCTATTTTTCAAAATTATTTACTGATTTTTAAAAATTTAACTAAAACCAATATTTTAAAGCATTTTCACCAATATTTGAAACTTTTAGTGTTTAAATCTTAAGTTTTTATGAAATACCCCACCCACTCTATTCCTCAATCTTCATGACTTCTACTTTCAAATTTTACTCTCTAATTTTCAAATATCATTACATAAACCTGATTTATTAAATTATTGAAACCAAAACATAAAAAAGAGACAGAGCTAAACAAGAACAGTATTTAAGGGTTCTATACTAAGATTCTAAACGTCCAATTGCTTTCACAAATATTTATAAATTGTGGAGGTAAATGAAACTTGATAACAATATGAGAGCGAAGCAAGAGCAAAGACCGATAAAATATTCTGAACTCAAAGATTGGTTGATAAAACAGACTACTTACACATTCCACAAGCAAGGAAAAAATGAAGATTCAAATATAGAAGGATTTATGTTAGTCTCGTATGTGAACAGTTATAGGCAGATTTTTTATAATGGTTGTAGATAAATTTTTTATAGTGATCGATGTCTTCTCAAAATAAGCCTGGGTTAAAATAGTAAAAACAAAACAGGGAGATGACAATATTTGATGATAAAAAACCAAAATAATACAGTTCGATGAAGGAAAGGAATTTATTTTTAACCCAAAGGTCAAGGAATTATTGGAGAAAGAAATCTCGAATACTTTTCCCCATACTCAGTCAAAAAAAGCATCTGTAGTGGAAAGGCTTACTCTAACTCTTAAAACTATAATGTGGAAGCAATTTACTGAAAATTAAACCAGAACATTGGTAGATATATTACCAAGTGTTATTCATGGAGATAATAGATCATATCAGAGATCAATAGACACGTCGCCAATTGTAGCCAGTAAGCCAAGCAATATGTTAACATTATGGATTACCTTATATGGTTATCTTACAACATATGGAATGCCCAAGTATTAAAATAGGTCAGAAAGTCAGGATCTCAAAATATAAGCCTATTTTTGGTATGGGCTATCTTCCTAAATTCACATAAGTAACTTTTATAATCAGAGAGGTAATTTTAGAAGACCCTTAAGTATATAAATTAGAAGATTTAAAAGGAGATCAAATTGAGGGTATATGCGACAAGCAAGATTACGTCTTGAAGATTGGGAAAAACTAAATAAATAAAAGGAAAAAAGATATATGCTGAATAAAATGGAAAGGATATGATAAATCTTTAAATAGTTGGAAACCAGAAGAAGACATTGCGTTACTTTAAACACTTTAGTCATATATAAATATTTATATGATATAAAATGAAACCAATTATATGTTATATGTGCTATGAAATTAAATATATTGATAAAATGGAACTTGTAGAATGCAATCTTCATAGCTTTATTATGGAGGAGAATAGAACTAATGAATAATTACCTCTGAATGTGGAAACACTGCTACAAGCGGTTCAACAATAAAAAAAAAAAATTTCAGTTTTCTTGAATGAAATACGAAAGAAAATTAATTTGAAATAATGTAACATTATATAAATGTCACAAAATTTATTTCGTGGACTAACTGGTGGAGGTTACAGCGGCAGCGGACGTAGCAGTTCCTCAGATTCGTTCTTTGATATGTTAAAAAAGGTATTAATAATATTTTCGGCTATTAGGTTAATTTATCCAAAAAAAGCAGTAAAGCTGACTGGTACCATTGCTAGAGTAATAACTAAAGGAGATTAGAAGTGCCTATTCCAACTAGAAGGAGATCAGAAAATAATTTAATTACCACTCCAACTAGAAAAGATTTTAAAACGAATTGGGAATGAAACTAGAAAGAAAATAAAATTACAAATCAGCGACAAGACTCATGAAATAAACCGTCTAAATGAATATAGATATATACCCTAAAAGTAGAAATTTGTTTCCCAGATTGGTATTACAAAGCAAAAAAAAAAAAAACATCATGAACTAAAACGAAATGTTCAAGAAATGTTTCATGAACTACATACAAAATTTGGACAAAATTAATTTTTTAACTCTACATGTTGATACATTTAAGCCATTACGGACAAATTCGTACATAGATTTAGCAGACTGGATAAAAATATAATAACAAAACCCGTGTCAATGCACACAAAAAAAGACAATAAATGTCTTTTTTTATGCAGTAGAATCTATTTTAAACCAACCTATGGATCATCCGTATAGACCACAAACATAACGTTGACAAATATAAACAGTGGTTTAAGAAATGCCCAATACATATGCAAGATATATAAACATTTGAACATGAATTTAATATATCCGTCAATATATATGAGCCAGCAGAAAAAACTTATAAGACCAATTAAAATAACGGAAAGAGAAAGCGACAGACATCTAAAATATGCTAATAATATTTGATAAAAAGAATCGAGATAATTATCATTATTGTGCAATAAAGGATTTGTCAAAATTGATATGATCGCAATATTATAAAGACAAAATGAATAAACACTTTTGTAAGAAGTGCTAAAGGGTTTTTTTTCTTCTTCTTCTTCTGAATAAAAATTACAAGAACACAAAAGATCATGCAAGCAAACATCTAACACAACAAATTTAACTCTCATTTACGTAGGAAATAACACTTTGTAGTAATTAAAAAGTCAGTTAGGAGAAATTGGTGCGAAGAGGTTGTAAAAATTCTGGAGCCATGCTATGATTGTGTTATAACGAAACGTGTTATAGCAGGGTTTCAGCGTATTTACAAGTATTGTATAACACAAGGACCGCAGTTGTGGTCATAGAAGTAAACTATATGCATATAGAACTGACGTAGAAGACAACAGTATGTAAGAAATATGTTGTTCAAAAGAATCAAAAATTAGATATGTGCAAAGATTGCTTATTTAACCGAATAATAAATCATCAAGAGATTAATTTAATTATATCCTACCATCCCGATATCGTACAATGCATTAATAACTTTGTATGTTTGCTCAGTTTGAATCTTTCTGGAATTTCTCCTTTCATTTCATCTTATTTTGCGTGATTTTCGTCAAAAATAGTTCTTTTGTTTCGACTGAAAAACATAACAGAAAACCTAGTGTCCTTAAGAAATTTAAGAACAATTGCATTATACTTTTGTACAATTACCCATATAGATATTCCATAATGCCTACCACTGAATGGTAACTTTGATAGGTTGGTTGCTTTCTTTTTGTACATTATTTAGATTGGCATGATTGTCTATAAGAAACAAAATATTAGTTTCCTTGTACATAATAAAAAAGTAATTATATCCCATTATTTCATTTATCAGCAGGATCTATTAGAATTACATTGCCGTTTCTGAAAAGCCATTTTCTGTTCTGTGTCTTATTGTACATAAGTGTTGGGCAGATAATTACAATAAAATTAAAAATGTTTTTATATTAAGTTTCAATGTAGTGCAAATTTTGTCTTTCACCACATGTAATCATTTATGAGGTTCTTTTGGGTATATTTATTACCTATTAAACAGGCTTCGACGCCTTTAGAAGAGAATAGATTTTAATTCTTTGTTCTGAATATTTTTCCTGTGCACAAGAAACAAAATAAATATACATTTTGTGTGCATTTGTGTTTTCTTTTCTTCTTATCCGCAGATGTATTCCTTCCTGAACATTTGCTAATTTATGCTCTATTTATGCAATGTATTATCATGTATGCTTCTTAAAGCAAGCCATAAACAACCGTGAGAAGTATACAATTTTTTTAACACCAATATTACTTATTTTCGTGTGTTTTTATTCCTCGTTGAAGAAATATTTAGTTGCTTCTGTAAATGCCGATCCAATTTATACCCATGCGAGTAAAACATGCTTGGTAATCCTTCAACAGTAATCATTATTTTTCTATTGCTAAATTGAAATGCCTTTTAGCATCAGTTGCTCTGTACTTTTTGCACATAATCAAGACTCCTTGTAAATTCATTCCTAGTGAATCAAGTATTACGTTTGTTAAGGTCGTATTAGCAGCTATGTCAATAACTCTATCTCTTGTGATATAATCATAAAAGAAAGAAATTTCATTTCTGTACTTATCGTGTACACACTTAGGCATTAGATCAGATGTAATCGTATCGTACTGGAGACAATTATTCTTCCATTCATAATCTTTGTTTGCACTTTCTATTACTACAGCTGCTTTCTCCAGTGTAATTATAAATGTTAAATCCTGAGGAAAAGCAAAAGGATACAATGGACATTGATATGTCTGTATCTGAAAATCGAGTGGAATTCTGAATTTATTTCCGTATACAATAAACTTTACCTCTTCTTCTGTATCCATGAGTTGTGCATTAACAGCTCCTGATTATATTTTATATTATATTTTCTCAGTTTTTCACTCATAATACCTTGCACTATTTTATTTCTTTTCGCAGACATTGGTAACCATAAATCTCTGAACGCCATGAAAATATTGTAATAATTCAGCTTTCAAAATATCATCACTGCCGTAAGAGATGCTTATGTCTTTGAACATTCTTCCAATATTGTGTACAACTTAAATATCTGCATCGCCTTTAACATTTACACCGAATGATACGAAAAAATTACCAGGTAAAATCAACACAATAGTTTATTGTCTAGGTATTGCAACTTGTAAATGTTGTTCATGTTTTATAGTACTTGGAGTGTGAGTAAGACAGTAATGTGTTGGATTAAGATGATTAACACTCTGTGTTGTTTTTTCCTGTTTCTTACGAATTATATATTTTCCATATGTTGCCATCGTATTTATTTAGTTACATTTTTATAACGTCTTCGCTCACTTCTCAAAGATATGTATAACCCACAAAAACACTAGCATCCACTACAACGACAATAAAACATACTCATAAGTTATCTGTTTATCAAAAGGTTGGGAAAAAATTGTTAGGTCTAGGTTGCCTAGCTTTTTCTAAAGTGGCGTCAGGATGAGTAGGAGAATATTCATCCAAATCATTTAAATAACCAAACCCTTTGGTCTCTGTATCTTTCATTTAGGTAGTCAAGTGACTTTGCTCTGTTTTCATTTTAAAAAATAAAATAATTCTGCATTTCCCCAAGTGATTATCGTGTCTTATTAACTATTCGGCAGCTCCATTATGATCAAATAACTTAAACAGATAATTACTTCATGTAAAGTCTAACTCATTAGCAATTGCTACTCCGAATAGTACTGATGCTGTTGCCATTTAATGATATTAAATTTGTATGATGTCATCCAGAGTAAAGCGTAACTCTAATTGATTATAACTAATATTTGTAACTATTACAACTGGAAAATATAAAATACTGTTTCTTCCAAACAATATGTTTTTGATGCTTTTATTCTATAATAATCCAATTCTCGAACCAGTTGATCTAAAATTGTTCTGCTAGAAGTTCTTTTTTCATATCTATCTTATATGAATAATTTTTATTATTGACCACTAATTCAAAATAAAAATAAAATTAAATGTGGTTATTATGTTTAAACTGATAAAAATTGAATATAAACTATATTTTTTTATTTTAATAGCATAATAGAAATTATTTTTAATTTTCAGTAACAGGTACTCAGCAAAACGTGATGGAACATACTCGAATGCGTGCATAGTGGTTAGTGTTTGTGGTGCTGTTAAACTTGAGAATATATATTTTTTTAAAAAAAGGTTTAAGCCTATTAAATCATGTTGTACAAATTTAGAATAAATATATGGTGTTGTTTTATCAGCAACCAGCACATAACCTTTTCGTGTATAAGCAAAATTAAAAAGTAATATACTTCTAAGTAGTTCTTCAAGGTTTTTTAATATGATTTTAATATCATCAAGTTTATCATCAACTTTATCGACCATTTCAAGACTCTTTATTCCAATTGGTGTGTTTCATTCTGTTTTCAATTACTTATATCTATGTCATTAAATATCGGTTTTATTTTGTTTAACGTTTTTGTCTAATTTTCGTCAGTACACACTTCTACAGAATCAATAATACTTTCACTCACAAGTTTTTGTTTTCATCTATCTTTTTATTTATTTCTGTAAAATCATTATTTTTCTGCAACTCTAATAAAGTATTAGTGATAGCAGTTATCGTTTCTTCCAAAAATGTATTAAATAATCTTTCAAATTATCAAATAGATTTTAATTTCTTTATCGTGAACTTGTATTTTGTTATTTAGGTCTGTCTTTAATTGTTCCAACTGTGATCGTAAGGTACCATCACCTTCTATACATTTCTTATCTGTTTCTAATCTGTTTCCATTTGATCTTTTCTTTAGTTTCTTGTAAGTATTGCTGAATATCACTTCCTCCATTCTTTCTTCCTCTCTCAGTATTTGCAATGCTTCTAAAGCATTAGACAGGATACCAAGTCTCTTTTTAAACAAATCCTGTGCATCTGATTTTCTTTTTTGTTTTTGTTATCGTCTATCTGGTTTTGGTGCTCTTCAAGTTATGTAGTTTGTTTCTGTGATACTCTGGTTAATAATTATTTTTTTTATCAATTTGTTCCCTCAATGTTTTGATATCTTTAAAATTATTATCCTCCAAAGTCTTTCGTATTTATCCATCGACACGTGTTTATACAAACCAACGAGTACATACATCAGTTAATTTTACAGGCTCATCTAAATTTTTAATACGGTTGGAGTTCATATCTAGTTCAATATTTACTAAAGTATCTTATCATCTTTCTTATCTTTTTCGTCTTTCTCTTAGTTTTCCAAATAAAAATCACCATGACAATGGTGTTAATGATATTTCTCTGATTTATTTCAGATGGAAAGGCTATTCTAAAGATCTATCTATCTTGCATACCAATAGAATCTATTACATTTCCATCCTCATCTTTAATGCTAATATTTAATCTGTTTATAGTACCTCTTTGTAATTGTTTATATTGACTTTTAACGTCGTATGATATGCTTAAACATATATCAATCAAATGTGGGAACAAATTAAACGAGGCAAAAAGAAAACAAAAATACACTGATTTTAAAGAATGGTTAACTGAACAATATACCTACACATTACACAAGCAAGCTAAAAGAGATCAATGTTAGTCAAGTGGACGACCAGAGGTGGGAAAGCATTGTGGCATGCAATCATACGATAAGTACAACGATGGGTATAAATACATTTTGACAGTAATAGATGTCTTCTCAAAAAACGTTTGGGCTGACAAAGTAAAAACGAAAAGGAATATGACAAATCTTCAAAGTGCCAAAGCATGAAAAGAGACAGTTTGATGAGGAAAAGAGTTTTACAAAAAGAAGTTAAGCTATAATAGGAAAACGTTGCGGACATTTAAACTTATTCGGACAAGAAAGCATCTGTAGTGAAATCGTTCAACATAACTCTAAAGACTATAATGTGGAAAAATATTATTTAAAAATCAATCCAGAAAATGGGATGACGCTTTATAAATGCTAATTTATGGATGCAATAAAACACTCATCACACAGTTGTAGACATGACTCCTGTTAAAGCGAGCAAGGAAGAAGACATCAAAAGTATAGATCAAACTATTCGGTTATCTGACTTCTGATAAATTTTAAACTCTTAAAATTAAATTTGGTGAAACAGTCAGAATTTCAAATTACAGAACAATTTGTTTGCTAACTTTATAGAGGAAATATTCAAAATAAGGGAAGTACATTTAGGTATTTCTGTACTTTAAAAACTTGAAGATTTAAAGGGAGGGGATATTGAAGGCATACTTTACGAACAAGAGTTATCTCTTTACGACAAACAAGATGACATATACAAAGTTGAACAGATTTTGAAGACCATAAGAATGAAAGGCAAAAAATATATCCTTGTGAAATGGAAAGTTCTGAACCAGCAGGAAAAAATTATTCTATTGAAGTAAATTACTGAAGTACAGCACCTAGATAGTAAGTATTTTGGAGCATGACAACTTTGGGTTTTTAAAAGATAACAAACTTTTAGCATGTAACAGATGTGGAAAAATCAGCGAATTAGAAAATGAAGGCGTTTAAACATGCACGTTCTTCTAATCTGCACTAATCACGAAGCCAGCTGAAAAAAGAAAGTGCATCCGAAAATGTCACAGATAACAAAATGGTACACATGGAAAGTTTTATAAAACAACTACATTGTGAGCAATGTCCAATCTGGGTAATAAATGACGTAGCAGAAGAAATAAAAAGAGATAATATCTTTTACAAAATGAAGTTGGTTCCAACTACATCTCCAAAAAAAGACCAAAAACATATACAATGACAAAGACTACAAGCTGGTCTACGAGATTTTGAACAGCAATCTTGAGGACATTTAAGCCTCTTTTAAATTTCGTTCAAAGAAGAGATAGCAGCGATCCACACAAATTTCTCAATCACCTATGCATTTTTCCTGGACAAAGTTTTTACCATGAACAATCTTAATTAATCCATAAAACCTTCAATCGCAAAATAACTACCACAAAATTAACCAAAGCTAGTTGATGTGGGAAGAATTTGTACACGATCTGAAAGAAATAAAAACCAGTATAAATTGCACAGTATATATATATATATATATATATATATATATATATATATATATCTATATATATATATATATATATATATATATATACATGGATGCATGCGTGCATTCAATGCATACATACAGACACATACATACATACATACAGACATACATTCATAGATGCATACATGCATGCATGTATACATACATACATACATACATACATACATACATACATACATACATACATACATACATACATACACATACACACACATACATACATACATACATACATACATACATACATACATACATACATACATACATACATACATACATACATACATACATACATACATACAGACATACATACATACATGGAAGAAATGAAAAATCGAAAAAACATATGACTGTACAAGAAACGAGATTAATCTGGTATCACAATGTTGGATATGACTATATTTGAGGGAAAAATCAACATATAATTACATCTGAATGTAGAAAAACAGCTAATAGAGGCTCTATGCTTTTGCACAAGAAAAGGCAATTCCTTACACGAAGTATAGGTAAACATTGATTAACACACTAATTTCTCGATTTTAAATAATGGACTTAAGAATTTTTTTTATGATTTTTTTTAAATGACCAGTGCACTACAGCAGGTTCAGTAATATAAAACATGGTAAGCTGATAAAATTAATTCTCTGTCAGACAAAGACGAGCCTACTGGTAGGATATATGCCTTTTTGCAAGATGGTAATGGTCTAACCGATGTAGTAAAGAATGGTATTCTAACGGCTGATAAACATTCTGTGACAGTACGACAAGAAGTTGTAGAGAACAAAAAGAAGATAAAGTGGGTACAAATAATGTAGAGAAGATGGATTATGATGACGATGATGTTCCTACTGATGACGATGATGTTTCTACTGATGACGATGATGTTCCATTCTATTCGATGCACAGACGTTCAAGGGACACGTGACACTCACAAAATGTTGACACAATCCAATTTAGTCACTCCAAAAAGCAATATTAACCGCGCAGCGCAGACAGAGTCTGACCATCAAATGAACAATCATTTATTTTGATGCGAATGGTTGCAGAAGCTGCTGTAACTTACTTTCTTGACATATTTACAAACCTCTAAGCCTAGTAGATGTCTTGTTTACATTTTTGGTCAAAAATGCAAATAACAAACCCACTAATGCCAAAACAAGTACAATAACATATTCAGTCAAGAAAGAAACAATTTGTCCAGCTGTTGTCAAAAGCCAGCTTATAACTCTACGTATAATTCCAAGCAATGCTGCTAATTTGTCAACGAACGAATTATCGTTTTCTCCTGATGGACCCATAACATCACTCGTTTCTAATCCGCCACCCGCGAAATCGTTTACAAAATTTATTATAGATAGTGAGATTGGAGATATAGTGATTGCTATCAGTGTAGTTATAGCAGTTATTGTTACACCCTTTTCTATACATGGCTGCTCAGCCTTTCACCTAATAGTAATTTTTCCCTAACTACTGAATTCATTTTCTCAGTGTTTTCTCTAAAATTGCTCTCCAGCTCTTTTAGATGTCTAACTAATTGCACTCTTATACTTTTAGTACTTTCCAACTGTTCTTGCGATGTTTTGTTTGGATCTGTTTCTTTGCTGATGTCCTTTTGTAACTCTTCTATCTGTTTTCCATACTTTTTAACATCAGATTTCATAGCTTGTTTGCTTATTTGACAACTTATACAGCATTAATATAATTCTCATTCTTCTTCGGAAGTGAATAATCGTTTCACCGCAGGTGAACGTTCTCCAGTGTGAATTCTTTCGTGGTAATCACCCTTTATAACCTCTGTTTTTATTACCTGTTCATCAAACGGCGAATTTGTATCTATTATTTGCATGTCTTTATCCTCATGTAGCCTTTGTAAAACAGCTTTCAAGCGGATATTCTCTTTCAGAGATGCTTCGCAATTGAGATAGTGTATTCTCGGCGGTGGAGCCTTAATGCATGGCGTCTACAAGAAGTACCCATCTATCACCTTGTTTTGTCCAACGTAGTTTGATTAACAAGATGCTACCAGTTTTACTTGCTATAGTTCTGCTTTTTGTTTTGTATTCTAATGTTGTTTCTTTCCAAGTTGTACTATACTTAATTCATGCAATGACTTTCTTTTATGTAATCTTTGTACATATCAAGAATTTGGCGTGAAATACTTGTACCTTCGCTTGCAGCAACGTCTTCAAAACGACCTTGACCCTAATAAACAAAACCACTAGTAAGGTTTACAGTAACTTGAATTTCTAGTTATTGTGTATCTACTACATCATCATTTTCATATGCAGGGTTTTCAATTTTTGACTTTTAAAATGTCCGCTAATCTCAACCGTTATTTAAACAGCGAAAAATGGATAAGTCAAAACGATAAAGAGAATTCAATTTATAGAAGATAATAATAACAATTACGTAGTATTACAGAAGGAATCAGAAGAGTTAGAAAAGTACAAAGAGAAATTGAACATAGCTATAGGCAACATGCAAAGAGATTGCCAGTAAAGATTTAACAGCAAGAAATAGCCGGAAAAGATCGACGAGAAGCAAATAAAGAAGACTTGTGGAATCATTGTAAATGCTAGAGCTGCTATAATTTCCAAATAAATTGCCAGATGTTGTAATTTACACTGTGACATTAATAAGTAGCACAATTATTTCAATCGACAACTTGGGACAGTTTACAAATTGAACTGAAACATGACTACATGGAATCAAACGGAATTAGATACTTCACCGGATATTCTCATTTACGCTAGGTTTACCTGTATGTATACTAAGTGCTAGCTTGATAGCTTTCAACGTATGGATTTCAATAGGTCAATTGAAAGTAAAGAATCTGAAAATATTGAAAAAAAATTGCTTGATAAATAGCATGTGCACTGGGTGCTTTGCTGTTGATGCATTTGTGCTTTTAACTACACTTGTTACGACTGTTATCGTTACACTCTAGTCTATTTCCTTAATGCAGTGAATTCTAACATTAGATTAGACAGTACTGTTCACGATTTCCTTCATGACGAAGTTGGTCATTTTTAATTATTCTCCTTTTTTGTAATCTTTTGTCTCCTTCAGTGATGGCATTTTAGCATTTTAGACCTGTTTTTACTGTCTATCATGTATCTTGTATTTATCCAGTGGAAATATTTTCTCTGCTGTTCAGAATTACACAAACCGATAGAGTCATGTGATACAAACGTGATCTATGTCTAAATCGTCTTGACTAACACCTTCATTTTTAGTGCAGTTTAGCCAATTTCGCTAAGAAAAAAAAATGATGGATCAGCCAGTATCTTGAATGTTGTGTCTGCTTTTATGTTTTATTTAGTGCTTCCAAAATTCTACTTCTTGTCCGGTGAATTGATCTTTTTGTCATTGTGGTATTTTGTCTCTTGTGTTTATTGAAGTATTATCCTGACTTCAATCTATTTTGTGTGCTGTACTCCATTTTGTATTCTATGTTGTCATAATTCATTTTTCTACAGCACACTTATCCACAAGGTTTACCAAAACACTTGTTCTGTAAAGCTTTATTATGTCTTTATTTTCACCACAATTTGAACATGTCTCGGAATTCATCCTTTTATTTACCTAATTGCATTTCAAATCAGTTTTCACTACTCATCGTAAGTCATCTTGCAACAAACCTTCATAACATCCTGAAATCGTATTTAGTCAACTTTCCAAATTTATTATCAATTAAATTCGAGATAGCGAAGACAAAAAGCAAGATGAATCGAACATTAGCAAAGAACCAGAGAAAGTAACTTTAGAAAAGCAAAAAGATCCACGTAGAGTTGAAATTTGAAGACAACTAGGAAAACGTTCGCAGGAATTCAAAAAAGCCAAAGCCGAATATTTAAAGGAGGAACAAGAATAGACCACATGTGCAAGGAACATTGCAAGATGCTGAAATTACACTATGTGTAAGAAATGAAAAATAATCAAACAGCAGAACCTTTATTTGATACCTAGCTGCGTAGTTGTTTTATGTATCTTGTTCATTTGATCACTAAGTAAAGTTGTTTCTTCGTATCCAGTTGTAAAAGATTTTGGATTTAGCAATATACGTAAACAGCAAAATCACAGAAACAAAATCCAGCTATGTCAGTATCTTACAACCCAATACCAGATATACTGTAGCGTATCTATTCTTCCTTCGGAAGATCCTGTCGCCACAGGATAAGTCCAGAACTTTAAGTTTGGGCGCCGCTGTTGATTCGCAACAAAACTTGTCTGCTTGGTCCAACGCCATTTGACTTATTTTGTTTGAATAATAAATAGCAGACAAATGTTGTGCGAAACAAACGAAACATTATCATCACCATTACTGTTGCCTATAGCAAGAAAAGGTTGTTGTATTTTACAACTGTTCCACTATCAACAATGGATAAAGCTGATCATTCCAATTTCTTTTGGCCAGTTCACAATCAACTACTTGAAAGCAAATGGACTCTTACCTGAGAAAATTGTTGCTGGATAAATAGCGTAGCATTCATTGTTAGATAGATAATTGAAAAGTCATCATGTTCGCTGCCATGTGTGTTGTCCCAATAGGGACAAGTCCTGTTGCGGAACAACAGCGACGGAGTGTTCATCCAGTTCAACAACACAGTTAAATGCGACACTTCCTAGTAAAAAAACTATTTTTACATAAAATTTACTTATCTGAATAAGAAGATAACTACTGATACACTGTCAGGGTTGCAGAAAAAGTATAATTTAACAGAGATAACCAAAATGATACAGGATGTCAACAACAAAATGAAAGTGAATGAAATCATGATCAGATCTATGTACACAACTTATGATTTATCTATTGCATATTTGAGTGATAAGATCAAAACGATAAAAGCTGTTATTTTCATCGAATTTGACAACAAATTGCACGCTGAAGTTGAGCGATCTAAAACAATACAACATAATATGCTGATACAGAACTGGTTAAAAATATCGGTGTGGTGCAAGTTAATATTGGCACAAAATAGACAAAAGGATGAAACTAATGAGAAAAGATTTAAATAACTTGGAAGAAAGTTTACAACAGATAAAGATGCATTAAAAACTGAAGTAGTTATAAAGACTTTCGCATTAATTGGTAGCATTGATGGAATTAATACCGAAAGAAACGAAAACATAGAGACATTATTCAAAGGGAACTGAACACGAAAATGGGCATAAATAATATTAAGTTGTTTGATATAAACAGAACATTGAAACAGGAAATAGATAAATAAAAAAAAAAAAAAATGAGTTTGAGGAGAAAACTAAACATGTCCAGAATGTATATTGCTTTACGATGTTTCCATGATTCCGAGTCAAGAGTACCCGAGTGCTATTATATTAATTGCACATAGAAAAGGTAAAATATTAATCATTAAATGACGGACGAAGTTCAAGAAATAAAAGTGTTGTCGGATATTTTTAAAGATTAGACTTCGCCACAGACATTAGTTAACAGATACGGATTAAACTATTCTCCACAACGTTTCGCTGATTACAAGTTACACACAATAGATATCTTTTGAGAAGAAAATAATTCTGAATTATAAACAATTTTTATGAACTTAAATATAAATTATTTAAGATCTTATCCGGACTAAAATATTGATTATTTTCATTGGAGTAGAGATAAATCCAAAGGTGTTGCTGACTCATTAGAGATTAAAAACGAATCTGAAGATATAATTTACAGTGTGAATGAAACACGTGCATACTATCAGGAAGAGAACTATGTTTTAATAATTGGAATAAAATGGATAATTGAACCTAACAATTCTAGTTCGGGACATAAAATTGAAACTGGGAACAGTATCAAACCTTTTTACTCATAAATACAACAAATGTCACAGCAGCTGTTTTGATTGGAGGAGCAATAGTTGAAGGTCTTGCATTTACAGGATGTAACTTCTATTCAAGTTATTCGATCAGGATAGGACTAATGAAGAAGTAATTAGACACGACAAGCGATAGAACAAATACCAAAGAAAAATAAAAGAATTCAATACAAATAGATCAAAGACACTTGACTCACTGAATGAAAGATTGAAAGAACAAAACTTGATGACTCAGTACTTACAAAACCTGGACGATGCTTTTTCTCTATATTCGTCTACTCATATAGAAAATTATGTAAAACTTGAAAAACCACGAGAGCCCAAAATGAATGAGTTCTAACAGGCTATCGATAATCAAGTAAAGTACGAGTACATATTTATTGCACTTGAGATAAGTTTATGCTGCTTACTGGTTTTTGTGAAATGGAAGACCATAGGTCTGTTTTTTGGCACAATTAATGGCGTAGCCACTCTGCGAGAATGGTAACGTACGGTAAATACATAACTCCTAAAAAGCTCGAAAAGATACCACATGGAGTGAAATAGTTAAGTAAGTCCAACACACCATTGTATCAAATATACACCGAGCAGCATTAAACACGAACAATCTTTACAGTTAGCAATACCAAAGCTAACTACAAATATATTGTTGTACTTGGTAGTTTCTTCGTGTCGTTTGATATAAAGGCGAAAAGAGATGCTAACAAGGCAGTTGTAAAAAATATTGGTATGCCTTGCGAAACTAATCACCATATCATACGGAAGCGATAACCTTTTCAATGACGACAACATTTTCATGACATGTAAAGATCTGTGGTTACCTACTTTGGTTAGAACAAACAGAATTTAACAATGTATCATGAATGTTAACTATAGAAACTGAGATCGGGGGTAGGTAATATTGAAAATTATGGCACAGGAGTTATACAGTTTGCGGTGCATGGAAAAGGGTTCAGAATACCACCTGACTTTTATGTAGTAACAGATGATTGTCTGCTGTATCCTTGTGCTCTTCTCATGATTTCAGAATAAACATTACACTTGCAAAAGCAGCTGAAGTAATAGAAGGCGGAAACCAAGATTATGAACTGCAAAACAAGTTTTTTCCAGTACGATACGTTTATCAGTTGCTTAATCGGTTAATGAAACAAACATGGAAATAGAATTGCTTTCTTCTAATACTGCATCTCTGTGGAGGAAATCATCGGTACAGTAGCAAATCGAGTGTTAACTAACCTCATACTTAATTCTCCCAGGATAATTTTGAAATGTGTTTTGATAGTGTGCAAAAAGTATGATCGAAGTGATACTGAAAAGTTTAACAACTCAGGAATAGAACAAATCTGAGTCATTCTGGAAGGTCTTTAATTGAGGCAACAGTTCGCAAAATTCGTATTATATTTCTTGAATGAACAAGTAAAACACACAGAAATTAGTAACCAATTTTTTTAAACATTTACACTGACATTCATTGTATCTGGCTTGATTTTAAAAGTACACATGATACTAGATTACATGGTAGCGGTCTTAAACTAGCTAATGGACAACCAGGTAGGCACTTTCAAACCAACAGAAAATAAAACGTTTAGACTCACAAAATGTATATTTATTTAGTGTCTGATGCTCAGTTAAATATTCAAAACAATTAACTTATATCAATTATGTTTTAAGCATAATTGAAATGTCTGTGCTATGCACACGTGTAAAACATGGATTTTGCCTACGAATGAAGTTATTTACAAGAACCTCATAACATGATACTATGTGGAGTAAGATTGAATACAGAATTTGTTTTGATTACATCCTTATCATCTGTTCAACTTTTCTGTAAAACAAGATAGAAAGTGATTATTTAAAAATGAAAAGGTGATCGTGATAGATTCCGAAAATAGATTAGATAAGTGGTAAATTAATGGTTGATTTCTTCCAAAGAACAAATGGTTTATTTCTAATTGTTGATTGTGGGAATATTGATGACGAAAAAAAGAAAGCAACTCACCTAACTAAACTAGTTTTTTGTGGCAGACATTTTAAAATATCAGTATGGTTGATGGTGAAAAGGTACAACTCTATAATTCAAGATCTTATAGATAATACACGTTTTCGGTAGTCTTCTAAGCCAACGATAAAAACCGATGGAAACTGTATTTGACGAAAATGATTTTATACCAGATGAGATGAAAGAAGAAATTGTGGACACTTTGAAACAGAACAAAAGAAACAACTTTTATTGCAGTTAGAGTTTCCATTTTGCTATACAGTGCTCACATGTCCGTAAGGAAATGTATTTATGTCATCCTCTAAATAATATGTATCTACTTTGCTCATGTGGATGCTATACCTATCAGGTGTGTACGATCTGACTAAATTCATCGGTTGATAATTTTCCCTATGTTCAAAAAGACAATTTAAGTACATCTCGAATTGTATATTCTTTTGATCTTTATTCCTTTACAATCTTTCTTTTCATCTTTGTACATCTTAAACAAAAAGAGTTTTTATGTTAACTCACAAATCTCAATGACAGTTTTTTCATTTAACTCATCCTTGACAATTTCAGGAACTTTCTTAATCATCTTAGGCATGTTAAACACGTTGTCTTTGGGATAGTTGCTAGTATCACATAACTGTATATCTTCCTTCGCATCGCAGTAAAAGTTTACTGTCTCAATATATATGCACAACAAATCTGTATCAGGTCATAAGCAGTCTCATTTTATCGCGGTATTTGTTTTTCAACTTGTTGCAATAAAATTCATACATCAACTTTTTGGATAGCTCTAACACACAAAAAACACCATAGATTTGTTTAGTTAATTTATTTTTCTTGTTTTTTCAGCCTGACCAACACCAAGTCATCGTGAATAAATGTTCTACTTACAAATTATTGGTCTTTTCAGTATTTGAAAAATTTATTTTTGTCTGGGCATAGTTTAGCTGATAGTCTTTTTCTCTAATTGTCTATCTGTTTAACGAATACGAGTTGCTCATTAATTTGAAGACTTTTTCTCAAATTCATTTATTGATTTTTGTAATTGTTTTCAGTTTTATGTGGGATTTAAGCCAAGGTTGTTGTTCAAACAAGACAGATCTGTGTATCTTTCTAAGTTTTAGTCCTAATTGCACGTGAAGCTTTAAGTTTCTATAATGTATCACATGTTTCTTTTTATATAGTTTGCAATTACACAATAGTTTTGGTACAGATGGTATAGTACCCATGTAGTCGTCAATTCTTTTGCAAGGCAGATAAATCTTTTTCTTTTTGTACAAGTGTTTCCGCTGCTAGAGAGTATTCCTTAAAACGATCATGTAGATGTAGATGTATTGGTATATCAAAATCCACAAAGTTATTGACAGGCATGTTTTGACTCATGCCCGATTCATATATGAAGACTACGTCCATTATGAATGACCTTTACCTGTAGCACTTGCCATCATTTTAATCTTGCCTTTTTCGACTGCATGGATATCGTTATTTGCGTTTGCGTATCTTCATGTTATGATACTAATTGCACTGTAGATCATCAGAAACATGTCGCAATCCGTCAAAAGTTTTAACTCAACGCCGGGTATCTTTAAACTCCCCTCATAAGATAAACCTGGTGCAACAATGAACGGAGTCTAACTTATAATTAGCTATATATACATCCCTAAATTCTTCTAAGATGGCAAATATCATCAAAATACTTTTTCACGTATTAGTTGTGAAAGTTACTGGGTGTGTTCAGGTTGAAGTGCGGCATCACATCATGTACATACTGATAATGATCATCAGATGTGTTTCAGTAATTAAGTGATGAAGACAATTTTCTACAGGATGTAGAGTTGTTTGATCGAATATATCGAAACTATTAGGGTATATGGATAGATGTTGTCTCAACAAATTTGTCATTGTTTAAATTCTTAGCCAACTGCTCCAGAGATTAATCCATGAGTCGAAAGCTATCTACAAATCTCATCGTTCTGTTTGCAGTTATTTCTTTACCATCCCTCATAAACTTATCATGAATCAGCTCCTTGCTGAATGAAATATATTTCTCATTGTTGTTTGGTATTATTTTTACCTATTCATCTGGATCGTTTTTGCAAACGTCTTGATAAATAGATAACTATCATAACCACACAACTTATGAATGAATAGACGGACATAATTTTGGTATTCGAAATTCAAATTGTAATTATGAGCAGCCCTTCTGTATTTACCTGTTAAGTGATCATGGTTTCTAACTTTGATTTTAAATATTTTCTACCACAGATATGACATTTCTTTGTTGAGTTAAAATATTTTTTCATTCTCTGTGAACACCATCGATTTTGCATTTTTTGGCCTTAATTTGTTCTACACTATTTTTGTGATCGTATACTTGTAAAACACATGAATACAATCAATACCTCTGTTAACGATTGGTCTATAACATTTATGACTGGACGTGAGTTATATGCAGAATATTGCTGGACTGTGTTTAGATATTTGTATTGTCCAGAATACATTTGATTTGTGCATAGGACTATTACAATTCTGTTGATTGATGACACATTCAAAATCACAATAAACAACGTACGGAACATGTAATATATGCTGATCATGTTTAAGTATTACAATTGATCCCTGTTCAGGCATTACATTGTGTTTTGTGTTCTGGTAACTTTTCTAGCCTATTAAAAAAAAAATTAAAGCATCTTTTACAAATATATTTTCCGACATCAATCTAAAGAGATATTTTATTCCAAACATTAGTGTGTGTTTTGTCAAATTAATGACTGTTTTCATACGAAAATTAAGAAAATATTTGTTTCATTAGCACACTTCTTGAGCGAATTGATACAGTGAACTTTGTTGGTTTGAGGGTACTGTAGAAACATCACAGAGCGGCCATATCTGACACACTTCAGAGCGTAACATATTTAAATAAAAGATTTATTTGATTCTGCGTTTACTTGTATGGATTTTGGTTCTTTATTTTGCTTATTTCTGCATTCAAATGTGAATTTTGTGTGGCCTTGGCAAGCTTGCAGTCTAGTTGAGTAACAGTCTTTGCACCCAACTCTCGATTATCACTTAATTTCGACTTGCAGTCAATACTCTATCGTTTTCAAGGATGATTAGGATTGTGATGAAAGTCAAATATCGCTACTTAAACAATTGTATTACTATATTTAATGAAGAGTTGTTTTTTTCTTCTTCTGAAAATGTGTACTATATGTCGTAGAGTGTAACAGGTGTACGATACTATATGGGTGACACAGTATATCATATAGATTGGTTATGCAAGTTCAGTCACTGACAATTTGCATATTCATGTGGAAAACTAATTATAAAATAGTTGATACTTGAAGTCTACTTTAGGTTGTTTGGAGTTCGTTTTTAGGCAATTCTTGATGGCGCCTCCTCGTTGATTATATCTTTTTATACTACAGGGTTTACAGTCTTCAGACATTTTAAGATCTGTTCATCCTGAGAGAGAGAGAGAGAGAGAGAGAGAGAGAGAGAGAGAGAGAGAGAGAGAGAGAGAGAGAGAGAGAGAGAGAGAGAGAGAGAGAGAGAGATGGAGAGAGAGAGACTGAGAGAGAGCGATACAGAGAGAGAGAGAGAGAGAGAGAGACAGAGACAGAGAGAGAGAGATACAGAGAGACAGAGATAGGTGGGTGAGATATATACGCGGATTTATAACTCTGTTATTTCGAAGAAAGTACGTTGTTTTAGTGGCGTATCGAATGCAAATATTGCTAAATGCTCTCGATTCCACCTTCGGTGCCCTTGATCACAAAATGTTGTCAATTGTAAAATTATTAAAGATTATTTATCACTTGATCTTGTATGATCATATTTGTTCAAATAGTGTGTCGACGTTGAAACATCAGATTTTAGCTCTACGATTTGCCATATATGGAGCTATTGATAGATTGCATGGAAACTTTTCTTGTGTCAAAGAGTAGGTGAATAGAAAATTAAATCTATTTGAAAACTTTAAAGACAAATATTTATATACCCTGCGCAGAGAAAAGTTCTGAAGATACAAGGTAAACTTAAAGTGCAAATTTGAGAGTCATTTTCATTACCACATTTAGAATACTTATAAATCGCATTCGCCTTCTCCTCCGCTATATCATCATGATGAGAAAAAACAAAGCACTATTTGCAAGACAAATAAGAATGACCATCTTCTCCTTTCCTCGCATTTTTTCCTTGCTGTCGGTGTTACTGTCATCTTCGTCACTAGCAGCTGATACAAATTTTGAGATTTTTATTACAAATCTTTCCAGGCGTAAACATGCTTTAATGGTTGCGAGACTTAAATGACACGTGTAAGTCATTCATATTGAACACGAAATGAGGGTGAAACGTATTTGAAGAAAAGAAACATATCAATCAGATCTACAATATACATAGTACAAATGAAAGATACCCACAAATGTAACGAACAAATGGTGTAATTGTAGAAATATGAAAACGTACGTCGATATACTAATCAATGACCCGATATGAGAGTATTGCATGTACGTACGGTACTGAATGTTCCGCATTCTTGAGATTGGTACCTTGCTCAGTTCACAAGAAGTGATCTTAGTCCTATATCACAGAGACGTATAGCTAAGCTCAGACAAAATTCAAGTGCCACGTGCATAGCCAAATAGAACATTGATTAACACTAGGGGGTAATGCATCGCTAATTATTTCATTCACTTGAGTGGTTATTCAGACAAGAATTTGACCGAGAGAGAGAGAGAGAGAGAGAGCATGATCACAAGAAGAAGAAAAGTCAAATAAGGCTAAGTGTGGAAATACAGGTTTGGAAAGCACGCATAAGGGCAGATATATTTCCTAAATTGGGAAAGAAAGTAATTCCAAAAGTGATATCGATACTGTGGCGGTATAGTTTTTCTCCCACTTATTTATTTCAATATCTCTTTATGAAATATATAATAAAAGTGTGCATCCTACTGGTACTATGTGAAGAGAGCAGTGTATCCGACAAAATTCTATTTTTGTCGATGATATCATGTTCCCTGTCCGCTTTGTCTGCCACTCTGCACCATCGCCGCTAAGTAAGCGTCTCTGCGTTTTACTATAAATTTTGGACATAATCCTTGCGCCGACCAGTTTGGCGGACACGGAAGTATGTTAAGAGTCTTACAAAATAGTTCGAAACACTTGTCCCTTTCACTTTGCGTGTTGTGTGATGACCTGCTAAGGTCAATCTAATATATGTCTTGAATGTTGTTTAAACTAAGTAAAATTCTTTGTTAAAATGTGTTGCCATGTGTGTGTGCGTAAGTTACAATTGCTCACGCTCATTGGAGCGCTTCCGTTGGCAAATCTTCAGTTTCGGACTTGAGTAGTTTTTGCACATTATCAAGCTCTTCAAAGGCGGAGGTAAGTAACTCTTGAGAGTTGTCTGCAATCCCATGATGCCTAAATGGAAGTGACTGGTTTTGAAAAACACCGGAACTTATGAAATTTGCTTTAAGGGGATGGGGTTGGTGATCGACCGAATCGTGTAAAACAGCAGTTTAAAAACAAAATGCATAATCTAAAAGGGAGGGGAAAAAATCCAATAATTTGCTATAAATATATCATTTTATATTCTCCTTGAGCATCTTTCTCAAGTCAGACAGGGTCATTAGCACCTGCACAGATACATGGAACGCTTTGACTGGAAGAGTGGGTTGGGGATGGGGGTGGAGGTGGTACACTTAAAAGCCTGTTTTGTGGACATTTTAATTTTGAATGTTATCAGGTAAAAAACTGGGGAGACACACGAGCAAAAGGGAACACATTGGTACATTGTCCGTTTGTGTACCAATAACTATCGGCAAAAGAAGGTCATAGCGATCAGATTCACTTTTGTATACACAATCATGAAATTTGATGGGTGTGTTCACATTTGATCACCACTGACAGAGGATGCATGTAGGTAAAAGTAACTTACATGTACTTTTCATGCCCCATTGAATAATTTCTTCTTCTTTTTTTTTTAATTTACATGCAGCACATTTTCATTGAATTGTTGCATGTATGGTCACGAAACTTGATGTGCGCATTCATCGTCACTTATGTTAGCAACCATAAAAGTCAATTGCGGTTGTAATGATTTACGTTTATTGCTAAAGTGGTTATGCTAATGTTTTGAATTATCTACTGGCAAAGTAGTCGAGACACAAAATTCAACAGAATTTCCTGCTGATTGTGTATCAATTATAAGCGTGAAAGAAGAGATAAATCTTTGATTTGAATTCATTTCGTGGATATAAAACACAGTAAAATTGTTTCGTCCAGTTTCCATCGCGTCATCAACTCTATTAAAATACGGTACTGTAACTCAAATAAAAATAAGTACTTCTCCACGAGTCAGACATATAGACACCAACAAAAACCATCATGAAGAAAGTCCAAGTTAAAAATATAATTCTGAGGACAATTTCGGGTGAAAATGGCAAAACAGAATGACAAAAACTGCTGTATTGAAGAAAGAATAAAACAGAATGACAAAAACTGCCGTATGGGTGAAAACGACAAAACAGAATGACAAAACACTGCTGCATGGGTGAAAATTACAAAACTGCTATATGGGAGAAAGAACAAAACAGAATAACAAATAGTGTTGTATGGGCAAAGATGACAAAACAGAATGACAAAAACTGTTGTATGGGTAAAAATGACAAAACAGAATGACAAAAAACTGTTGTATGGGTAAAGATCACAAAACAGAATGACAAAAAACTGCTGTATGGGTGAAAATGAGCAAACATCATGACAAAAAACTGCTGCATGGGTGAAAATGACAAAAACTGCTGTATGGGAGAAAGAACAAAACAGAATGAAAAAAACTGTTGTATCGGTAAAGAAGACAAAACAGAATGACAAAAAACTGCTGTATGGGTAAAGATGACAAAACAGAATGACAAAAACACTGCTGTATGGGTGAAAATGACAAAACAGAATGACAAAAAAAAACTGCTTTATGGGTGAAAATGACAAAACAGATAAATTCAGCAATTGCATGTGGAGAATTTCTCAATACTTCATTTGAAATTCTTGCGTATCATTTAAGTAGGAATATTTTGTGCGCCATTAGTAGAAAATGGACGAAGTCTATTAAAACTTGGTTGTTGCAAATTTAGATACAGAACATATTTTTTAAAACGACACTGAATATATTAGCTAACTTAAAATCTGCCCGCTTTCATAGTTTCTTTCCTTAAACTAAAACACACGCTGAACGCAAACATTTAATCGAATAACGTCGAGACAATGAGATATCTTCAGCGTAAAACCATATGGACCTGAGCAATGACTTTGAAGTTTGAAATAAGGTATCCGGCAAATTTAGGTTTAGAGCTATATTTTAGAGATATACCTTGGTGGATTGCATATATGCATATATCAAGAAGACAGAGGTGATGCAACATCCTGCACCACGAAAGCCTTACGTAGAGCCTATCATCACAATAAATGGCCAAATCCTCCTGGCAGTGGACAAGTTCACCTATCTTGGCGGCACACTGTCACGAGCACTCAGTGCTGGATTACCCAATAGGAAGACTAAGCACGTGCTTAGGGCACCAACAAAACAGGGGCACAAAAAAAGGAGAAATTACGGTTTAGTATTGTTTTTATTTTGAATTACATATGGGGGGGGGCACCATAATCTTTTCAGTGCTTAGGGCCTCTAAAAGTCTTAATCCGGCCCTGCGTGCACTCCACATTGATGATGAAACCAAAGCCAGAATTGTTAAAGCAAGTGTGGCCTTTGGCAGACTACGTGCACATGTTTGGGAGCGCAGAGGCATCAGTCTACGCTGAAGGTCTACAAAGCCATTGTGTTGCCGACCCTGTGGTATGCGTACGAAACCTGGACAGTGTACAGACGCCATGCCAAGAAGCTGAACCATTTTAACATGAGCTGCATGAGGAAACTGATGAGGATAAGATGACAGGACAGGATCCCAGACAACGAGGTTCTCACACGGGCAGGCATTTCAACCATCCACACCATGCTGATGAAATCACAGTTGAGATGGGCAGGCCACGTCACCAGGATGTCCGAAAAGCGACAACTAAAGAAGATCTTCTACAGCGAGCTGAAGGAGGGAACGTGATCTCAGAGAGGTCAGAAGAAACGCTTCAAAGATTCCCTCAATTCATCCTTGAAACATTTCAAACATTGACCCCGAGTCATGGGAAGATCTCGCACAGGATTGCTCCAATTGGCTCAATCTCATCCATACTGCAGCTACAAACTTTGAACTGAGAAGAATTGCAGAGGCAGTGCAGAAGCGCGAGGAGCGTAAATCTCAGAACGTCCTCTATTTATCAAGCAAACCCAAGCGACATCTCCTGTCAAGTGTGCCACTGACAGTTCAGAGCACATATTGGCCTGATCAGCTACTCACGTACTGACAGAAACCAAACAAGTTAGTGATGTCATGGTCATCTTTGAACTCGATATGCGAACACCAACAATATATGCATCGACAACTCTAAGTCACAAGAAAAAAATAAAAAGTGAATATATCCCTAAGAGACAATGTAGAAGTTCATTAGTAGAAGGTGGATGGAAGTCAGCAGAAATGGATGCCCTAAAAGTCAAAGAAATACTTCAGCAAGAAGGAAGAAATTGCAAACAAGAACATAGGGGGAGAGAAAGAGATATAATGTTAACATTGGGTGTAAATTGTAATCTTTATACCCAAAGGACATAATTTCTACGCTGATATGGTATGTAATATGTTTGAAGTTTGAACTCCAATAAAAACAATATTTTATTTATAATGCTTTCCTTTCGAATGAGAGTTTGTATCCATTGGGAAAAATTATACATCTAGTTTAAAGTAGACTTCGAATCTCACGATGAATAAAACATTATTTTTGTTTTGGGAATATCATGGAATCTGTTTTTTGACGACATACGGCTGAATGAGTACAAATTAAATTCATTGGTTGTATGGTCATAATTGATTGAATATTCTTCTTTTGGGTGCTCAAACTCCACATTAGCCAGACTCCAGCATATACATGCAGTAAATAAAATAGTAACTGACCAAAATCACTAACAGTATTTGCCAGTGGATTGTGGATGTATCCTAAGTATAGGCAATAAGAGACGGACAAAGACGTATACATTTCAATAACAAAATAGAATATACATAAATGAGAAAGGTACATAAGAGAGAAGTAAATGAACACAATGAATTTAGGGTCGATCAGAAAATATACATCCTGTGAAGGAAAATGTAAAGATTTTTTTCTCCATAGAAAATAGGAAATCATAAGAATAATATCTTTAAACTTAAACATACAAGTATAAAATGTCAAGAAAATAGGAAAAAATACACCAACCTGGTTCTAGTTACGTCACTTTGAGATATAGTTTGCTAACTCCAATACAGTTCTTGTTTAGATACTTGAATCAGCTTCATCAACATAAATTTAAAACAACATTAAACTCTAAATATGAACGTTTATGAACTGTCTACCTATCTAAAGATTTATTTTACTGCTGGTACAGATAACACATCTGATGGCAGAAATATCAGCACGTGTCCCCTGGAGCATTCTCAAATTCTTCGCCTTACCTTGTTAATTATACAACCTGAATATTTTTGAAGTGCATAAAAAGCATAGGAATGTTTGCCTTGTAAATATGATGTGAACATATAATTGCGACGAACTAAAATACTGCGTAAGGAACATAGTGTACATGGGCAAATGATGTTAGAAAACATGTACGAAAAGACGACGTAAATAGTTATCATTTTTAGTAAAATAATTGCATTTTTCATGGCGATTAAATGTTGTACACAGCAAATGACATAAGCAGCTCTCACACTTTACACAAAATTTATGTGCATGAAATTTCATCGAGTTTTCCTAGACCTAAGATGCATTATTTATCTAAAAAAATTACCAGAAAAGGAGAAATGAATTTAAAAGGTAGTGACATACTCTGTCATAAATTTTGCATCTGGCAGATTGGGTAAATATTCTTCAGGAAAGCAGAAAAGTAAAACTAAATACAGTAAGTCATTTGACCGATTGTTCTAAGTGTATGCACGTTTCTGAAGCTAGCTCATGAAGCTAGCTCATACAAATTTTTTCAAGCTAAGACAGAGTAAGAATGTTAGACATGACTGTTGTGTGTAAGTGTACGGATGATAGGTACCCTGGGTTTAAAAAAAAAGCTAAAAAGTGCATGTTGCTGATAAACCAATAATGTTTATATGTCGCTTTTTGTTTCCTAGCTTTACATTAAATCACCCCATGAAGATATTATGAACGCGAAACTGAGTATTTTTCTTATTAAATAGTTGGCATTATTTGCAATTAAGTTGTTTGCGATATGAAATGATTTTTTTACATTATTCTCTTACTCCAGGTTTCATATAAAGACCCGAAAGTAGTTCTACTGTGAGTCTTGTACTCCCCTGCGTTTCTTGTGAGATAATTGTATTATCTAAGATTCCACATCATCATCATCATCATCATCTCTCTCTCTTGTCGTAAGACCTTTAATTGCCAATTATCAATGACGTGAAAGTTACGTTTATCCACGTCTTCATATGATTGTTTTTTATTGCAGTCAGACAGATGAAAGATAAATAAGCGTAGAATGGAATCAGGGGTGGCTCAGTCGTTAAGGGCACGAGTTCGAATCCTCTCCAGACCAGGTCAGGTCGACTGTCACCGTGTGTCCTCGGGCAAGGCACTTAACTCCAGTTTACGAATATTTGTAAATTTGTTATAAGAACCATATTTGCGCCTGTCACAAGGTTGGATCGAGTGGGGACTGAGTCAGAAAAGAGACAAAGAACAGTCATAAAAAAACAAGAGATTTCTTCACAAGAGGAAAAATAATAGATACATACCTAGTTACACATTTAGATTAGGGATATAATTCTTCTGATTTCTTATTTCTATGGAAAATCTTAGCATTCCTTAACAGGATGTAATTTTCTGATCGACTCTACTCTGATCATTTACTTCTCCGTTATGTCCTTTCCCAATTTGTATATTTATTTTTTATTGAAATTTCTACGTCTTCGTGATGACGGACTCCGAATAGGATTTTGTTTTCCAATTAAGAAGTATATATATATATATATATATATATATATATATATATATATATATATATATATATATATATATATATATATATGTCTGTATCTCTCTCTCTCTCTCTCTCTCTCTCTATATATATATATATATATATATATATATATATATATATATATATATATATATATATATATATATATATATATATATATTCGTGAATCAATCCTTACATTCATATATCTATCTGTCTATCTGCCGGTCTATTTCTTTGTATCAGCTTAGACATATGGACCTGGCAACATCATCGATTTTAGAGTTGAATTGCTTTTCATAACTTTTACAAACCATGTATATGGCTAATGTGGAGTTTGAGCAGCCAACAAAGAGAATACTCAATCAATTAGGACTACACTGTCAATGAATTTCATTATTTATTAATTCATCCAGGACAGATATAGTCACAAAACGATTCCATGATATTCCGAAACAAAAATAATGTTTTCTGCACGGTGAGACGCGAACGCTACTTAATTAAATCTACATTTTTGTTCGTTTTGTGTGTTTTTTTTTTTTTTTTTTTTTGCTACTTTCCCCCTGGATGAACATTCTCATTTAAACAGAAAGCATTATTATGAAAATATTTGATGTGTGGCACATGAATAATTAATCGGCATCTAGGGAACATATATTCTCCATATTGCATGAAGTTACTTGCAGTAACATTTTATTATTGTAAATGAGACTCCAAACCTATTACATACCATATCAATCTAGAAATAATGTCCTGGGGGTATAAAGTTATCGACCATATTATATACCATATCAATCTAGAAATAATGTCATGTGGGTATAAGGTTATCGACCATATTATATACCATATCAATCTAGAAATAATGTCCTGTGGGTTTAAAGTTATCGACCATATTATATACCATATCAATCTAGAAATAATGTCCTGTGGGTATAAAGTTATCGACCATATTATATACCATATCAATCTAGAAATAATGTCCTGTGGGTATAAAGTTATCGACCATATTATATACCATATCAATCTAGAAATAATGTCCTGTGGGTATAAAGTTATCGACCATATTATATACCATATCAATCTAGAAATAATGTCCTGTGGGTATAAAGGTTATCGACCATAAAGGACATAAATAATATCTTTTCATGGGTATTAAAATTTACACTACATATGACCATTTCTCTCAGTCTCTATCAATTTGAGCAGTTTGTTAATTCTTGTTTTCTCGTTTGTAATTTCTTTCTTCTTACTTTAGTCTTTCTTTGACTTTTAACGCATACATTTCTGCTGACGTTCATCCACCTTCTAGTAATGAAATTTTATATTGTCTCCTAGTTATATATTCACCTTTTATTCTTTTCTTGTGACCTAGGTCCATTTATGAATCTATGCAGTTCACCAAGGTATGTCTCTAAACAACGGTTCTAAGCCGATATTAGCCGGTTACCTTGTTTAAAACTTCAAAGCCATTGCTCCGGTCCGCGTTGTTTTATGCTGAAGAGTCACGAGCTCCCATCGACTCCACGTTATTCGATTACATTTTTGCGTTCATCGTATTTTTTAGTTAAAAGGAAGAAACTTTATAAGTGGTCAGATTTTACTTAAGATAATTTAGTCTATATTTTTTACCTGTTCTGTGTCTATATTTTTTACCTGTTCTGTGTCTATATTTTTTACCTGTTCTGTGTCTACATGTTTAATCATCAAATTTTATTAGACTCCTTGTGTTTTATTTTCTGTCTCTCGCTTCAGCCTTCGATATGGCATTAAAGTGACCATTTACTTTTTTTTATTTCGAAATATACGGTTTCACTTGTCAAATATTACTCACTTGTACGAAAAAAAAGCTCCAGAGATCATATATTAACTGAACGGTTTGTTAATTCAGCTTAAAAACCACACTGAAATGTATTTTTACTTACTTAATATTGAAAATGTACATTTTCTTTTCAGTTGTAATATGAAACTTCTCTCCAGTTTTCGTCTTAAAGATATCATTGGTACAAGCCTCCAATTATCATTCTTCTAAGGATTTCTGTTGAAGAAAAAGTCCAGGTTGCGAAACAAAGAGTCAAATGGAGGATTATTCACTGAAGAAACTCCCAAAATTCAATTGAATTATATGTACCCACTTCCCCAGAGATTGAGTTCTGGTGCACCTTGAGAACATTCTATTGACCTATTTCCATCCTTTATTTGAGGGGATGAGCGCAGTATTAGTGAAACAGGGCGCTGATACATGAGAGCTAGCCATAGGTGCAGTTACTGACGGTACGCGAGTTCGATTTCTGCTTGGAACGAATTATTACTATTTAACCTGTTCATATATATATATATATATATATATATATATATATATATATATATATATATATATATATATATATAAGCAGTGCTGTACCAAAGCGACATTTGAAATAGTATGATCTTTCCTTCTTCGTCCACGCGCAAATAAATACATACATTGAGAAATTTTCAGAAATTCTAATTCCAGAGCTGTGAATAAGTGTACTACTCTAGTGCATATATATTACACTATCATACTATTTGAAATCTTGCTACGTATGTAAACTGGAGATGATGCAAAGTGGGAAAACGTCGCGTCAACGATGTGAAAGTACGTTGGAAAGGTTATCTACCTTGTTTCAAAACTAGATAGCAGCCTGGTAAGTCATCGATTGTAAGAAGAAGATTCCATGAAAATGTAGTCAAACGTCGTGCCATCGTCACCAATATCATCACTACAGGAGCCACATAAACAAAAGTAGCAGCAAAACCAATAGCAACAACTGAGGATGTGGTGTGGAGAACGTGTCTCAAAAAAATAAGATCTTCTTTGTCAGATCGTCGTTGTGTTTTGCGTGATTGGAGCTGATATCGGAAACTTGAGTTTGCGACTAGTCAATCAGCAAATGTGGACCATTTTACTCAGTAGTTGAATCGAATCTTCTTCCTAATCCACCGTTGAAATATACCAACTCTAGCAGTAGTATTAGCATCTACGACAGTCTCATACTCAGCCTCAGCCCCAGCCATACCAACACCATCAACAACAGTAACAACAACATATTGGATCTATTTAAAAGTGATCCTTTGAAATTGGGCTATTCTGAGGGACGAGAACAATCGAAAAATGAATAATCAATTTTATTTGATTTTTATTACGGTTCTCTGGATATGTTTTTCACCAGCAAATTGTGTTGTTTCACGGCGATATTACCTCATGCCATGCATCTTGACCACGAAGCTCATTGGGATCTGGCTTTGGTAGAAATCATTCATCCCACTCAAGTCTTCACTATCACTGGGAAACAAACAACTTTTGTCGTGGAATTACTATACGAACTAGTATATGAATAGCTGGACAAAAAAGATCTTGGCTTTTACTTTTTAAAAGAAAATATATCACGGAACTGTGTGTGCGAAATTACCTTAGTAATATATATGAACGAAAATAAAGATGGATTTCGTTGCCGCGTACAGCGTTACTCAGGTGTGTATAGTTTTAACCACGTCGATTTCAAAATACTGAATTATGTTCAGTTACTGATGCACGCACAAAGCGTCAGAAAAGTGGGGGGGGGGGGGGCGTTTATTCGAGTTCTCTGGCAGTGGATTTGACCACGATCAAAGTACTTATAGTGCTAATATTCTCTGTATCGTCACAATACAGACGAGTCTTGTAATGAAGCTGTCCACGTAACGGAAGCCATCTTCAGCTGCAGAGGTTTGTGAAAATGAAAACTGTATTTGTTCTTGCTATCCGTTCTATGTGATGAAATTGTTTAATATATCGAATGTTTCGGAATGTATTCTAATTTTCGAGAAAGTCAGACCTATGTCACATAACGCTATTTTATCGGATAGAATATAGTCTGTTCCAAGTTAGACATTTATAGTTGAACAGACAAGCTGAATTTAATAACATGTTGTACGCACTAAATGATGAGTAATATTCGAGGTTTTATAATCCAGTGCGATTATACTTGTCGGAGACAGATTCGTGCAAGAACGTGGTTATTATAATAATAATCTCGTACAGTTGCTCGTATGAAAGAATTTAATGTGTAAAGAAGTCAGTTCGTGTGCATGCATGCGTAATGTATATCACTGTATTCGCATTCACGCGTGTCTCGTGTAGTACAGGGCGTAGTTGTTGTATTTTAGCTGTTACTGGGAATCGTCGAACTTTGCGGGTTGTGCAATCCTGATACTGCGGTCGATGGTGACGTTGGTTCTAGGGACGAGACTGATTAACTGAGTGTCAGGGGTCAAAGGTTCAGTACCTACGGGTCTGCGGAATAGGGAGATTCTTAAGGGATTCTTCGGCACGCTGAGAGGATCGGATCACGCGAGGTCGTTCTTTATCATTTGTAGTGAGCTGTGCGTCGGAAATATCTCGTAATCATCGCCTGGATGCCACAAGATAAACATCATTATATATGATGATGGAATATATGTACCAGGTTTTGAACTTAAAAGTCAATGCCATTATATGTCTGACAATCCATCGTACTTCGTGAACAATACATTGATCATATCTTTTGATAATTTCATGCAAAGATCATTTATGTTGATAAATCCACATATCAATCATGTCTGTTAATACAATCCATGCACTGAACATATCTGTTGAAACACGATATCATATGTGATTAGTTGTTAAAAATTCATGTTTTGGTCGCATCCGTTGAGGAACGATAGAATTTTGTTATATCCGTTCTTGAACTTTGTGCATATGAGTAGGGCAGGGTTTTCAGTTATTATAGTTTAGTTTGAGATGTGCAAGTAAGTGTGTGAGTTAGGGTATCAGAGATTCGCTCATCATTAGTTTGCATTTATAAATAAACATCTCATTCACATTCTTGTATTAAGTGTCTTCGCTAGAGCCAATCCAACCCGGTTTTGATCTGTTACAATGGTGTCAGAAGGGGGATTGGATTTTTTGGAGCGCTGCCGTTGGTTTACATCGGTCTTAACTCCAACACTGTTTTTCATTCATCTGTTTCAGACTTTGACCTTCTTAACAATGGATAATGCAATTGGGTGAATCAATATCTCGTGTATTTCTTTTTTTTCCTTTGTCCCTACGTTCGTCATGTATAAAATATATACATATTTATCGTTTTTATTTTGTTGCCCTCTTTGGGGGAAGATACGGTTGATTTGCGTATCGTTCCAATAATTGTACGTTTCATATTGTAATGTACTTGGGATTGGTGCTCTTACCATCAGTATTAATCATGTTGTCACATAAAGACCTCATGGAGATGGGAAAGCAATTTGGTTATGAGGGGGAGTCCCTGAGAAAATTTGTTCAGCAGGAGACAGCGCGGGAAAGGGATGAGAGATTAAAAGAGAGGGATATAGAAAGGGAAAATTTAGAGATAGAGTGGCAAGCACAGCGGGAAAGAAGGGAATTTGAGAAGGAGAAGATAGAATTAGAAAAGCAAGCTGAGGAAAGAAATATGCCATTTCAGAAGGAGACAATAAAATTTATAAAAGCAGGTAGAGAAGGAAAGAATAGGATGGGAAAGGGAAGCAGGAAGTTTAAAGATTGCATTAGAGAAGCAGGCGAAGTCGGAAGCAGGTAGAGAAAGGGTAGAATAGAAGATATGAATATGGAGAGGAAGCACAAAAGGAAAATTGAATTATTAGGTGGCTAAAAATGAAGGCGAACAAGACTCTAACTCTGAAAAATTTAGAGGCTCCAAATAACTCCCGTTTGATGACGATAAAGATAATATGGACAGCTTTTTGGATAGATTTGAACGATATGCTACTATCCAGAAGTGGAGAAAGGAGCATTTGTCTGTCCATTTCTGCGCGTTACTAAAGGGAACGCGCTGAATATGTATTCACGTCTCCCCGCGAACGACGAGCTAAATTATGACGATCTTAGAGAGGCACTCCTAAAAAGATACGAGCTAACTGAGGAAGGGTTACGGAAGAAGTTTCAATATAGTAAACCCGAGAGGGAAAAACATTCACCGAGTTTGTCAGTAGAACTGGGAATTATTTACAACGAAGGATTGAATGTGGTAAGGTGGTAAAAACGTTCGAGGGACTGACACATTTTATTCAGAGACCAGTTAACTAGATGTTGTAGGGACTTGTGCCTGTTTCTGAGGAAAAAATCCTTCACGAATATCTTTGACATGGCTGCACAAGCAGAATATTTCACCGAAGTTCGACGAGGTACCCAGAATGTGGTCTCGAAAGGCAATAAGTCAGGCAATCAGTCTAAACACAAGAGACCCCGATAATCCGGAAAAAAACTAGTGCTAATAAAAATGGAAGTTTTAAGTCTGGAAAAGGTTAGTCGTAGTGACAAACAGTGATACACGTGTAAGGAATGGGGCTACGTCTCGTCCGATTGTCCGAAACAAAAGGGTGTTGTCCAAAGAGTAGCGGTTGCTATTGAAAGAAGGGGGTGGTCAGGAGGCGACAGGCGTGGCCATTTTCCGAGTGGAAAATCCGGAACGAATAATGCGAGTACGGTATGTAGTCCGCGGTTCGTGCACAGATCGGTCGGGATGTAATTCAGTCGACTTGCACTTGTCTTTTCACCGAGGCAAGGGTACACCGTTAACGGTCAAGAAGTAATGGGTGTACAAGCATCGTAGTAAATGCGAGTCGTGTCAGGGATGGCCAAATGCTTGGTTGGAAATCACTGTGTATGTTATTAGATCAGACGATTGATCGCATTCCCGTCGCTAGAATAGAAATCGAGACGTCTTTCCTGAAAATAACCGTCGAAGCGCTGTGTATGGACAATCCCATATACAACCTAACAATTGGAAAAGTAGAGGGCTCCTGACTCCCAAATATGTCAGATTTTCCTTTTTTTTTTCATTGTGCATGAAAAAACAAAAAAGAGTATTGGCCGAATTTTAATTGACCTGGCATAAATAGCTATGTAGCATGAATCGTGCCACATAAACCAGAAGACCGTGTCGAAGAAAAGAATATCCAGAGTACCATTAGGCCAAATGCATTTAATAGATACCCGATTTAAATGGGTGGCCGTAGATATTGTGAGACCCATATTTCATGTCATAGACCGGAAAAACTGATATATCCTCACCCTTGTGAATTACGCAACTAGATACTCAGAAGCCACAGCATTACTAAATATTGAAACCGAACGTGTGGCCGAGGCACTTGCTGACATGTTCAGAAAGGTAGGGGTGCCTGAGGAGGTTCTCAATGATTGTGGGGTCCAATTTACTTCGGAACTTATGGCAGAAATTAGTAGGTTGCTATCTATTAAACAATTGAGCACAACACCGTATCACCCATGTGTAACGGGTTGGTCGAGAAATTTAAAGGGACGCTGAAACAAATGGTTTGTTGGATGTGCGCGGAGAATTTGCGAAATTAGGATCGATATTTAAACGCGATTTTGTTTGCATATCGCGATGTACATCACGAAAGCTTGGGATTTTCGCCGTTCAAGTTATTATATGGTAGGAAAATTTGTGGTCCTATGCGGATTCTGTGCAAACTATGGTCGGGTGATGTCGCAGACGAGGAAGTAAAAACGACCTACCAATACGTTGTCGACTTGCCCGATAGATTGGAGAGTACGTTTCGGATGGCACACGAGCTTGCGAAGTCGGGTTGTAAATATGCAAAATATTACAAGTAGGGAACACGAGATAGGAAATAGGAAGTAGGTAATCGAGAGTTGGTGCTTCTCCCTACTAGTAGGAAGAAACTATTGGTCCAATCGAAAGGGTCTTATGAAGCCAATCAAGTCAAGCGCAAAATGGACTACATAATAGACATAGAGTGTAGGTTGAGAATATTTCATGCCAATATGTTAAATGATATGTACCATAGAAAAAGTGGTATTGAACGTAGTATGTACTGCAGTCATCGAAGACGAGTCGGGTGACAAACTAAAAGAAGACCCCAGTACAGAAATTCCCATAGAGTTCCATCTAGTAAGTGAATCTTGGCAGTTAAAACACTACCCTGACAAAATTGAACCGATCAGAGACGCTTCGAGACCAGAAACCAAGAAACCAAGTAGCTCGACAATCATAATATGGTTTGGGAAGCATGTTTAAATCGGTCTTTCATACTGTTGTGCCGGTCTTGAAACCTTTCGTTTACCAAGGACTGCATGCTTTTAAAGGTCATACCCGTCACAAAGAAAACAACGCATTCACACCATGATGGTCAGTCGACATAATCCCAAACAGGCGTTACTTAGCGCCGGTAAAATGTGCTGATCCCAACAAACACGCCACACGTCCGTTGAAGCAGTTGCTCCGGCACCCACGCAATAGCAGATAGAAGGCAAGAAGAGACGTATTAAAGCACTACGACAGCACAGACAAGGCAAGAAAAAGAGACAAAAACAGTTAGAGGCTTGGAACATTTTATCATTATATAAAAAAACAAGGATGTGGCACCAGGATTCTTGCGAATGTTCCAAGAATTAACTCGAGATGTGTTCCATGCCACCCATGATAATGCTAATGCAAGAATCCCAGTGAGTAGAATACCATCGAAGTGCTGTCCATTTCGACGACAGCTCCTGTCGAGTTTGAAATCAAGTGGCAAACCGAAGACTACATCAATCTGAATAAGTTAGCCGTACCTCAAAGTGAAAAATTTCAAAAACGACAATACGAATCCAGCCCAAGATGCTAGAGTGGCCCCTGTGAACCATTGTATGCGTTCTTTGATGAGTGATTTGGAGTTCTACCAAAGGAACAAACTAGTGAGCAGCAGCATGAACACTTACCCTTACCTTGCCTACCTAGAGAATCTACTCACTTACAAACAAGAATCAAAGAACACAATTAGATCCCTCTGAGGTGTGTATATCCGACACGATCATCAAGTTTAACGACACGACCTTAATTACTGATTATGACGCATACCACAATCAAGGATTTAACGATTAACAAAATAAATTCAAATAAAGTCGCAGTTTAGAAATGATGGATCGCTTGCACTTGGACATATGGTTGCAAGACAAGTATTTGTTAAATGGAGTGGATGTGCGTCTCAGACTGAATCGAAGTAAAACCGTCTGCACTTTGATGAACTATTCTAAAGATTTAAAAACCAGCATCGAAGAATAGAGACTGTACGTGTGACATGTAGAAGTCTAACCTAGAGTAGGAAAGCAGATCAGTCAGACCTTGACGAAGAACACTGCCAAGTACCCATACAATGAGTGGAAGTTATAAAAAAAAAAACTTTCACCATGCTGCTGGACTCCAATCCAAGATCGAAGATCATGTGTTTCAAGGTCAGTTACCCAAACGTCTCTTCACCGGCATCGTTAGAAATGCAGCCATCAACGGAGCTTTGGGTCAAAGCCCTTTCCAGTTCCATCACTACAACGTATCGAAGACAGATGTCACTGGGGACGGACAAACTTTGTTTAATACACCCTTTGAACCCCGCTTTACCACAAGAATTACTTGAGATCCTACTTAACCCAGTATAAAGCCACAGGACGATTGGGTACGGACAGCACACACGGCATTTCCTACGACAACTATGCAGGAAGTTTCTGTTTGTGGGGATTCAATTTCACACTAGACCAAGGCAGAGACGAGGGATATTTCTACCCTATAAAATAGAGATAAATGCGGTGGAAATTCAGTTTGCTTAAGCACTCGACAGCATGGTGAACGTGATCTTGTTTGCAGAATTCGACGAAACCATCGACAAAGCTGATGTATAGTTGCAGTTTGCATTCCTGGAATAAAGTCAAGCTTCTATCGGTCTATAAAACAGAATCATAATTTCCACGGTGATTTTAAAGTTTTAAAAATACACTTTACACATAGAACTATACCTCGGAATTTCAACTATTTTTCCAGTTGTAAAAAGTCATGTGTTTGTCTGTCAATAAGTGTATTTTTTTCTTTCTTTCCATTCTTTTAAAATTTACATAGAGGACCACAGCGTCCCGAACGTAATGTAAAATTCAATTAACTCTCAAACGTAATGTTGAATTCCCACTTCGTCCCTTAATGACACCCTTAATGCCCATTTCCCATAGGGTGCTATACCGTACCAAATGTAATAGTACATTCGCCTTCCCACACATCCGTAATGTTAAATTTCCATCGACACCATAGTGATACAATTAATTTTAAATTCCCATTCTCTCCATATGGGCACCTTATACTACTCATGTATTGATTATGTTTGTTATTGTATCCTCGAATTTGTTTCCCTCCATAGAATAAAAAGCGCATACTGTGTTAAACTGTGGAGAAATTCAGTGTTTTGATATTATTTGTCTTACATATTGAAAGATCCAAAGCTACTAATGTTAGAACGATATAAATTTATTAGTCATATGTGAAAAATCTGCAAAAACTACTTTTAGATTTATTTTTTAACCAGAAGGGTGATTGATAGGATTGGGTAAAGTGCTTTTTACAAGTTTGACATGTACTGGATTAATTTTATACCATGTGTTAGTCATAAACCACAGCAATTTACCTCAACGCTGACCTTTGTCATGGCATATAATCTATCATAAGCCGTATTAATGTACTTGGGGCAAGGTAATACATTTTAATACTCATTTGTCTTTGCACTTGCACATAAAATTAAAATGTATAACTGCTTGAGGTAATCTTTCTTTGCTTGTAATGTTTCTTGGTCATATTGATTTTGAAGTGGTTACTTATATAAAAAATTAGTGCATGACAGGGCCAGAGGGAGCTATTGTGATATAGTAATGTAAAGTAGTGGCGAATATAGAGAGGGGACACACGTGCACAGTGCACCTCACCAAACCCCACCCCCACCCCCGACAATCAAAAAAGTTCCAGCTGGCATTGTTGCCATTTATGTCATACTTATTATCTCAACGATATCTTATTATCACTAATCGATCATTAACAGATCTCTCTCTCTCTCTCTCTCTCTGTTATTGATATGCCCCCTCCCCCCCCCCCCCCCACTATACGAGGATAGATGGATGTTTTGTGCTTTATATGCAACTTATTAAATGGAGTATTTCTGTCATGGCTACATCTGCAAAAAGTAAACACCACTTACTTCGTCAAGAGTACTCCAGTAAGCAGCACTTTTGATTTCGACTATAACAGTGTGCAACACTTTTGGTGTCAACTTTAATAGTATGCAACACTTTTGGTTTCGACTTGAACAGTATTCAACACTTAGTCATAGTTTTTTGTTGTTTTTTTTTTTTTGTTGTTTTTTTTTTGTAACATGAATTAATGTTTTTCTTGATCATTGCATATGCAAATTCCAGACATTGGAAAATAAAGCCCTCTGTCCACCCTTCTAAATAAGCTTTTAGTTTTTCAGTATGCTCAGACTATGCATCCTGTCCTTTCAATTCATACTGTTAAAGTCGACACCAAAAGTGTTGCATACTGTTAAAGTCGAAACCAAAAGTGTTACATACTGTTAAAGTCGACACCAAAAGTGTTACATACTGTTAAAGTCGAAACCAAAAGTGTTACATACTGTTAAAGTCGACACCAAAAGTGTTGCATACTGTTAAAGTCGACACCAAAAGTGTTACATACTGTTAAAGTCGACACCAAAAGTGTTGCATACTGTTAAAGTCGACACCAAAAGTGTTGCATACTGTTAAAGTCGACACCAAAAGTGTTGCATACTGTTAAAGTCGAAACCAACAGTGTTACAGACAAGAGGGGTGATAAACATGGCCACCATTACCGAAAAAATGACGATTTTCCGAATTTGGCGATGGTATATGGTAGATGTACGTGAAGTTAACAGTGGGTTCGATATTTCGAAAATCAAATCTACTGTTAGCAGTGAGTTTGATTTTCGTCAAATCTATCTATCTATCTATCTATATATATATATATAGATAGATTATATCTTTCCTCTGTACTTTTGCCGATACACAATTTGAGAGCACAAATTTTCTCACGCAAAAGAGAAGCTGCTACCAAACTATATGGACTCTCCCTACACGTTTATATCTGCATGTTCCTGGCACATTGAGAGTTACTTCTGGTGCAGCGTATACAAAACTGTTGTTTTCACCTATGAGCCATATAATTTCCTCACATGAGAGACAAGGTGCTACCTATAGATATGGACTCCCACTATCAGTTACCATATGCAAATTTCTGGCAGACTTAAAGTTCCTTAATCTTTTTTGAAGTAGAAACAGACAAAAGCACGTTCATAAGTTCATCCTACAATATACAAACAGAAATGTAAGTGGATTAAATATAGAAACAACACAGTTTTAAGAAGGTGTTTGAGTGATCTAAAGAGAGGCAGAGGGGAGGGCTCTTGGAGGGCAAAGGGCGGACTAAAAGGGTGCTAACGGCAGATGGGAGGCCACTGAATGAAGGGGCGAGGGGGAATGCCCCTCTATTTATATCTAGCTGGATTACTGATTGATGATTTTCATGTCGTCAGTTTGCTCACCTAAAAGAGATGCCAACAGAATTGTTTTAGACATCAGTTTTTTATGCTGGTTGTGGATTAGTTTTATGTTTTCAGTATAATCATGTGATGTCTGTCCTTAATTTATATCTATCTCCATGTATTGGTCTTATGATGAATGTTTTCCTTTACGATTATAGCTATTTCTTTTTCGGTCAGCTTCTTCCTTGCCTTTTGCTTCTTTGAACTTTTCACCTTGACTGTGCAAGGAACATGTATATGGAAACTTGTAATGGATGTCCCCATCTCTTAGCAGCAAATCGTCTCTCATGTGAGAAAGTTTGCTTTCTAAGATTGTGTAGGCGCAGATTTCTCTCATTAATACAATTCAACAGTAATTTTATCCCATCCCCAGCTGTGGTAGATGTGACTAACAAATTCAGCAAATTCTCCATGTTTAGTTTTTCGGACACACAGTGGCGGCGCTAGGGTTCGAGGCGCCTGGGGGGGGGGGTGATGTTCTTTAGTGGCGCCCCTACCAAGGCGCCCGGGGAGCAATGTTCATAAGTACCCCCCCCCCCTCTACTTTGCCGCAGAGAACAGTTTTTATGTCAGTTGCCAACCTCCACCCCCCACCCAATATAAGTTTTGGGACGAATTGCCCCCCGTTACACTTAAGTGAGGTGAAATACTATTACAGTTTCAGCTGAAAAAAAAAAAAAAAAAAAAAAAAAAAAAAAAGCTCTTAACTGCGATCTCTTTTGCCTGGCGACTTACGCCGCGACTGTATTTACCCCTATTATGGTTGCCAAATTTTGGTGTCTAAGATTATAGTTGCTGATATGACCAGATTGCTCAAATCATTAGGGGGTTCTTGTGAAGTATCTTATATACTTCAGTTACCATGTATCTTAATCTACTAATTTCTAGAGTAGGAAGGTTTGATTTACTTAGCATAGATTCATATGAGCCATTTGAGCACCAATTGTAGTGCCCTATACTGTATTTTTGTCCATTTTCTCAGAAATGTGTTTGCTACAGAAATGCCAGATTGGGGGGGGGGGGGGAAGGGCAGTAGTCAATGTTTGTCCTAATAAAGGATTTGTAGATCAGAAGCTTAGTATTAACTGATAAATAGTGGTTGAGATGTTGCAATATGTTTAACTGTCGTGCTGCTTTTTGACAGATCTTAGATATTTGGTTGCTACAATTTAGTTGAAAGTCAATATGTACTCCAAGGAGTTTCACACAGTCCTAACGGGGTATTTCATGGTCTTCTATGGTAAAATTTGATAAATTTTGCGCATTTTTGCCAAGAACAATTGCTTTGAATTTCTGATGTTTGCTTGCATCCCATTGGCTGCAAACAGTTCAGTCGGTATCTTGCTTTCAATTTGTAAAACAGATATTACATTATTTGGATCTTTATAGATGTAAGATATGGTGTTATCATCAGCGTATTTCAGTTTAAGAATTTGGCATATTTCATGGGGTTGATTGTCACGAGTCTTTACAAAAAAAAAGTCATTGGAACTCTGTGAAGATACTAAAAATTGCTTTTGTAAATTTAATGACAATTCCGGGTATTTTAAACAAAGTTGAAATAACAGAGAATTTTTTATATATATTATATGCACAAATTAGGAAATTGGATTATTAAGGAATTTATTTTATCAATTTCAAATTTAAAACGGATAAGAAAGATAATATAAATATTTTGTAAACAATTTTTTTTTCTGCAATATGTAGTTCAGTCTCATACTCTTCGTAGGCTTGGTGAGCTTGTTGAAAGGTCAAGCGAGGTAATTCACGAAGCATCTAAGAGTTATTCCCCCTCCATTAACCTATTTCGATGGTAAAAAAAGACGGAAGGGTAGATGTGAGATGTCAGTTCCAAATAAAGGTAGTATGTACTCTTATCTACAAGTGTATTTGTTCTAGTCCAGCTCAAGCATATCTCTGTTTGTAGGTATACTATATAATATGATAATCCATGTTTTTCGATATGCTTTATATCACCCTAAAATCGAACAACGCAGAGTTAGATGGGGTGGGGGTACCTTAAAGAACTCATTGTGTATAAATTTACTCCTAGCAAATGAGTATTAATTAAGTAAAAGAACGTTGCTTAAGAGGAAAATACTTTTTTATGGTACATAAATTTCAGTATCTTTGTCCAAAATATACGCGAGTTGAAAATAGATGCCACCTTTTCAAATGCAGCGCTGACCACCTGTAGAATTGGCATGGAAAACTAAATCAATACGTGGTTCTAGTTCTTGAATAATTCGAGTACATACTCAGCATTAACTGCAATCACAAGATTTCAATGATAGTTAAAATGACCTACCTATTTCAAACACACAGGCTTAATAGAATAACTATTGCCTATTTAAAATTGGGTGTGGAAAAAATCTTACTTTTGACCTTTCATTGTACTTCTAAAAGTCTTTGTGATGGGTAAGCATTATTTTGATCAAATCAGAAATTGTAGGAAAAAGAAGGCTAACAGGTACAGTTAAAACTGTATTATTACCGATCAGGGGACCAGGCTAAAGTAGGCTTTACAGATTGGTGATCTTAATTAGTGTTGTGCTAAGAGCCATCGTCGCAAGTCACAGTTGATAATCCACTATACTCCTTTATCACCTGTGGCTGCCTGTGCTGAGATTTCCCTATTTTTCATGAGCATGCATTAACAAAAATATGTCATCAACAACACAAGGTAACAAATCTCCTGCACATCAATGAGAGTACCCGTTTTATCAATTGACAAGTGACTGTGCTTGGAAGAGCATCTTTGATTGGCTCATTCAAACAGCATGAAAGGTCATATTGGGTCACAGTGGTGAGGAAAATTTACTCGCACTCGCAGTGAATGTTTAAACATATTTATGCATATTCATGAGAAACGAGGAACTCTCTGCACAGGTGATAAAGAAGCATAGCGGATTATAGCCCGAGGCTTGCGACGATGGTTAAGAGCAAGTCCAGGTGACATTTTCCCACCCTAAATTGCCTGCATCACACAATTTGACTAATCCACAGAGTTAAAAAATTGTAGGGGAATAAAAGTACACAAATGTTCCCCAGACAGCTCAACCAAGGCACAGCACAGCTTTATGTACATGTTAGCATAATGCAGCAGGTAGATTGAAATACAGAATGAAGAATAGATTGTGAAGCAGATAGACAGAATAATAGATAGGTACATGTAGATTGATTAACTGATTGATGAAATTGAAGGCAATATTTCTTATAAAAGACAAACCAGACAGACACACCTTCATGACCACCAGCTGCTAAATGCGATATATCGGGAACCACAAAATATTGGTTACTAGTAATGTTAGGCAAGTCGGCAGTATACATAGGCAGATTATAATAGAGTGCAATGATTTCTTCAGGATTTTCACACAGGGAAAATTTTCCCTTTAGCAGTTTCATAATGGTGACTTTTCAACTATTATTGGGGGAGAAGTTATTATATGAATACAGTATCTGTGATTAGACCCCCTTATAATATGTTTCAATAAATGCGTGTGATAAATACCTTTTAATGAATAAGGATAAAACTTACAATCCAGGTTTGCACCGACCATGAGAGTTTGTGAAATTTCAGGTGGTCATTTCATGACTTTTTGTTGAAAGGTTTGTGAAAGTTTGAATTTTGAGGGAAATGGGGGTTCACTTTTTTCTTGTAATGTTTTATTTTCATTGCATAAAAAAATATCGATTTAAAATATAGGAATTTATCAATTGGTATGATGGCACTACCATTTGTCTTCTCAGTAAGTGAGCGAAGGGAAGTAATTTGTGAAACATGTTTGTAGGATTGCACACGTATGTTCGATTCATCTTCCAACCACAATTTTTTGCAAAGATTTTGTCACTCACTTCAGAGTTGTTGGAACTTTATTAGTTGTGCAGAATTGATCCACAACTATGTAATTCAACACTTTGTTAAATCTTTTGGACTTATATCACTCAAGCAGTGCCTGGAAAGTGCTCTTTTCAAGCCAAAATGTCTTGTGAAGTCAGACTTCAAACATGGTTTAAAAAAGATCCCAGTGGAAATGAACACAAAGTATTTTGCTCTGTTAGTAAGAAAAGCTTTGAAGTAGCTGCAATGGGAGAGCAAGCTTGCAGTCACAGAAAAGGCAAAAAACACAAGGATTTACTAAAACAGTCACAGCCAGCAGTGCTGCTTTCAAGCTTCTTTAGTAAAACTATTCCCCATTCAGACTCGGAGAATAATACTTCCTCTGCTTCGTCAGAAAGATAGTTAATCAGCCAATGTCAGCCAACATTGAAGTACATGTGTAAAAGTGACATTATGAAAGTTGAAATTGTATGGACTTTAAACATTGTGAATAATCATTACAGTTTCAAATTGTGTGAAGAAAGCAACAATATTTTTCGCTTGAAGTTCTCTGACAGTCAAACAACTTTGCAGTATTTCCAGTGTATCCCCTTGGGGTGTAAGATTCAGAGTCAAAATCCCCTTGGTGTCAGAGCTGGGGGTCAGATTGAGTGAAAAACAAACTTTGGTGTCAGAACTGGGGGTCAGATTATAAATTTGGTGGTCTCTGATGCACATTTGAGGGTAGAGGGAAACACTGATTCCTGTAGGGAAAGAAAGACTGCATACTTAGCCATCTTCAGCATTGCACTGCACTTACAATCTCAAATTATCAACAATGTCTGGCAGAGCAATGCATATGTTCTTCTATTTGATGACTCTTTGAATGAGGTCTTGCAAGAAAAACAACTCAGCATACACATTCGGCTCTCCTAAGACAATAAAGTAATCACAGATTATTTTGATTCAAAATTTCTTGGACATGCAAGAGCCAAAGACCTCCACAATATACTCAAAGAAGCATTAATGGATCTAGGACTTAATAACATGATACAGATTTCCATGGACGGATCCAGTGTTAACTGGAAGCTGCGTGGACTGCTTGAGGCGGAAATTGAAATGCAGACAAGAAATAAGAAACATTTGCAGGTGGGAAGATGTGGACTTCATATCCTTCACAATGCTTTTCAAGCTGGGTGTGCAGCAACTGGTTGAGATATGGAGGCACTACTGATCATGTGGGAGTATATTCATGCTCTATAAGGATTCCGCAGCCAGGAGAGAAGATTTTTATACAGATCACAGGCTCTCTGTGCAACGTTCCTGCTTCTGTTTTGCAAGCACAGGTATTTAATATATTCATTTCTGATTTCATTTTCTTCAGACTTTGCATGTAATGTTTTTTACTTGTGAAATTTGGTGCACTAAATAATAATATTTATTTGAATTGAATTGTAATGTGAACATCTAAAAGTTACTGTTATATTTATTTTTACAATCTTTAGAAGAAGAAACAAAAATAATAACCAATCCAACTTATTTTTAACCAAAGTACCCCTACCAATTTTAATTTAAGTTGTGGTTTATCAAGTCCTTGATTATTATACTTGATTTTGATAATTGAAAAACAGATGACTACATTATATAATCCTCAAGTTTACGCATATGAATTGAATTATTATTTTTTAAAACCAAATGTTTGCGGTTAGAGAATCACAGTTGGAGTTTGTATGCACAAACCTTACCAAGTTTATTATGCTTAATCATTAGGTGACCGGAGAATGTGGAGCCTGCAAAACATGCTATTTTCTGTTCTGCCACGCCTGGTGCAATAGTGTTCTGCTGCAAAGTCAAAGGAGGTGACAGAACCAGTCAACAAGTTCTACTTGAATGTACAGAAGACAATCCAGGATCTGTTTATAAAACCCAAGTTACATTTCTTTGTCATGGTGACTTGAGAAGTCCAACTGTTTCTGGCTGCCTACCAAACTGATAAACCTATTATGCCATTTATATCTACAGATTTAGGATTGTTGATTAAGGGACTGATGGAGAAGTTTATAAACCCAGAGGTGATGGAAAAAGCAACTTTCGTCACAGCTCTGTAAATCAAGCCAGAAGATACAGAACGCCATCTGGATTTATCAAAGGTGAATGTCAGATTCATGGTACAAAAGACACTTATGCAAACCAGGTCTAAACACACATCAGATCACCAGAAGTTAGCCTTCAGACAGGAATGCAGAGATTTTCTTGCTACCATATTGGTGAAACTTTTTAAGAAGGCACACGTTACCTACCCACTTGTAAGGAATCTGTTGTGGCTTGACCCTCGTCTCATGCTTACCAGCAAGAACAAACAAGATGGAATTAAAACATTGACATGCACACTTCATTTGATGGCTGAAGCTGGCAGAGTTCAAGAAAGCGCCTTTGACCAAATCATCAATCTAGTCGGTTTTGCAAAACCATCATATCTTATGACAGTCACCACTTCATGGCTTTTGACCCATCAGAGCAGCGACTTAGCAACCTTTTTTACACACACATGGCCAACAAGAAAGATCTAGAAGAGCTATGGGATGTTGCATAGCAGATGATGATCCTCTCTCGTGGTCAAGCAGCTGTTAAAAGAGGCTTCTCTGTCAATATAGAAGTTTCTGTTGAAAATCTGGCTAAGCACACTCTTACAGCCCAAAGCACTATTATTGATCATGTCTACAAGGCTGGAGGAATCTCCAAGGTCCAGATCACAAAGGAACTTATACTGTCTGCCTCAGGAGCATGACAGAAATACCAGAATTATCTGGATGACAAGAGGAAATAACCTGAAAGCAGCAATAAAGCACAGAAGAGAAAGGCAAGGGATGAAGACCTTGCAAATATAAGAAATAAAAGAAGATTTCAAAGTGAAATAACTGAATTGAAGACTGCTGCAGACAAACATGCACTAGAAGCAGACAAAAAAGGGAAAATTGCTTTGATTTGTTAATCTAATGCTCGTCAACAGACAGCTTAGGAGAAGAAAGAGGCTATGAACAAATCGGAACAGTATATTGCAGATAAAGAGAACAAACTGCAAGACAATTGTGGCTAGTTATTCATTGTTATTCATAGTGGCTCTGATCACAGCTCAACATTTTAACTAGTAACACTAAGAATGATATTAGCTGTGAATATCATTATGAATGACTCATTGAGTGATTATTATTCTTTTTACTTCTATTTATTCAACAAGCAACAAACTGTGATTATATGACTAATGAGTGTGTTAATGGTAGTGGTATTATTGTCTTAAACCTTGAGTGCTTTAGTTCCAAGAGGAATTGTGTTTTTATTTATTTACACTACAGTGTTGTGTATGACTGCCTCTCTCTCAAAGGAATTTTATAGTTCCAAGAGGAATTGTGTTTTTATTTATTTATACGACAATGTTGTGTACGACTACCTCTCTCTAAGGAATTTTATAGTTCCAAGAGGAATTGTGTTTTTATTTAATTACACAACAGTGTTGTGTACGACTGCCTCTCTCTAAAGAATTTTTGAGTTCCAAGAGGAATTGTGTTTTTATTTATTTACACGACAGTGTTGTGTATGACTGTCTCTCTCTAAGGAATTTTATAGTTCCAAGAGGAATTGTGTTTTTATTTATTTACACTACAGTGTTGTGTATGACTGTCTCTCTCTAAAGAATTTTTGAGTTCCAAGAGGAATTGTGTTTTTATTTATTTACACGACAGTGTTGTGTATGACTGTCTCTCTCTAAGGAATTTTATAGTTCCAAGAGGAATTGTGTTTTTATTTATTTACACTACAGTGTTGTGTATGACTGTCTCTCTCTAAGGAATTTTAGAGTTCCAGGAGCATTTAGTTTTAATTTATAAATCTGTTTAACACGGATCCTTTTCTTTCTATATTATGAATGCCTGCATGACTTAGTGGAGAAAAAGGTGAGCGAGACACTTAAAGAGCAATTATGACATTTAAATAAATTTTTATAATGACTGTGCTAAGGTACAATTACTACCCAGAAGTGATTTTCATTATGATTGCACAGAGGTATGTTCATCTGTGCTAATTACTATGCTTTCTGTTGACTTGTAATGTACATAAGTCATAAGTTTTTCGTGTCGGTAGGTCATGAAGTTTGTAAAAATGGTAAGTGATAGTTCATAAATTTTGCTTATAAAAGCCCTTGTGAACGCTGACAGTTGTTTATCTTCATTATCGGCACAGCAGCAGCAATACTGTGTTAATGACAATGGCTATGTGCTGTATGCATTAGAACTGCATGTAATAGCAGAGGCATTACCATTGCAGTTGGTAAAATGCTTTTAATAAATACATAGTCAATGAAAGCATTGTTTTGCTCAGTTGCAAGAAGTCCCTTTGTGCTTGATTATAGTGGTTGATCTAGAAGTTAAGTGCTGACATGATCAGACTGAGCTTTGTGAATATTAATGAATATTACAGATTTCCTTATGCTCATGGCTAATTGATTGTGCATGAATTTTATGTGCTTGGTCATTATTTAAGGGGGGGGGGGATCATCATTGTTTCAGGGATATTTGCATAATCTTGCATCCTCTGGGGAAAAAAACACAGAATGGATTGGAATAAACAATGGTGATTACCATGAACTTGTGGTCACTGTGAAGTTCTGCAAGTGTATGGTGGTTCAGCCAGGTTTGATTGTAGAGCTAGACCTGTATGAAGATACCACCCTTCTGTTGTCTCAGAAGACAGGTTGTATGATAGGTCACTTCCATAATAATAGTCTTTCAGGTTAGGTCTTATTGTATGTACTAGTACAGCTATTTTCAGTACTTCAGAAACAACTGTTGGTTGCTAGTTGATTAATCATTCACAAAAAGTCAACTAGTTGGGATAAAATGATTCAATTTCTTTGGTTCTCACTAAGCCTCAATTAAACTACCACTTGCAGAGCTCTTGGTTATCACAGGGCCTCACATTTCAAAGGGTGCAACATCCCTCAAATGAAGTTGTTGGGGTTTTTTTCATGACCTATGAAAAAACATCACTTTGTAGGCACAGCCACGACCAGGACAATTAATTAAAGTGGATTAATGCAAGGCACATAAACCCGTTTTAACACCAGTTGATGCTGTTTATTGTAATAGCTAAATGGCACTTATCACCAAGCATAATCACTCAGCTGAGTAGTCATTTCATCTTAATCAGACATCTGTGAATTGAATCTGAATAGACTAGATTTTTAAAACATTTGGTTTTGCTTTGACTAGTTCAAAAATATGTTTTGGTTTTCAATTCAAAACACAAAGGCACAGTGCAGTGAAGTATATTGTCTTGATTAAATTGATAGGTTGTAAGCAGTTGTGGCATTTATTTGTGATTTATTCTAAAATAAACAATGAACATGGCCATGTGGCAAACAAGCCTATTAAGTTTATTTGAAAAGAGGAAAGAGGGTAGTGATGTCACTGACAGTGTAAAGCGGTTAAGGACTGATCCCAGTAGAAATGAAAGTGATGCTAAAAAGGACAATGAAGCAGTGTCCTATTGTCCCAAACTGACATACATACCCATGAAAGGAAAAGGTTAGACAATAGGACAATTAAGTGGTCAGAAACATTTAATTGGCTTTATAAAGTTGAGAGTGATGAACACATTTTAGCAAAGTGCAGTGTTTGCTGTGTATGTGTTTGTATCTATATATATAATATATATATACCGTAATCACTGTAAGTCTTGGGACACGAAAAAATAATTATTTTTTTCCGTGGCCCACGACTTATACACACTTAAAAAATATAGCATTTTCACTGTCCCAACAATTATAGACACAAAAAATGTCTGACGAAATTGGCAAAATTGGCAAGATCGCCACGTCAATAAACTGTTATAAACATAACTAAGGATACTCTGTCAGACCTACCATATATACTCGCGTAAATCCGATACCAACTGCAAACTGCATAGACCCGGATCTGCCGTTGCATAATGCGCCAGCAGATCTAGGTCGATGCAGTTTGTAAGGACTAATCAGTAGAACAAACAACATAGACCCTGATCTGCTGACACATAATGTGCTGGCAGATCAGGGTCTGTTTTGTTTGCATTTGGACCCGGGTTATACATGAGTATATACGGTATATGTATCTAAAAATTGTTAAAAGTGGTTAGTTGGAAAGTTGTTATGACCAAGGATGTAAAGCTGAATTGACACTCATTTTTATCACTTGATTCAATAAACATATTATCTTATTAGGTGTAAACAATTATATATATATTTACAAGTGAAAGATATTTAAAGTGGGTGGAAAAATGGCCTGAAACCCACAAAAAACAAACTGTAGTTGGCTACTGTATCTACCCTCTACTCGTGGAAAGCAGACTGGCTGACAAGTTGTTTCAGCACATATTTTCAGTGTCATGTTATCAGAACTCATGTATTAACTGCATGCAATCATCAAAAACTGAACAAAATACAGTGATCCAACCTTCTTAAGAATCCACTTTCATGATGGCTGCCTGCCCCCCCCCCCCCCCACACACACACCTTGTGAGATGCCACTTTGTTCCCTACATAAGGAGATGCTCTTTGAAAGAGACATCTTTTAATAGAATGGGTGGCTGCATAAGATACATGTATAGGCCACTTTATATGCACAGAATACTGGCTATAAGAATAACTGGATACCCCTCAGAGGGCAACAGTTCTACTACTGTAGCCTGGCAAGGATAATCTCAAAATTTGAATTTGTGTGGGGTTTTTTCTATGTAAAAATTGGACTACTTACATAGTATTTAACTGGTGCAACAATGATTTTTAGTTGTCTGGGCCAGTTGTGCTTTGGCTGATTGTTGTCCCATATATCATGACTGTAGTACATGTATATCAGTACTACATCAAAATGAAATTTCAGTAGGTCACTGACTATTCATTCACAATGTAAAGTTATCTGACCTTGCAGTTGCTATAAATATTTAATACCATTGATATTTTCCAAGCATCACATTATAAGGTATGGAGAAATAATTTTTGTTAGAGATTTAAGCATTTTCTGTGAGATTTCTTTATTTTACATTGATAGGATATGCTAGCAATATTATCTGATTTAACTTTTACCTGGCATAAAAAGGAACAGATTGCCAACAGTAATATTTAAAATTTTCCTTACCGTATATACTTGCATATAAGTTGATATTAGCTGCAAACTGCATATACCCAGATCTCCCATCGCATAATGCGCCGGCAGATCTGGGTCTATGCAGTTTGTAAGGACTAATCAGTAGAACAAACACCATAGACCCTGATCTGCCGTCGCATTATGCGACAGCAGATCAGGGTCTATGTTGTTTGCATTTTTACCTGGATAATATGCGAGTATAGACGGTATTTTATTTATCCGCAAGTTTAGCTGTCTCTGTCTGTCCATGGGAAAACTGCTGTTTGGATTTTTCTCAGATCTGGAAATAAGGTTTCCATGATTTAAAGCAAGATGTCCCTAAGCTGCCATTTCCTTTGCATGATATAGCTGTGTTTAATATAAGTGTTAAAAGTGCAATTAAAACCAACAAAAACAAAAATTATCTACAGGCTATTTAAGCATTACTCAAGGTTCAGCTTGTGAAAACACATGCAAGGCATGGTCATTAAGTCTTGAATGCCATTCAGTTTGCAATTAGTATTGAAAAATATGAGCTATAAAACTTCTCACATGAAATTTATATTTTTCTTTGAGAAATCAGTCTCAAGGAGTCAGTCTGCAGGACAGCCAAAACTTTTATGAGATTTTCCTGACTCACTGATATTTGTAAGTACAGCATGACTCATTATAAGGTCCCTCATAATAACACTGTTCTTGTTTTAAGTAAAGTATGTTATGGATCCCATTTAATAATAATAATAATAATAATAATAATTTTATTTAGAGAAGGTTAATTAGTTACAGAACTAATTTACCTTGAGTCCCTCTAGCTGTTTTGTACAATATATACAGTATATACAGCACAATGTGATGCATTTGGCTTGACACTAAAGAATTAAGTGATTCTGAAAATCAAAATTTCAAGCCCAGAACATATGCACAAGCATCAGTCAACACATAAACATATATAAAATATCATACTGATTGAGAAATTCATCTGTGAAAAAGATGTATATGCCGAGAAAAGCAGGCAGTATTTATATTACTATAACTTTTTGATTGTCTTAAGATTTCATCCATTTGAGACATCGATTATAAAAAGAAGAAATGCTAGGAGCCTGCCTTATATTTGATTAAGTGGTAGTAAAATTATATATATCATGTAGTTCATAAAGGCAGTTTTACTATAAGGCAGTATACTATATTGCTTCCATAGACTGTGTTATAATGAGGGAGAACTGTACTGATTTATACATTGGAACAATATGCAGGTACAGGTCAGGTTAACTTAGACCTTGTTATCATTTGGTTGTACATGTGAACCTTTTTGCAGTGCAAAGAAAAAATATCAAACATTATCAACAAAAATTGCTCAACTTTTCATCATGTTACTAATGTAAAGTTGTATTATTGATACCCAATTTAGAAGGATATTATTTGATTCTTCCTTAGATTATTACTTTAACATTTCACTCAATGGGCTGTTTATTATAATAGGTTGATTTTTAATGGCACTTACAACACATTGTTGGCTCTGTGGTGCCTGGAAATCGTTGCCAAGTGCCTGGAGAGCTGACAATTAATACTTAATGTTGCACCTTGAGCAAGCCCAGGGGACATTTTGCTACCCCAAACTGCCATTGTCCCCATAAATTTAACAAATCCCAACATCTTGTTCATTATAGGGGTACAGAGGTACATAAAATGTCCTCTTGATGGCTCAACCAAGGTGCATCACTTGATAATGCTGGCTAAGCGCAATTCATTACATGGTGGCAGCTTCACAAAATCTTCATGAAAATTTTATTATGTACTTTAAATTAATTAATACTTTATATGAAGGTTATTGTCAAAACAACAACAACAGCAAAAACTTTATTTAATAATTTCCATGCTATTCATATAAAGGGTGTGGATTATATGTGACACTGTCCATACATCGATGTGTGTGTATGTTTATATGTTGCATGATCTCTTACACCATACATGATAGAGATGTTAAACTTTTGGATGTTATTTGAGGTGGTCTGCATATGTGCCTTCCCAGGTGGCAGAGCTTGAGAGTTGCATCCATGTGACAGCATATAAAAATGTGGTGTACAGTTTTGTCTGTCATTTGTCATGTGCTCTAACTTTCATACACCATCAATGCATCTATTATTGTTTATTCTATAATATTTGGTGCAGTCCTCCAAAGAACAATATTCTTATCAAGTTTTTGCAAATTTGAGGTAATTCAGAAAATAGTACGGTGTAATTGTCATTTGGCTTAACTATTCAGAGAATAAGGAAATCTTATGTTGTCATCCCAGCATTGGCATCAGCGTCCTCATCTCAGCTTGGATAAAGTTTTTGGGGCAAGTTATTGTTTATGTCTTTATATCGCCTTCTTTTAACATTCTGGGTGGGTGTTTTTTTGGTAGGAATATTGTTAATTATCATTATATTAATGTTTTACCCAAGAATATATGACATTTTCACTCGAGATGGGGTTTTAGGGCCTTAAAATGGATACACTTGGACTTGTTTCAGGTTCACATTTTAGGGCAAGTTCTTATTGATACATATCATTTTTCCTTTCATCAAATCACCAGGGCCGTTAAATATTAATAATGATTATGGGGAATATATTGCAACTTGACTGTGGGCAGTAGAGTTTATTGTAGAGTTTTAAAAAAAACATGACATTGTTACAACTTTAGAGCAAGTTTCTAATTACCATAATTACTCGCGTATAATATAGGTCCAAATGCAAACAACAAAGACCTTGATCTGCTGGCACATAATGCGCCGGCAGATCAGGGTCTATGTTGTTTGTTCTACTGATTGGTCCTTACAAACTGCATAGACCCAGATCTGCCAGCGCATTATGTGACGGCAGATCTGGGTCTATGCAGTTTGCAGTTGGTATCGGCTTATACGCGAGTATAAATGGTAATAACTTTGATCTTTTTCTTGCAAAGGCTTACAAAAGATAGAATAGATTCTCTAATATTTTAGCATATATACTCACTTATACGGGTCCAAATGCAAACAACATAGACCTTGGTCTGCCGGCGCATTATGCAATGGCAGATCTTGGTCTATGCAGTTTGCAGTTGGTATAAGCTTATACGTGAGTATATACAGTATCTATATGTCTTTGTGACTCTTCATCCCATGGCCATTAAACTTTATATATGAAAGTAAATAGTACATTTTGAAGCAATTGACTACTATATTGAATTTTTTCCATGACATACTTTTCAAGCTTGAATAATTTTTGATAGTATCTTAGCAACTGTTGGTCCTGTAGTCATTAAATTTGCTCTTACCTGTGTGATGTTTATTTTTTGTAGATATGTTGTTTTTTGGTCAATTGTGGTAATGTTTACAGTGAAGCTTTTACAGGGAGTAGTGTCTGGGTAATACAAAAAAAACCCAACTAAAACATGATTAATTTTTGTAGCCAGGCTTCTATTTAGCTTGTAAATTATACATGAAAGTATCTGGAATCACCATATGTTGCCATGCAATAGTTAGGTCACCATGACTTACTTGTTTATTGTGAATGATTTGGGTATTGTTTTAATTTTATTATATCTCTTGGCAAGTATTAGCCTTATAGTTGTCAAATTTTGTACGTTCAATAATTCCCCCCCTCCCATCTGTTAATTTTGTTCATTATAGCCTACTTTTGCACACAACAAAATTCTTTGAAAATGCAGTTTGTTTGAATTTGTTGGCAAATGTTGCCTCTTCAATAGTTTAAACTTATATGCAGAAATATCTTGAAAATTGATACATTAGTAACTACCATACCAAGTAAGTCACTGTGACCAATTTTTAGTGAAATTGGCATATATTTTATATCTGCATTTTTGTGGTTATAATCTTACTGATGTCCACTCAACAGGCTATCCACCTGTTTATTTGCTCATCTGTATGTAGTAAATACAATAGACTCTCGATTATCTGAAGTCTGGGGGACTAGAAGAAAACTTCGGATAATACCGGGGTTCGAATAACCGAAGTTCATGAAGGTGCAAGTGTACATCAATCCACAGAAATAAAACAAAGAAAGTTCCATTTCAGTTATTCTTGTATTCTGTTTCCTTACTAAGCATCTAGGAAGCCATTTCAATGGCACAGCATAAAACAAAGACAAAAATAATAGTGAAAATTATCATTGTCATGGTTATAATAATCTGCATGGCATATAACAAAGACAAAATTATCGTTGTCATCATTGTTTCAATATGCATTGTATTTGGTTTCTATGCATTTCGGCTCCCTCTTCTGCTTTGTACCTCTTCTAGTTTCCATGGCTTGGTGATTCAGATACAATGCGGTAAGCAAAGTGACTTCATATAGATTTTTTCAAAAATGTATAGTCGAATGTAGCTTTCAACGAGTTTATATGATTTTCCGTCTTTCTTTAATTAAACTGAATTTACATAAAATTACTGCCATTAATTGAATTAATAAGGGGGTTATCAAAAGGCGGGTCAGTCATTGGATTAGTGACAAACAAAAAACATAACCCGCTTTTCGATTAATCAGTACTCACAGTGTGGACCAACAGGTATCATGATTCAAGAAATCAAACATGCCACTCATGATGGTTCGGATAATAGATGTAAAAATAATATAAACAAAAAAAAAATTTAGCCGGGACTGGATGAATAGTTCGGATAATACAGAGTATTCAGTTTTCGGCACATGTGCTTTACTCTAATGAAAATCAAGATTAAGCTAATTGTAGATGCTTAATGAATAGCTAACAGTGTTGCTAATAAAAAAATTTATGGTAATAATTTTTCTGATGTTATCAGTTTTTGCTATTTTCCATATTAAGTCATTTCAGTTAGTCAAGCTATAATGTCCTCTGACAGTTTTTGTTTGCCTATTATTATTTGTACACCTTAAAAATTATTTAATAAAAAAAACTTTGAAAAGTCACACAGTTGCACAATACAGTAATTTTTTGAGTTATGTGAAAAAGCCCACTCCCCCCACCCAGCTCCACCCACTTCAAGAGGATGCTGTAACTAGAAATATAACAACCTTTAAATGACTTCTTTTAAAAGATGGCTCAACAGAAACCATCCTGGCATAGATGACTTTCAGTTAAAACATTTGATACCAATTCATCATCAGATGTGGCTACCATTACTAAAAATATCAATAAAAAACCTTTAAAAAAACTTCTCAAAAACTGCTCAGCAGAATTTGACCAAATTTGACAGAAAGCATCCTGGCTTAGAGAGTTTTCAGTATTATACAAACGATGCAAATCTGCCATCAAATATGGCAGTAGAAAAAGACTTTAAATGACTTCATCTCAGAAACTGCTCAACATAATTTGACACAAAATAATCTGTCATTAAGGGCTTTCAGATTTATACAAAAGATGATTAGCCATCAGATATGGCAGCAGTTACTAAAATAGAAAATCCTTTAAATGACTTCTTTTTAAAAACCACTGAACTGAGAATTTGGCCAAATTTGATAGAAATCATCCTGGTATGAAGAGATTTTAAATTTTACCAATGATGCCAATCTGCCATCAAATATGGATGTTGTTACTATAAATAGAAAAACTTCTAATCTTCTTCTAAAAAGCTGCTTAACAAAATTTGATCAAATTTGACAGAAAGAATCCTACATGTAGCTTGAAGGCCTTTCACATGTATATAAATGATGCAGATCTGTAATCACATATGGCTGCAGTTACTAATAAGAGAAAAACATTTGCATGACTTTATCTCCAAGAAATGCTAAACAGAATTTGACCAACTTGGACAGAAAGTGTCCCAGCATAGAGGCAATTCAATAATGGACAAATGATGCTGATGTGCCTTCAAATATGGATAGAGGTATTAAAAGTGGAGAAATCTTGGAGCAACTGTTTTCATAGCATATGCAGTCAACAGCATTGCAGAGCTATGTATAGATTTTGAGAGTGAGAGTCATGGACCCTCATCTTGCTGAAACAGGGTCCATGAGAAAAAAAGTGAGAGCCCAGGAGAAAGATATGCATGTATGATATCAGTCAAACAAGTTGAAAAAAAAAGAATATATGAATGCAGGATAAGAGAAACAAAGCGTACCTGTCATAAGTATAAAATTAATGAATGTAGAGCTATGTCCTGTATTCCTTGTGGGTTAATCAATTATTTGGTATAAAATAAAGGTATTCATAACATTCGTCATATTTCTGCATCTACTTGAAACCATGATGTCTTCACTGAAGCCCCCCAAGATTATTATATTTTCACAATACTGCTTTGCTTGTTCAATTGAGATTTCAAGCAAGGTCCAGTCATCAAATCTTGGGTGTACATAAAAAGTTCAGATTAAAAGTTTTCTTCCATCAAGAATTATTTCGACCAAAATGGTTTCTAGGTTGGTATTATTAAGTTGTTCTTTTCAATAAATGGAATTCCTGTTTTGAAATACATATACTCCACTCCCATTTCTATTTCTATTGAGACAGATTGGTGGTTGGAAATTTGGTATTCAAATTTCTTTTTGTTGGAATTGGTCTATCTAACCACATCTCACTAATTGAAATAACATCAGGCATATTCAACTCGGTGCTTAATGGTTGACCTTGTGATAAATACTTTGTTTATGTGGCAAAATGAGAGGCCTCTTTGGAGATTTGGGTTGATGCGTGGACCCAGATTAGTTTCAGTGTCATTTGCAAGTAAGAGCAACAGACAGATAAGAGGTGACAGTCCCCTAATTCTCTTATTGTGTTACGTGTACAGTGACAATGACAAAAACAATGAGAACACCTTGCTCTTTATGGCAGTATGTATAGTAAATTTGCAAAAAAAATCTTGTGACTAAAGTGATACATTAATAAAACACAAATTCATTGATTGTATCTAATCTTTTTTCAGGGCCATATATTGCTAGATATTAGTATCCCTAGAAATGTAATATATAAGTATTGAGAATCGTGTTTAATTTGGTTATGTGTTGACTTAAGATTAACAAGGAGAATCAGTGCCATCATGAAATCGTTTGCATGAACGGTGAAAATACAATTACATAAGATGTGTCCAGTGTTGGATTACCCAATAGGCAGACTAAGCATGTGCTTAGGGCACCAGCAAAGCAGGGGCACCAAAAAAAAGAGAAGTTACGGTTTAGTATTGTTTTATTTTTAATTACATGGGGAGGGTGGGGGGCACCATAATCTTTTCAGTGCTTAGGGTCTCTAAAGGTCTTAATCTGGCCCTGGATGTGTACCATACCATCTGTACACCCTGTAGTCAGACCACATGGGGACAATATGATTTGTATGTCTTTGCCACTTACTGCTCACTTGAAATGTTCAACTTCCTGCCTTACTGACTCCTACTGTTACCACTGGCCTACAAGCTCTTTAGCTAATGTGGCACAAATGTGATACTTTGTAATCTAACACTGCTTCTACATGATGGCAGATATTTTTACCCACTTAACCACATATGGAATACAGATCAAAGTGCTTTGTAAGCCTTATATGTAGTTAGAACTGTAACATTAATGACATTTAACGCATTAAAAATTATCATCTTTTAATTTTTTGCACAAAACTTGTACAAAATATTGAATAATGTAACTTATATTTTCTAAATGAACTATAACGTTTCCAAAAATTCCATCTGTAATAATCTGTAATACATACATATACTGAGGGACCATGCTAAGCTACGTGTTCTTGACTGATATCAAATAGGTCATTCGAAAATGTGCTTGACAAAGGAATAAAAACAAACACAGTAACAAAAGATATGGAGATCATGTGAATAAAGTCGGTGTCGTTTTATGCTTATACAGACTCAGTAGGACACACACACTAAAAAAAAAATAGAGATACTCAACACATACGAATTAATTTATGGGTATATGAGAAGAAAAAAATGCTGTCAACATAAAAAGTGGGTGGGGAAACTCTTCAAAGTCAGGGAAATTGGCAAAATGACGAGAATCAAAAACTAACCAAGCTATCGCCTTTTCTGATAGCTAAAGGACTTCAGGGCTTGGCTGAAGAGCCAAGAAGTGTAAAAATAACTTATTTTGAGCTAACTACATGTAGAGTGTACCTGCAAAGTTGACCCTGACAATCTGCTTCGCTCTAAGCGATTTGTGGATTAAGGTATTTCCGTACAAATCTCTCAACTCTTCAAGAGGTGTTGTTCAATAAAGAGATTTGGATGGTGCAGTGAGACTGAGATGCTTAAAAATCGTAACTCCACAAGTGAAACAAATCAACATTCGCCAAAACAGTAAGTTGATTCCCACAAACCCTTACATTCTGATGTTCAACTGCACCAATTTGCCTACATTGATTAAAGCCGGGTTCTTGAATGTTCCTGTCGACCCTTTCATCCCTAATACTTTGTGAAGTTGTAACTGCCAGAAATATGTCCACAGAGATGGATGCAAGAGGAAACCAGTCTGCCTCAGATGTGGACAGGAGGGTCATGATGGATCATCTTGTGCGAATTGCAAAGGAGAATATTTCTCATACTCCAGAGACTTCCTTAAGTGGAAACTCAAGAAGGAGATCCAATGCATGAAACAGGAGAAAGTTATGAGTTTACTGAGGCCAGGAAATTTGTAGAGCCACAGCTCCACTAAACACAGCTGGCAAAACCTATGCCAGTGCAGCAGAAGTGGAGAAAAAACCTAATACTAGACAGTATACAATCTTAAAAAGATCCAGAGATGACTGTTTCATTCCAATTGATGAAAAAGTTGCTTTATCAGATGAAAATATGAGAGCTGTTAAGTGACCCCTCTCATGTCAGCCATCTTGTATCCTGTACTGTATATTGTCAGCTACTCCAAATGTGCTCCTGTTGGCAAGTGGATTCGTGTTTATGAGTAAACACTCTGTTGTACAGTACATGTGAATGAGCAGGACATCACAAGGACTGAGCAGTGCATGCTTGCCACATGAGGCTACAGTTGTATTGGCTCTTTGAGCCAATAACTCAGGAATTAAATTATATTTGCAACAGTAGTTATAGTAGCTGTTACTCCAAGATCGCTCAAAGGAAGTTACTCCCAGCAAGTAAATCTTGTTTTTAGGGGTGAAAAATGATAATAGCTTCAGAAGCTGATTTGAAAACAAATGATTTAACATTTTTTTTAAAAATATGCAATAAAGTTTATTATATCAGTTTATATTATAATATGGCTACTGTATTTACTGTGTATGTTGGAACACCTGTGATTTAAAAAAAAAATAACTGCTTAAAGTTTGGGTTATTTCAGGTCAATTCTTTTTTCATGATGAAGGTTTTGGGACACTTGTTCAGTAAGCTTCTTTCATGGGTGTTGTTACCCAGTAGCTATTTCAGCTAGCATGACTCTGTAATTATCCCTTTGATGGCTTTTAATCCCTTGTCAAGTTGATCGAACAATGTCAGGTGTTGGCTGAAAAGGACTACTTACTGTTGAGTGGAGAGCTGGGTTTCCTGTCAACTAAACACACATCTGACATTAAAATGTATTGAATCACAAACAGCTTTATTACTAGAAGCATTATCCAACTATTTTTGTCCAAATGTGATTGTATTTCATTTTGAGAGATACAATTTGCCAGAGAAAATAATGAATGCATTGCTTGTGGGCTGCATTAGGCAAGTCCTCCAAATATCAATAAAAATAACAATTCATCAATTACAAATGACTTCCATGGCCAGTTGAATAGTTGCTGTCACAACATGAAAATCAAGCACTCTGCAACGTTTTAATTCACAAAGTGACCAATAACTTTAAATATCCACTTTTAGGAAACCATTTTTCGAGCACGGTAGTGGCAACTTCAACTTCCATCATTAAATCCAAATAGCTGGACCCTCCAATTTTCCAGTCACCATATTTCAAAAATTTGTAATAATTTTAAATAATACATAAAATTTCCATACACCAGGAATGTTTCTTTTGAACTGATGGAGAAAAAATTCAAGTTGGAACATAAATTAACATACATGCTTTACCCATACGAAAAAAAGAACGATTGAAAAATGGCTGTTGGACCTTCAAACTGCTTTGATTACCCTAATCATAGCCCAAGTTCATCTGACCCTTCCAGCTTTTTGTTATCTTTCTACTAGTTGAGGTTTTATTGCTCCAAGGCGTCACTGTATTCTAACCACTCTCTTGTCTTATCTGAACAATTTCTAGTCGTAAACTTGTATGCGAGATTGAAGGCCAAAATAATTTTACTTTCAATACATACTACATTAAGAATCAAACTATACTTCCTTTCTTGTGTAGAGGCCATGAAGTTTTCAGCACTGAGGCCCATCAGTTCTGTTTATCATCACCATTTGTTTGACTCGATGGGTATGTGTGCAAAAAATGGGATGTCACTCTTACCGAAATAGTTAGCTCATACTGATTGTCAAAAGATCCATGATCATACCTGTGTTGTATGAGGAACTGTGTTATACAGAGAGGCAAATGATCAATGATCATACTTGTGTTGTATGAGGGACTGTGTTATCCTGAGAGCCAAATGATCCATGATCATACCTGTGTTATATGAGGAACTGTGTTATACAGAGAGCCAATGATATATGATCATGCCTGTGTTGTATGAGGAACTGTGTTATACAGAGAGCCAAATGATCCATGATCATACCTGTGTTGTATGAGGGACTGTGTTATCCTGAGAGCCAAATGATCAATGATCATACCTGTGTTGTATGAGGAACTGTGTTATACAGAGAGCCAAATGATCCATGATCATACCTGTATTGTATGAGGGGCTGTGCTATGCTGTGAAGCTGTGTAGTTAGAGACAGAGCTTTGGGTTTTGAGTTTTAAATTTTGAGACTAGGGCTAGGTTTTCAACATCATCTGACAGCATTGTTCATTGGTACCACCAATAATATCATTTTTTAATTATTTTTCAGATGCGACCTGAGGCAGAGCAGTATGTAGGACACTTTGTAAAGGCTGTTTATGATTTTCACACCAATCAACCAGGGGAACTAAATCTTACCAAAGATGATATCCTGAAGGTCACAGAGGTCATCGATAAGAATTGGCTGCATGGCCGACTGGAAACTTTAGAAGGAAATTTTCCCACTAGTTTTGTTGAGAAAATTGTTTTACCATCAGTGGATGCTGGACATAAGGTGTTTGCAGCCACAGATAACTTTCCTGCTCAACAGAATGGAGACTTGGAGTTCAGGAAGGGTAGGAGTGTAATATTATTTGATCACATTAATGCATCATTGAAATTTCTGTCCTGATGCTGTATTGAAACATGTTTCTTACCTATCAATACAATGTATGATTTGCTACCTTTCTAACATGGTTTCCCAAAATTAGAAATACACTGTTGTATCTCACCTCAGAAAGTCACGAAAAGAAATTTAAAAGAATAAAATTATGGAAACTTTTCATGTTCTCCGACGTGACAACCATTCCTTTTTTTTTGTCTTAAATGTATGCACCATTGATTCAGCTTGATTTGTAGACCAGCACATGAAATCAAGACCTTATGGAAATTTTAAGATGTGCAGATGTTATTTAACAAATATGGATAGTTCTATCGAAAAGAGCTGTTTCAAAATTAATTTATACATGGTAATATATTTTCCAACCTGTATATCAATACTCCAATTTCCTATCAAGGACAGCTCTAAGGAAATAATTATTTGTTATTCATATGACCACTCTTCAATTTACAGTGTAAAGCAGTTTCCAAACTGGCATTACAGGAGTCCATCCTTGACATGAAAGAAGCATAGACAGTCCAACATGAATTTTTTCTTGCCAGTATCAAGTTGCCAACATGATCACTTATGGAAACTTATGGACATGAATTATTGTAGTCTTCTGAGTCAGATTCTCAATTTAAAAATATTTTTTAAAAATTGAATATGTTCTTTCAGGTGACATCATTATTGGGTTACAGAAACTGGATGGCAGCTGGTGGCAGGGGAAGATGGGAACCCAAGTGGGAATGTTTCCTGCAACACATGTTGTAGAATTAGAAATCCCCAAATCGCTCCAAGCTCGATCAAAAAATGTTCGTTCAAATGAGCCACTTTTTGCACGAGCACTCTGTGACTCTGTTGCTCAGCTAGATGGGGAACTTGGGTTCAGAATTGGTGAAATCATCACTGTCACAGAGGTGCTTGATGAAGATTGGTACGTTGGAGAACTTGGACGAAAGAAGGGTATGTTCCTAGCCTCATGTGTGGTATTGCTGAATGAGGCAGTAGAAGAGGAGGTTGAAGTAAACAGTAATCAACATATTAAAGATGCTGAAATTCCTATTTCAAATGGTGTCAGAAGTGGGATTTCAAATGAAACAAAGTCACACACTACAGATGCTGAAATTCCACAACTCTACAATACATATCAGACAAGTGAAAATTCAGATTCATCTAATATTCCAATTGAAATGCCTGTTGAGGCATCTAGTCTGCATGCACAAAACTCAATTGAAAACGAGTACCAAATTGATAAAAATTTCTCATATACCAGTGAAAATACTCGTTCCCATGATTCAAGTGTGACACCCTATGCTCGCACACTTTATCCATTTCATGGACAATTACCGGATGAAATAAGTTTTGAAGACAATGAAATAGTGACACTGATTCAGCATGTGGATGAGCAATGGATAGAAGGAGAAAAGGATGGAAGAATAGGTGTTTTCCCAGCTAGTTATATTGAAATAGTAGTAGACTGTCCATATGCCTATAAAGATGAAGAACCTGAGAACCTGCAGGCACTTTCATATAAACCTAGTGATCCAGTCTCACAAAAGGACTTTTCACAGGATATGACATCTGTAACTGCAAATCGGAATAAAGCAGAGGAACAATATGGACTAGTTTTGTACAACTTTCCTGCTGATACTAAAGGCGACTTAGATCTTAGAGAAGGGGATACAGTCACAGTATTAAAATACATTGATGAAAATTGGCTTCAGGCGAGAGATGAAAGAGGCAATGTGGGAATGTGTCCAATTAATTTTATAGACATTTTAGGTTCCTCTCCTGAGCAAACCACCACCACCACATTACCAACAAAAAAAGAGAAAATTTATTCGGAGCCAATACAAGTTTCTAAGCAAAAATCAACAATTGTCATAAAGTCAGATACTCTAAGTGCAATAACTTGCTCATCTACAATTACAGCTGAACACAAAACAGTAAAACCTACGATCAAACCCAAACCTCAGTTGGCTCCAAAACCTGTGATAAAGCCAAAGCCATCACTTGGTGTTAAACCTAAAGATCCATCAGCATATATATCTTCTTCAGAGCCATCTGTTGGACAAAAGGAGATATCTGGTGGAAATATACGTTTGCCATCTGCAATTACATCAAATGAATCTCTGACAAAATCTCATTCCATGGATGAAATGGCCAGTCTAGGTCAAGAAAAGACAGATGACCAGTCTAGCTTAGTAACAACAAAGACACAGTCTAAGGCAGGAAGTACATGGTCATTGTCTGCTGTTGACAGGGTTTCAACCAGTGACAAATCTACGAGGAGTTCATCAGGAAATGTAAGTCTATCACCATCACTGGATGACATGGTAAGAAATGAACTGCAGAAGTCAAGATCTGACAGTTTGTCTTCATTGAATACTTCCAGACTAGGTATTCCATCTTCACAGGTGAATGTAAAGCCTTTAACAGGCAACACAAACAATGTACAAAAAGATTTGGAAACTTCTAGACCTGGTTTAATAACAGAATCTTGGCAAAGCAGTAAAACAACTGGTTTCAAACCAAACTATGTTGGAAATTCGACTTTTTATTTTGAGGATGATTTTGTGTCATCAGATGTGAAAACTGGGGTAAAACCTCAAAAAAGTTACCCAATAAGACTTCCTAGCACTGAAAATGAGAATATTTACAGAAAGCCATCATTAAGGAAAGCACCACCACTTAGACCAACTGGGCCAAGAATTGCATCTGCTCCTTCCAAAGTGCCATTGATCCCCATTAAAGTTCACATTGAGAATAGACCAAGTAGGCCAGCTCCACCAAGACCTGCTGAACCTAGCTCCCATTCACAGGCCACAGGAGGTATCAGAATAGCACATCGCCCTGCACCCCCCCGACCGGGACGAACCCCACCAAGGAAGGTTCGACCAGTAAAACCCAGGTCAGAGGCAGGACCTGATCTCATGTCCTTCAGCCCTCCTCAGTCATGTGTCGGTAAGTGTTGGTTAACCAGAGTGACGTGGTACTTTGACCATTGGAGGAAATTTGTTTAGGGTCTGTTAGACTAAAGAAAATATACAGTGATTTGCATTTGCAACAGGGGCATGCTACAATTCCTCAAGTGAAATATGCCTTAATATTTTAAAGGAAGAATAGGGTTACACTAAGTCATTACTTGCCTTAAGACCAATTGTCAAAGAGCTTTATATGATGGCCTTGTTTTCAGCATCAGTCACCATCCATCATCGGTACGTTGGCACATGCTTGTGAACATGTTAATTTAAACAAATAATAATAGATTTTGATCAGACTTGATTTCAAGGTCAGCATCATTTCTTAGGTTCTTGATAACTTGCACAAATATTAACAAATTTCAATCACACTTTATATGTGGATATATCTCTACAGTCTGTCCCTCAGATGAGGTTGATAACCAGGCCCCATGACCTTGTGTTCAAGATCAGAGGTCAGATATTAGATTTCTGCATTGCAGATACATGTAGCTTGGGAACAAAATAACTTGAACATTTAGAAATGGAACTTGACCAAACTTGGTATATCAGTAAATTCCAGTGACATCTTGGATGAGTCTGATAATTAGCATTGTATGACCTAGGGTTCAAGGTCAAAGATCATGATGTGCAGTACACACAAAGTGGATTCAGAGCCCTAGATAATTATTTAATAAATTGGGTATTTTACTCCCTGGTTTGGAACTAATTGCATTTTTAAAAATTTTATGGGGTATTTTGAGAACACAAACTAAAGGTGCCAGACTGATTCTTTAATCATCCAGATGTTAATTATGTTTTGGAGATTGCATTGAATGCCTTTATGAACAACACCCTAACTCAGGGTTCATTCAATTACATGGCTGTCTTGGAATGAGTGTTCCCATGGTGATAAGTACATGTACTATAATTTCAAATGTGGTCAGAACATCCAGAATTTATTCCAAAAACAGTTTGAATTGCTCAGATGTGCCATCATAAAACATGGACTGTGCAGGAGGAATATGGTCAGTTTGTTTGCATCAAAATACACAGATACATTGCATATCTAGAGCTCTGTGGATTGATTATGCTACATGCCTGCTAGTGAGGAGTAATGTTGAGTGTAGTTCAGTGACATACACTAGTGTCATAAGGAAACTATTATACTTCACTCAGTGGGTGCTAATTTCACTCAACATTACATACCTAAATTGGGGTCTACCTGGCCATTTAGTGGATAACCTTGCATATTTTATTCCATCTTCAGAGGGTGCCACAGCAGATGATAACCCAGCCTGTCATAATTATATCACAGGCTAATATCCACACCCCAGTGTGGGACAGGCCTGATTTCACTTGTAACAGGAGAATGGTTACTGTGTGGAGTGGACTGTAAGAAGGTGATAGCTACACCAGCAGAAGTGGAAGAGGGTCAATATACTTTGTGTGTATTGTAAGTTTGAAACTATGATGGAGGTGGACACAATAACTTGAAAAAATATTAACCATTTTGATTAAATCAGTGCCTTGATTGTTTATAACTTGAACAAATTTGATCCATTTTGATTAAATCAGTGCCTTGATTGTTTATCACATCAACATCGCAGGCATTTTGAACCATCTCTTTATGAGTTTGTGTTCAAGGTCAACGGCCAAAAATTAATACCGGTATATATTAATGGATACAAGTTGAATAATTTGCTACCATGTCCACAGGTTCAGGGTGTAAGTTCCTAATTCAGACTGTTGTGGCCAACACACAACTTCTGAACATGTTAACTTACACTGATAATAACATACATGTAATAATTTCCATTTTCCCAGGAAAATCCCAGGTTTTTAATCACTTTTCCTGGTATAATATAATTTCTATGATACATTTTTTTGCTGTAAATTTTTTTTCATAATAAGAGTCTTACCAAATAGTCCATGCAGAAAGTTACAGTGTCTTATTAATAAACATGTCTTAAGTCTAAAAACAATCTCAAAAGCTATTCATTATCTTTTACAATCAGAAACCCATGCTATCAAACTTCCCTTCAGCTGTTTCATTTGATTTGTGAAGATGAATTCATCCATACATAATCTGATTTTGACAAGGGATGCCTCTATTGCAACACTGGTTTGAGTTATCTCACTGCTATAAGATTTTTGTAAATTTTTCAGTACATGTAGCTCGGGCAAAAATAACATCTTAGATAGCTTTTTCCTCAATTGATGTACTTTATTATTGCTATACAATAGTATTTCAGTTGTGATGTACTTTATTATTGCTATACAATAGTATTTCAGTTGTGATGTACTTTATTATTGCTATACAATAGTATTTCAATTGATGTGCAGTTGCAGCCATTTACTTCTGTTGCAGCTGTCTTAGTGTTTTCATGGTAAGACACTTAGCTCCAATTTCCTCATCATGGGATAACCAATAATAATGTGATGAAAGTGTCATTAAAAACAGCCAACAAACCAACCTACTTCCTGTTGCTATGGTATAAACATCACAATGAGTTACTTCTCCTTACAATGATATGGAAGTATCTGTCTAAACTTTGTAGATTTCTATCTGATACAATGCATTAATCCTTCAAAAAACAACATTAAACTATTATTTCCTTTCAATAATCGCTCCAAAATACAATTGCATTAAAAAAAATGTAAAACAGTTATATAAATGAAATATTTCAGAGCATATACTGCTTAATATAAAAAAACTTTCATGTAAAAGAGTCTACCATATATATACTCATGTATAAGCCCGGTCCAAATGCAAACAACACAGACCCTGATCTACCGGCAGATCAGGGTCTATGTTGTTTGTTCTACTGATTAGTCCTTTCAAACTGCATGGACCCAGATCTGCTGGCGCATTATGCGATGGCAGATCTGGGTCTATGCAGTTTGCAGTTGGTATCAGCTTATACACGATTATATACAGTACTTCCTTGAGATGATCTCAGTGAAATTGATATCTCAAATCTTCCTCTTCGAAGACACAAAACAGACAGAAAGTTTTCCAAATTTCTGTTGATCATAACAGAAAGTAAATTTACATTACAGATCTCCATAGTGTAGGTCATAACCTAACCCGATGTGATTGACAATGCATAATAAATCTCTGAATGAAAAAGAGTTCTGTTTGCTTAAAACCTTAAAAAGAAAAAAGGCATATATCAATAACTATTATGACTGATGCACTGATAAAAATTTCATGGATTTTGGACACTCTAAGCCTGTTGGGATTTCTTGGGAATATCTCAGATGATTTCAAGACTCTGAAATTATATATAACTATCAACCATTTACTAGTACAGTAGAACCTGTCTTGAAAGACCACCCCTTCTGTCAACAAATAATGGTCTCTGAAGACAGGTGGTATCTCATGTCAGGTCGTAACACTATATAATCAATAAATCTGTTCATGGATAACCCAGTCTCTCAAGACAGGTGGTCACTCACGCAGTGGTCTCTCAAGACAGGTTTTACTGTAATTCACAGCAAAATTAGATGTTTATGATGGATTATTTGTGAAAGATAGTCACGCCTAATGCATAGAACTCAATGAGTCTCCCCAACTTCATATTGAATTTAATTTACGTAATGGTGTTTTACTCCTGTACCAGTCAGTATGCTGGGCTCATTACTCATTGCTGTGTTCTTTTATTTATACAAAGGGTTTAAATATCAGCCTGAATCCTTTTTCCAAGCCAACATCAAATGATATATAAATGAGAATCACTTCATGTATATCTATCTATAACATGATAATTTAAAATCACCACTACTTTGTTGCACTGTCTTTATCCTGAGTCAGAGATACAAATTTTGACTTGGACGACATTTGTACCATGGTTGTAGCAAGCCATGATATATGTATTAATGATTTGTTACCACTCAAACATCTTTCCAGAAGTTCATTTTATTCAGTCCCGATGGTGAACTAGGTGAAAAGAGGTAAGCCTCTTTTGACAATTTCATTTTGCATAGTATCACTTTCATCAATTAATTGTGATGATTATGTGCGAAAAATCATTAACATGTTCACTAATCACCTTTTGTGAAGACATCTAATTGCAAATGATGTATGTTATTGCTACATTAAAAATGAATTAACTGGCATAGGGCACTATAACTGGTCTAGCTAAACCATCAGTTGCTGTCAAATGCTCATCAGTCACTGTCAAATGCTCATCAGTCGCTGTCAAATGCTCATGTACATAATGCACATCACAGATAGAGGGCTGAATTCATAGACTTGACCATGACAGGCATGGAGATGTGTGAAATTTGCACTGATTTTTTTTGTCTTTGTGCTATGTGGACATGTCTTACATATTTTAGTGGGCCATTTATAGTTTTTCTACTTCAATAGGTACAAAAATACAGCCTAGATCGAACCCTGTAATATGAAACTAAATTTGAATCTAATGATATGAGTATACAATCGGTGGAACTGAGCCAGTGGTTTTACAGTTTTACTTTCATTCACAAGGGGTCCAGTTTGTGGGCAGGCCAGTAAGAAATGAGAAAATGATTGGGTTCACTGCTTTAATGCAGTCTTCATTTCTTGTTACCTGCATGCCTTCAATGAAGCATGGAGATATTGTAATACTGTCTGTTGGCACACTCATGTGTGTCTGGCCTTCCTCATTTTGATCTCCTCCCAGAAGTTTGAGCCTGTATATTTTTTTATAGGGTGAGGATCTCTAAGGTTTTCAAGCTGTGGTCCATGGGGAGTAAGGATGGACCCCAAGGTCTATTTCAGTTGCATGTATAAATTTGTCTTTTTACGGCCTATAAGTGTGTACATGTATATATGGTTATAGGGTGGGGATCTCAATAGTTTTAAACTTAAAACCGAGGTGCTTACTGGAGGTAGGGATAGACATTGGGGTCAATGTCAGTTGCATGTAGTATTTTGTCTTTTCATGCCCTGTAAGTGTCTTTGTGGTTAGGGTGGGGATCTCAATATTTTCAAGTTATAACCCAAGGTCTCTTGCAGTAAAGTATATAGACCCTGTGGTCAAAGTCAGCTGCATGTATAAATGTGCCTTTTTATGCCCAGTAAGTGTGTATGTGGTTATAGGTTAGGGATCTCAGTACATGTTATGACCAAGGGTCTAAGTCCTTGGGGGTAGGTACAGACCCAGAGGAGCATCACCCAGGGGTTCCAGTCTGATATTTGTTCACACTTATGTTATTGATCACATATACCATTTCTCAGACATGTGGAACAGCACTGGAGTTATTTGAAATATATATATATATATATATATATATATATATATATATATATATATATATATATATATATATATATATATATATATATATATATATATATATATATATATATAGATATAATAACCCCTACCTCATAACCTCACCTCTAGGCGTGTGATGCAAATTTCTAAGTGTGGCACAATCTACGCCCATGGGACTATTACTAATTCAAGTTTGTTAAGTCTAGCTTTAGAAGTGTAGGAGGAGTTTAAAACATTACACATGTATGACCATATATAAGGATTTGATGGACTGTATCACAGATATCCCTCAAACCCAGTATGGGTTAATTAACAAATGTGTGAAAATTCAATTTGTAAATTTTCATCCAAAATGTACAATTTCCAGTCAATAAAATCTACCAAAAAAATGCAAATAGACAATGACTTCTCACTCTTGAAAAATGCTTGAAGAGGTAATGTTTTGTATCATGATGCATTAATAACAAACTTTATAATTCCTATTTCAACTTGGTATGTACACAGAGTAAATGCAAAAATGCACATGTGAAGTCTGAGTTTTCAATAACTTTCAAATCCTGTGTTAGATACTTTAATAATATGTTGGAGTCTCACGCCAACATAATTATCAGAGTATCTTACACAGGATGGGCAGTTATAGAAAACTTAGATTAATGCATTGTGTTGTTTTTAATTAGATATGTTTTACTCGATCTATTTCCTTCTTTCAAATTTGTGTTTCCTGTTATTTAAGTATTATGTACATGTACAATACATGTGAATTTTTTTTCTTCCCCCATGACAGAATTCAATGTGTTAGCCATGTTCTACAGAGAGATACGAGTTTATAAGTATTGCCAATATATATTTATATCAATTTAATTTCTTTTACAGGTTTTGCAATACAATTATGAAATACAGTGTACATGTATATGTACATATATGATCGCTGGCAAAGTTTTCATTCCTATAACTGCCACAGTTTAATCTGAAATGTAGGTCACTAAGACCTAAGTCTGCAACATTAAAATGTCTAAACAGCTTAGTTTAGTTGACCTGCTTGTAAACATTTATATAATTGGTAAATGTGTTAAAATGAACATGCACCTTGCTCTCAGTGATGTACGAACTACCCTTTCCAATTAAAATGATATATTTCCACATCTCTGCTAAGATGGCTGTTTAGAAAGCTTTTTCTGTTAATTCTTTTCATAAAGTATGGGTGATTTTCACATCAAATGTGGCATTGCTAGAAAAAGCCAAAGTTGATTAGAATTGGTTATACCACACAGTACACACCATTGTTCATCAGGTTGATTTACTGATATTGCTGACAAAAAGTTCTTTAAAATTACATTATTTATCTTTGAACATGTTCATTAACAGAACCTTTGATGAGCAACATTTTATTTTCAAGAAACACCATTTCCAGTTTGTAAACCACTGCATTTTCTTAGTCATTGTAGATCCTTCAAAAGCATTGTGTGCACATGTCCAGGCACTATGTCCGGTTGCATTATTGGTTTTTTCATCATGTAGATACTGTATATGTATCAGTACAAAACAATATCATGACTATCCTAAGGATGTTTTACCTCAGTTGTCATATATTCAATGAAGACATATCTTAAGAATGAATTATGTCATAATAAGAGGTGAAAGATGTACAGCAGTGAAACAATTGCAAGTTGAGCGAGGTGTGATGTGCACATTGTCAGTGGTTTGCATATAAATAGCCATCAGCATATTAGGGGAAAGGTTGAGTTTCAAATCACTTCGATTAAACAGCATGATTTTGGTTATTGTGTACTGTGTTTATAAATTATGGTAAATGTTGCTGCCTTACTTTGACCCACTCAACTTAATCTTGCAAGTACTTTCATACAGAGTATATAAGGAAACATTGTGAAACTGTGGTAGGATGCAACTTTAACAGGTTACTAAACAAAAGTTGATCACTTTTAACTTGGCATCAAAAACTGATCAGTTGAGTCAATGTTCTTGTTGTTGATGATGATGAGAGATTCTACCTCACCTGTCTGTAAGGCCAAGTGAACTTGTGGTATGGCTTTGCACACATCATGCATTTGTCATCAATTGTTACTCTCAACTTATCAAAAACCACTGGGCATGTTTCAACCATATTTGGCATAGAGCATCCTGGTATGAAGCACTTTCATGTTGGTACAAATTATGCTGACCCCCCATCAAATATGGCCTCCATTGCTGAAAATAGAAAACCTTTAAATGACTTCTAAAAAATCACTTAGCAGAATTAACTAAGTTTGAAAGAAAACAATCTGGCATGAAGGGCTTTCTATTTTATATAAATGATGATAATCGGCTATCAAATATGGCCAAAGTTACTAAATATAGAAAAACCTTCAAATGAGATCTTCTCAAAAACCACTCAACAGAATTGGACCAAATTCAAGAGAAAGGCATCCTGGCATGAAAATATATGCCAATTTGTCATCAAATATAGTTGTCATTAGTAAAAATAGATAAACCTTGAAATGACTTCTAAAACACCAATACATTTTTTTTATATCAAATTTGACAAAGCATTCTGGCATCAGGGGCTTTCAGTTTTGTATTAATGATGCAGATCCACCATGAAATATGGCCACTGTTACTAATATAGATAAACCTTTAAAGGATTTAATCTCAAAAACTCCTCAGCAGAATTTGACCAAATATCAGGTTTTGTTCAAATTCTGCTAATCTGCCCTTAAATATAGCTGCCACTACTAAAAATAAAAAATACAAACATTTAAACAAATTTATTAATAAAAAAAACACTCCACAGAATTCAGCATTCCTATTCACTTACTTATACAGTGCATTATTCACATACAAAAACTGCTGTGATGCGTATCCATTTCTAAAGACTACACACATATATGTACATAAATCAGAACATGTATTGTGTATCAAGTAAGCTCTGTACTTATCACTTTTGGAGTAAACATAAAAGAAAGACTTTTTGCACACATATATAAAGTTCACTTTATATCCATATGCAGATTTGTGCTCAAGATTAACGAGCTTCTTGCCTGTAATCCACATGACTATTAAGTGGCAAAAGATTAAGATACTTTGCTGTGAATGTAACATCGATGCCCATTGATAGTTGAGTACATCATTATCCAATCATATTGCTCATTCATAACATGTTACATAGGGTGGCCATGTTATTCAGATGAGTGTGGTGGATTATTATTTCATGTATACAGATTGTGCAGAGTAGAAATTTATTTTAAAATATCAACTTCTCGAAAGCAAGAATGTACATACAATGGGTCTTGTTAGGAATTAACAATGAAAGTTACAACATCTGACCTTATGTCGCTGTTAATGAATTGATTCTGTGTGATGAATTATACATTTACATGATGATTGACACATATTACACCATTTTTTACCACATATTTGATTTTCAAACCATTGTACCCCCTAACATATCCATGTACCCACCATTTTGACTACAGGGGGTGCATGTACCCCCAGCTAGAAAAGTGAGTGGGAGGCTGGAATCTGATCAACTTTGACAGAAAGTAGATTGGTACATGGATGTATTAAAGCCTTTATTGGACAAATGTGCCATAAAATATGGATGAAAATACAAAGAATAGAGTAGCCTTGAAACAATTATTTTCATAACATTTGCAATCAACAGCCTTCAAAGAAATTTCTTCAGAAAGCAACCTATTGTATTTGGAATGAACTTTTTTTTTTATCAGACTATAGTAAAATAGCTCAAATCAACATGATATAAAGGTTGGTAGATAGTTCACATAGGGTTGTGTTCTATCAATGCTAGATAATATGTACAAATGCATCTATGTATGTATAGAGTTTAATGGTGCATCAGCACAATCCTGGCTACCAATATACTGTATAGTGCCGAGAGAAGGCTACTTAGCAAATATGGCAAAGTCAAAAACATTGCAAAATGCACAGGAAGACAAACCATTCCAACCGTAAATGTCCACCCTGTGCCAAAACATAAAAGCTAAAGATGTTGCAGCAACTCCCAAAAGGCATACAAAACAAAGATAAAGATGTTGCAGCAGCTCCCAAAAGGCATGCAAAACAAAAATATAAAGATGTTGCAGCAGCTCCCAAAAGGCATACAAAACAAAGATCAAGATGTTGCAGCAACTCCCAAAAGGCATACAAAACAAAGATAAAGATGTTGCAGCAACTCCCAAAAGGCATGCAAGACAAAAATAAAGATGTTGCAGCAACTCCCAAAAGGCATACAAAACAAAGATAAAGCAAACAAGGGTGAAAGCCTTAAATTACGAAGTAAAATTTTTAGCTCACCTAGCAAAGTAAGCTTATGGTATGTTCCTTTGTCCATCATATATTGCCCATTGTCCATCATCCATTCTTAACTGCTATTTACAACTTCTCAATACTGCTAAACAGAATTTGAGGGAAAGCATCCTGTCATGAGGGTCTAGATTATGTTGATCTGCCATCAAATATGGCCGCCATTCCTAAAGAATAGAACAATCTTTAAAGGATTTCTAAAAAGTCACTCAACACAATTTGTCCAAATTTGACAGATAGCATTCTGGATTAAAGGTCTTTCAGATTTGTTCAAATGATGCTGATCTACCATCAGATGAGGCTGACATTACTAAAAATAGAAAAACCTTTAAATGACTTCTTACAAACTGCTCTGCAGAATTTGACAAAATTTGATAGAAAGCATCCTGGCATAAATGGCTTTCAAATTTTAAAAATGATGCCAAACCACCATCAAATATGTCCACCATTGCTAAGAATAGAAAACCTAAAAACGACTTCTCAAAAACCGCACAACAGAATTTGAGCAAATTTAACAGAAAGCTTTCTGGCATAAAGATCTTTCTATTTTGTCTATGTAATGTTATCTGCCATCAAATATAGTCACCATTACTAAACATAGTAAAGCCCATAAATGACATCTCAAAAACTGCTCAACAGAAATAGACAAATTTTGACTGAAAGCATTTTGGCTTTGATGGCTTTCATACTTGTAGAAATGATGCCAACATGCACCATCTGATATGGCTGCTGTTACTAAAAATAGCAAAATCTTTAAATGACCTTTCCTCTGAAGCCACTACACAGAATTTGACCAAATTTAACAGAAAGCACCCTAGTATAAAAGCCTTTCAACTTTATACAAATTATACTGATTTGCCATCAAATATTGCCATCAGTACTAAATAAACAAAAAAAACTTTAAACAACTTCTCAAACCACTCAGCAGAATTTAGCCAGATTTGACAGGAAAACATTCTGGAATGAAAGGGCTTTCAAATTTATACAAATAATGCTGATTTGACATTGAATGTTGTCACCATTACTAAAAATAGACATCCTTTGAATGACTACTCAAAAATCACTCAACAAAGTTGTGTCACATTTTTAGAAAGCATCTTGGCTTGAGGGGCTTTTAAGTTTGTGCGAATGATGTCAATCTGCCATCAAATATGGCTGCTGCTACTAGAAATATAAAAAGTTTTAATAAACTTCTTCTTAAAGCAGCTTAAGAGAATTTGACCAAATTTACCAGAAAACATCCTAGCTGGAAGGCCTTTCACATTTATTGAAATGATACTGATTCACCATCAAATATGGTGGCCATTACTAAAATTAGAAAAACATTTACACAACTTAATCTCATAAATCCTCTCCCAGGACTCCCTATTTTGACCTCATATCCATGTTTGAGTTTCTTGGCTAAGTCCATGGAGGCAAGGATAGACCTACATGTATGGGCCAGTGTCATATGTACATATCTCAGAAATAAAACGGACAATTCAGGAGTTATTTGAAATTTATGTCCCCCCCCCCTTCCCCTCTAGGCCCACCCCCTGGAACAAAATTTAAATTCCAGGAGCATTTGGTAGAATTTACAGCCATATTTGGACTATCATGACCCAAGTTTCATGTGTTGAGTTTAATTGTGTAGGAGGAGTTTAAGGACATTACCTATGTATGCATCTATGTACATACAGATGGACAGACCATCACATTATTCCCACACTTCTTTGAAAGCACAAGAATTAAAAACCATGTCACCATAAGCTCAAGGTCTCGGACATATGAATTTAATTCTAGTTCTAACTTAATTACCTAGATGTGTAAGGGTTGTGCGTCTTCATTATTAGTATGGAATGATGTCAAAAGTAGTTTGCTGTGATCTAAATTTTTGCATTGGATCCACTTAAGGTATTTTTCAATTGGCAACAAATGTTTGGACTTTTTAACACCTTATGAAACATTTTGTATTCTCCCACCATATCTGTGGAGGGGGTATATAGTGTTACCCATGTCCGTCCATCATGTCCCCTCATGTCCTGTCCTATCCTGTCACATCTGTCCTATCTATGGAGGGGAGCATATAGTGTTAGCCATGTCCATTCATCCTGTCCCATTATGTCCTGTCCTGTCCTGTCACATCTGTCATATCTATGGAGGGAGCATATAGTGTTACCCATGTCCATCCATTCTGTCCATTCGTGTCCTGTCCTGTCCTGTCACGACTGTCCTATCTATGGAGGGGAGCATATAGTGTTAGCCATATCCATCCATCCTTAGTGTTAGCCATGTCCATCCATCCTGTCCTCTCATGCCCTAGCCGGTCATGTCACTTTTGTCTTATCATTGGAGGGGAGCATATAGTGTTATTCATGTCCATCCATTCCATCCCCACATGTCCTGTCCCATTCTGTCACATCTGTCACAGATTTCATTTCCATTCATTAACTTTTGAAGGTCATTTGGATCAGAATGAAACTTGGTATAAGGTTTATAAGTTCCAATCATGTTCAATTTTCACCTTCCTGTGCAGATCATGATACATGTAGCTTGAGTCTTTCCATCAATCTGTTCATCTGTCCATCCATTACTATGTTATCTCTGTAACCTGAACTCCATCTACACTGATTGAGTGGGAGTGATCTTGTTTGGTCCTTTAGGAGGATGAATAGATGATAAGAATTATTTTGGATCCTGGTTGCAGTCCCCAAAGGTGGAAAGGGTTAGAGGTCAAAGTTTACCTATTATGTTATACATAATATGGACTCTTCCTTGTAACCTGAATTGCAGGAGGGTTGTCATATTGGATATTATGTTATACATAATATGGACTCTTCCTTGTAACCTGAATTGCAGGAGGGTAGTCATATTGGATATTATGTTTCAGGAGGATAAATAGATGAAAACGAAGGTTTTCAATCCTGAAAGCAGCCTGAGGAGTGAGGGGGTGCAGAAATAAAAACTGCAAATATTTGTGATGGCTTCCATCTCTACTTACCATATATACTCGATTATAAGTCGACTCGACTATAAGTCAACCCCCCTTTTTAGGGCAGCAAAAAGTGATTTTCTCTTTGACCCTCCTATAAGTCTGGGTGTATTTTGGAAGTCAGATCTGTCTGAAGGGGTGACTTCTTAGTGAGTAAGAAATGCACTTTGGAAATATAAACATGCCAAACTGGATAGATAGATAAGAAAAATAAAGACAAAACCAGTGTAAAATATAATTATATTATTGAGTGAAATATGTCACAAATAAATTGACAACTTACAATTTGTCCATCTTTGTGTAATAAAGTCCACTGAAATCCATAATGCTGGACATTTTAAATCCATTTATATGATAAATCCACGAATTCAATTATAGGTCACATACCGGTATAAAAATAGAAGTTCAGAATGATCCAATTCACAATATTCCGTAATATGTTAATTCCACACATCGTACAAATAAACAATGAAAGTTAAGTCCACTTTTTTGTGATTCACTATATCCTATAAATGTCACTATCTAACGTCATCTGGTACAAAGTCCAAGAATTAATACTCATTGTCTGATAAAGTTCTGAAATCCTACATCGTCGTCTAGTCATTGTAAATTGTCGTCGCCTAGTCATCATAAATCTCTTCTGACTCCGATTCTCGGCTTTACTGTCATATGCGGGTGCTTATGCAAAGACTGAGCTTGGGCTCTGTGAGTAACACTTTGATCATAAAGTCAGAAATCTATTAAAGGCTGCAACTGAACACATGTCAATTGTGCGGCAAGATCACAGGGAGTTCAAATAGCCACCCTCTGTTACTGGGCACTGAACATGTATCAAACTCGCGGCTTGATCAAAGGGTTGTCACATGGGAAAACAAAGAGTGTGTTGCCTTTACAAGCAAAGGGATTAAGGTCAAAGTATATGCACAGGAAGTTGTAGAACTCTACTTGGCACTGAACAAGTGTAGATTGGCGGCTCGATCAAAAGGATTGTCAACTTGAAAACAAAGGGAGTCCCTTTACAAGCCAAAGGCTTATCGGCCCACGTGTACTGGCAGATAACTTGGGAAATATCACTTGGGAATTAAATCTGACTTGTGGAAAAGGAAAATACAAATTAAATCAAAACTTTTATTGCATCAAGCACAGTCTTTATACAGCAAAACACAAATATTAATACAAATACAGGTTGTTCGGACTTGCACGAAAATGGAGGCAATATACTTACTAGTAAACACCCATGGTAAACATTGATGTACACTTCATTTTGCGGTAGGTAGTATTTAATTTACCGGTAATATTTTCAAATTAATAAAATCCAAATAACTGTAGATACATGTATTGTGTAATGAATACCGTCATGAAACGGATAAACACAGTGCATACCATATATGCATTACTGCATAGGAATAGTGGCATGAAAACGTAAAAATATATGAATTGACAGCATTTTTATGTACTGCAAACATCTAGAGTTTCCAACGATACCCCAAGATTTTTTTATTTTTTTAATGTCGCGCTTATAAGACGACCCCTACTCTGCATGAGTCGAATTCTAAGTAAAAAAACTTCCACTTATAAGCGAGTATATACGGTAGGTATTTTTTTAGTTGGGTGAACAATTTCAGATAAAAATACTATAATTTTCAGCTGATTCATCAGTATCCAAATTTGCAAATCTTTTATTAAAATGCAAAGTACCCTGTACATGATAACATTTCGAAAATTGATTACTAGTAAAGTTTTCATCGATATATATTGATACTCTTTCACCATAAAAGTAGATCACTTTGACCTAAATTTCTAATTACAAAAAGTAAATGTATGTGATTTTTATGTATTGAATAAGTACAAGAAATTAGACCCTACCAAAAATGCAGGCAATATAATAGTTTATATATATATATATACATGTATAGGGAACCCCACTATACTATGCTTTGCTAGAACATGAGTTCGAATACAACATGGTCATGGCATGGCTCCTGCCTTATTTTGTTTTAAATGCCCCTTATTCCCTGACACTACTCAAATATCCGCTAAGCTGACAAACAGATATAAATAAATCAGATAAGTTTCAGAAACCTATAATTTACAGGTTATTATTAATATTCTTATGTAGCAATGATTAACTTTCATCAATCCTGATTGTTATATAAAGGTTGTAAAATTATTACTGTATATTTGACTGGCTTTTTGTTTATTCCCCTCATCCTACACTCATACACACATTTATACAATTTTAAATCATTCTTGCTATATACCACAGTTTGGTGCAAAACCTGGTTCCACTATGTGTATATGTATGCATATATGTGATGTGTGTGTATAAATATATATATATATATAATATATATATATATATATATATATATATATATATATATATATATATATATATATATATATATATATATATATATATATATATATATATATATATATATATATATATATATATATATATGTATTAATATACTTAAGATTGAGGGGATCAAAGTTTGATCTCACTAATCAGTCTCACAGCATGCAGTATATATATCAATACTATCATGTTGGTTCTTGTCAGTAAGTAACCATTCATGTTGGAAAATAGGTTTTGTCATCTCCAGGCAAGTGAAGTGTAATTGTGCTTGACCTTGACACACCTGGATCATTGCTATCAAAGTATGTGATAAATATCCAGTTTATAGTCAAAAATGGTTACTATTGAATCAAATATCAGGTATGTTTCTATACCTTTTAGCAGGGTAACTGGGGACTAATGTCTTTAGGTACCATAGCTGCATCTGTTTACATCTAATACTCTTTTGACAGCTTGATAAAGAGAAATTATACAATTTACATTTACCTGTTTACATCTACTAATGCCTTTTTCACAGACTGGCATTGAGGTATCTGTAAACTGTGTTACATGTACTGTTCATTATATACAGGCTTAAACAAAAATGCTAATTAATGCCAATTAATTGACAGGTCATTGATCTTTCAAGTGAATCTAATTAGTTAAAGGAAGCTATTTCTTCTGGGCCTTTGAATGAAGGTTGGAGATGTATGTAAGTCATAAAGTTGAATACAATCTACTATCAATTTCCTTGAAAGAATAGTTTAGGCATACAGAGAGATGATTATGCATACATACATATATACATCAAAAAATATATGCCTACATACATACATACATACATACATACATACATACATACATACATACATACATACATACATACATACATACATACATACATATGCATTCATGCATACATATACACATACATTTTTGTTTTGTTTTTGTGGGTTTTAATGTCACTTTAAACACATTATTGGCTATATTATGCCAAGGAAATGGTAGCTAAGTGCCTTTCCCATGGATACATCGAGGCAGACAACCCATGCGGATCTGGGTAGGTATTAATGGATTACGAGTCTGACGCTCTACAAACTGAGCTATTGCAGCTCCCTACATCCACACACATACATACATACATACATACATACATACATACATACATACATACATACATACATACATACATACATACATACATTCATACATACATACATACATACTGTATATACTCACGTACAATCCAGGTCCAAATGCAAACAACATAGACTCTGATCTGCCGTCGCATAATGCACAGGCAGATCATTGTCTATGTTGTTTGTTCTACTGATTAGTCCTTACAAACTGCATAGACCCAGATCTGCCGGCGCATTATGCGACTACAGATCTGGGTCTATGCAATTTGCAGTTGGTATCGGATTATACGTGAGTATATACAGTACATACATATAGGCATAACAGACATACATACATACATATAGGTAGACCAACAGACAAGCAGACAGCAGGAGAAAGAGACGAGATGAATGTCATAAAAATAAAAATATACTGACACAGTCGAGGTCAGTATAGTACTCCCTCACTATAATGCTGTTCATAGTAGCCTTAAAAATGGACCACCTTATAGGTGAGATTGTGCTATATTGAGGTATTTTATATATAATATTACTATTAAATAATGAAATGAGATCCATAATTATACATACCTTTTAAAAGAGACCAGCATATATATATATATGTATGGATGTATTAGTATTTAACGGCACCTCAACACAATAATGGCTATATGGTGCCAATGAAAGTTAATTTCTAAAAATGTAAAAATGAAGAATTGCACAAACATTTTAGGAAGAAAAACTATTCCAAAGAAATGTAAACATGAAGTACTATAAGATAACAGGTAAGGATGTTAAAATTTTGTATATGTATATAAAATATAAAGGTAAAAAATATAACATCCTTAAAATATAACATTTTTTTTATATATAACCACATTCCTTAAAAAAGTGCAGTATTTGGAGGTACAAATACATCGAACGTCATAAAGTTCCTTATTCAAAGTCACATAAAAAACTTCAGTCTCACAGGGTGGAAGACAGGTGTTTTCCACTATCAGTAGACACTGGCAGGATATGCAGTCTGATCAAGGTTCACCCATCAGGAGGTATGCATGATTTAGGTACAGGATGTGTGTCCTATATGCTATCGACACAATGCCACTTCATCTTTGTAATTTGTTCAACATGAGGGTTGGTTGTTATGGGTTTAACACCATTTTTCAGCACATGATAGGCTATACATGTCGGCCAGTATATTTGCTGGAGGAAGAACCCGAGAAAACCCCAGAAAGAACCACCGACCCAATGGAAGCTACTGGCAAGCTTTCTCACATACCCATGTTGGCCGAGCCCGAAACTCGAACCCACGCGGACAGAGATGAGATGTCAGTGATCTGTAAAGGCGAGTGCCTTAGACCACTCGGCCACCCGGTGCCCCTCAACATGAGGGATGCCGCTCTGCAATAATGGATTCGATGTTATGAAGCTTGTTTGTGGAGTTTTCATTCCATATATTTTGCCAAGTATGTAGAACATGCTGAATGATATAATATTTGAAGTCAGTATATTGGAGCTTTCATTTGGAAACAGGTGACTGCAGGGCAGTTTTGGCTGCTTTATCTACCTGTTCATTACCCTTAATACCAATGTGACTGGGCAGCTAACAGTAAAGAATACTTTTTCCATCTTGTGTGACCAAATCATGTTTGTATAAGATCTGGGATATTAATGGGTTGTCAAATTTAAGGTTTTGCAAGGTTTTCAGAGTGTAAAGGGAATCCAAAAAGATTATGAAATTTGTTTTTTTTCAAGGTTTCATTGTAGTTCAAAGGTCTGAGTATGGCATAATTTCTGTGGTAAAAATGGAGGTTTTATCTGGTAACTGGCTTGAAATGGAACCGGTTTATACTGAGGTGCCTTATATTGAGGGAGTACTGTACAAGTCTACATAAATACTTACATGTACCTACCATCATACATCGATGCATTCATACTGCAAACAGCATTGACACACATCTGCCATAGAACATTGCACCGGCAGATCAGTGTCTACCCCTCTGCTTGAAGTCGTACGGTGAATGAATAGTGTATGCCTTGATCTGCTAGAATATTATATGATAGTAAATCAGAGACTTGATGCTGTTGACAGTATTCGTTGTGTATGCATTATAAAGAACTAGACCATACCTATGTCCTGCTTGACCCATGTCACAGGTAGCGGTGGAAAAAAAAAAGTTTGTAATTAATAAATCAATGAACATGTTGTATTTTTTTGTGCTAGCCCTAACTTTAACCTCTCCTTGATGGTTAGGTAATCCGGTTAACTGCTTATAACTTTTTAGGTGATGAATCAATTAACATGTTATATTTTTTTGTACAAGCCTATAGACTGTGAGAGTTAATTTCAGACCATCCTCACCTACATATGAACTCTTCTTCATAGTTAGGTAATTTCGTTAAATGCCTGTCATAATGTAGATTCTGCTTGTCCTTGTGCTAACAGAAAAGGTCAACAATTGAAATATAAATCACCCATCCATTTGTTTTGATTCAGCCTACAAGATTAAAACAAGCAACTTTGTCAAGGGATTACATTCTAGCCTTTTTAATCTGACACCAACTGTCCATGAAAAATTACCGTATATACCTGCGTATAATCCGGGTCCAAATGCAAACAGCATAGACCCTGATCTGTCGTCGCATAATGCGCCGGCAGATCAGGGTCTGTGTTGTTTGTTCTACTGATTAGTCTTTACAAACTGCATGGACCCAGATCTGACGGCGCATTATGTGATGGCAGATCTGGGTCTATGCAGTTTGCAGTTGGTATCGCCTTATACACGAATATATACGGTATTGATTTATCAGTGTGTTGAAGAAGCAAGTTTTTGTAATCACTAGCATATTTGTCTGCTTAAAACTCAAATCCAGCTGAAAAAAGTGTATACCCAGATCTGTCACTAGTAAATCAGGATCTGTGTTGTTCAAATAGAATCATGAGTGTAACTAATGGTTGATTGGTTTGTTGGTTCAATGGTTCAATAGTTGTTTTTTTGTGCACTTTCAACACATCATTGACTTTATCATGCTGTGGAAATGGGAGCTAAGTGCCTTTCCCAAGGACACACCAAGGCAGCCGACCCAAGCTCACCTGTGTGGGTATCAAATCCATAACCCTTGTGTTATGAGTCAGAGTCTCAACCGAGTTACAGTGGCTCCAAGGGGAAACCCTTATCTGCTGGCACATTGTGAGATCAGATTATGTGAGATCAGCTTATGTGATAGCACATTTTAGTCAATGTTGTTTGCAGTTGGATGCAATGATGTTATGATTCATTAACAAATCTGCTAATAAAAATCTTCCAATCTACCTCATGTGAAAAAAATATTAACATCAGCAGAATTGGGATTAACCATACACAGGGCCGGCCTGAACATATAGGCAAACTAAGCAGTCTCCTAGGGCGCCAGGCTTTAAGGGGCGCCAAATTATACGGAAGTGAAATTTTTTGCATAGTTCACCTAGGGTGCCAAAAACCCTTGAGCCAGCCTTGACCATACATAATAGAACTGTATTTCATGAGTTTGTGACCAGCTTGGCTAAAATTCTCATACAATTTGCATTTGACCCTGAGGCAAAGGGCCGAGGGAGGAGATTAATTTCATCGAATGTATGCAAAACAAGAAGAATCAGAAACTAAGAAGATTATTTTAGAATCAACTTGACTATACCAGAACATGTTCTTTCAAAATTCAAATAAATTGGCATATTTCTTATTAATTTCTTCTTACTTTAGACAAGAAGTTAGATTTTGTTAGATAAATGCATACATGTGACAGAATAGAGAGGTCACCTTTGGACAGATCAGGGGATTTGCAAAATTTGGTCAGTTTTTTTTACTTCAAATCAGGACAATTTTCATCAGCCTGATTTTTAGCATGCAAATGGACAAAAATGACAACTATTGAACAAATTTACTTTTTCTATATTAAAATATACACATCATCTCATCACTCAGTCCTTTCATGGTAACTTGTTGCCTTTCATAGAAGTAGCACAAGCATTTTTAGCCTTTCTTAGTAGATCATTGCCTGGCTTATATTTGTGACAATCCTCATCATTGTTGATCTCAACACTTAGGACGGCTCAAGATTGGTGCTAGTTTGGGAAGTTCTTCTTAAACTCTACTTTACAGGAATGGCAGAATGCATATTCATGTCCCTTTTTGAAATTGATTCCAACCACTGAAGTTACATCCATTATTGAATTTCATATGATATTCCATTTGTTTAGATTTTGGCATTTTAGCATTGGGAAATAATGCACACGTAGATATCTCGACAAACTTTAAATACCGAAGCCAAAACAACCTGTTTTATGCCACCAGAGCTCTTTAGTAAAAACATGATTTAACCATAATCCATTCATGTCTTTAATCCTTGCATAATTACTTCTGATCACAAAAATTATAATCCATCTAGACAAACTTTAATTTAAAGTTTACCACCAAAGCTAAACTGACCCTGCTGAAAGAATCCAAGTAATGTTAATTGTTTTATGCTGCTGGAGCTCATTAGTAATCCAATCATAATACATTAATGTCTTTAATCCTTTCCCAATTACTACTGATTGCACATAATATAATCCAATGATTGCTTTTAGGTTATTGTTTGATGAATTAGCAGTTAAAGTCATGATTGAAGCTTAAGCCAGTTCACAATCACGCGGTCACAATCACGCGGCCACAAGAAGTCTTTACAGTAAATATACTACTTTGGAAGCAAGGTGTGAGAAAAAAAATGGAAAAATGCCTGTTCTGAAACTTTTTAAGTAATAATTTTGAGTTCGCAGAAGATTTCAAAGAGTTACGGGAGATACCCCTCATCTCAGAAGGAAAACCCTCCCAGCCAGGAGGTTGACATGTTTGTAAATGGTAATAGCATTGATGAGACTACAGCAAATGGCAGATCAAATTAATGGTTTGGTGATTTAAGCATTATTTGTAGACAGACTATGTCACATAGTGAAATGCTTTTCTTACTAAGAAAATGTTAACATTGTGAGTTGGAATGAATGTCAGCTAGAAGAATTCAGAGCTCTGTGTAGGATTTTGAAAATTGCTGCCCAGAGCTACATTTCATTTAATACCGAGAGCTCAGTATATAGAAAACATTTGTGTTCCATGAAGACATTTCTAGTTTACTGTGTTGTAACTATGGTGGGACATTTGTGTTCCATGAAGACCTTTCTAGTTTACCGTGTAACTATGATAGGGCATTTGTGTTCTATGATGACATTTCTAGTTTATTGTGTTGTAACTATGGTCAGGCATTTGTGTTCCATAGACATTTCTAGTTTACTGTGTTGTAACTATTAGGGGTGAAACGATACACCTCTGTCACGCATCGATACGATTCTCGATACACAGCCTACGATACGATACATTATTGATACACATACTGTATCAAATTGATGGTCTTTTCATCTTTAGAAAATCTGTCAATGGTAGGGTGGTGCCATTTTTTTATGTGTTAACATATTGTGTGTATTTCCAGTATGCAGATTACAAACAAACATAGACTTATCATCTGTTCATGTGCCATTCTCATCATTGACAAAATGAAAAAAAAATAAAAATACTTCCAAACAGACTAGCTGTTAGTGATTTTTATTCACCCTTTTAGGCCATTTCAGGCTGCTCCATTCGATCATATGCATTACTCATCCTGGTCACCACGGCCTTTGTTTTACATTGAATGAATGTTTTTAAAACATCTTATTACCAGTTTCATGTCTTCACTTAAATTTTGAAGGGATTACAGTTTTATCTTCAAAAGAGAAGAAACAGTGCAATTTCCATGTGCAAGGATATTCTTATCTAGAACAAATCCGAGTATGGGAGCAGAGATGACTAATAGCCAAATCCTTCATATTGTACTTCCTGCAGATGCAAATCAACTGCTGTGGCCACCGACATTTGTTTCTGTCAGTGATAAAGGAAATTATTGACAACACCTACTCCCTTTCTATAAATTGATGAGGTGGCTATCACACGTGCGGTTTGGAATCTGCCCCCTTGCCGATTATGTACTATTTTTTTATTTTTTTAATCCGGTCGCTGATTACATATATCAACGTAAAGGGAGATATTCCAAACTTATTCCCCATGTACGATTTAAGTACTTTACATATCATTTAATAGTAACTTTTGTGTGAAGTTTCTATGTTGCTTTGTATCAATTTGGATAGAGTTTGGATGTCAATATTTCCAGTATGTCACGCAGTGAACACGCTACAGTTAGTTATGATTGGTGGTTATTGTTTTACCCTGGACTTGAACAAACAATAACCACTAATCAGAACTGCATGTAACATATTTCACTGCGTGACACACCGTATGTGTAGCCTTCAATTCGATCCAAGTAGATTAGATGCGATGAAACATAAATTTCGCGTAAAAGTGGTTATTAAATTATCAGTAAAGTACCTAAATCATACATGGGGAAGAAATCTGCAATGTCTTCTTTCCGTTGATATATGTTATCAGTGGCTGAAGATGCAGATTGTATAAACTAATTAGCATGGAATTGGGGCAGGAGAAGGGGGCAGATTTCGAACCTTGTGTTAATTTGTAGAAGGCGAGTGGGTGTTGTCAATAGCTTTTATTTTTTACTGACAGAAATGAGTGTATGTACTTGCTACGGCTGTCTCAGATGAATTCACAATTTAAAGAATGAAAAGTGAATGACTAATAATTCATTCACGACTGCTGAAGATTAAAGTAACTTGCATAGAGTAAGTATCGTTTTGTATAGATTCTTCCCCTCTTGTATCGATATGGGTATCGATATAGAAAAAGTATCGATATATCGATTAATCATTTCACCCCTAGTAACTATGGTGGAGCATTTGTGTTCCATAGACATTTCTAGTTTATTGTGTTGTAACTTTGGTGGGGCATTTGTGTTCTGTGAAGACATTTCTAGTTTATTGTGTTGTAACTTTGGTGGGGCATTTGTGTTGCTTGAAGACGTTTCTAGTTCATTATGTGGTAACTATGTCACACAAGCAGAATAATTGGGTACAGATGGGAGAAAACTGTGTGTTTAGGGATATACTTTTGAACCAAAAGTATCTTATTGACACTTGAACTATAGATGTTTCATACTTCTTTTTATGAACAAATCTACTTGTCTTCCTTGAAAATAAAGAAAACAATAAAGAAATATTGATATTTATGTGACAACTGGGACTGCAAGTCAGTCTAGGAGTTGTTATGGTGGGAGCATGTAAGTTGAACTGAGTTCCTGGAGATCATAAAATTCACACATCTTCAACTTTTCTTTGTTAACAGATGCAACAGAGACTTCAGATCCAGAGGCAGTACAAGAGCTAAAGAGAAGGATAGAAGAAATGGAGAGGGACCTTGAGGTATTGCAGTATTTCTCTCATGATAAGCTCAGAGACCAGGCTGATGAGTTTGTCCAAAGTAGAGAGAGGGCTTATTATCTGACAAATATATTCCCCGTAAATATTTGACAAAATTGTTTAAAACAGTGGAAGAATTACCATCATGCATGGACTACTCATTGGATAAGTACGGTATATTCTCACCCATATTGGCAAATATTGAGACGGAGATATCGCTTTTCTCATGGTGACATTGGTCATGTCAACACTCTTAATATTATATTTAGCACGAGTTTATTATCAAGTGTGGATGTATCATTGGATAAATATGGTATATTCTCACCTATATTGGCAAATATAGTGAGACAGGTTTTGCTTTTCTCATGGTGACAGTGGTCATGTCAACAATGTTTAAGATTTTGTTTTAAAATTTCTTGAAAGTCATATAACATGAATCCTACCACTATTTTGTTGGCAAACAGTAGAGGAGTTTGGGATAGTCAGTGGTTTATAAAGTGATATTTTCCCCCAATCCACTCATTTTGCATCTCAAATAAATGGTTGTCATGGAAAAATAACCTTGATCTTGTAGATTGTGCATATTAACATGAAAAAATACATATAACCTCTTTTGCAGTGCACATCAGGTGACCTGAAGAGTGGCTGTCTTGTAAAGGAACAAAAACATACATATGTACTATTACAAGAATACCACCTTTGGTAGCAGGGGGAGAGGTCTTTTAAGAGGGGGCCTCAAAAAAGGGAGATACTTTATTTACAATTTGCTGTCTGCTGCATTTCATAACTTTTGTCTGCCATAGTTCTTAAATTTTGTTGTCTGCTTCAGCAATGTAAGAAATCCAAGCAGGAGTTGGAGAAGAGAATGATGAATGAGAAGGAGGAGGATCAAGCAGAAATCCATGATAACCTTCAGTTTTATGAAGATAACATCCAGGGCGTCACACAAGAGCTCAACACGCTTAAAGGTGAATAAATGGTTTCCATTCCAACAAGGAAATGATTGAGTCACCATCAGAGGTTTCATTTTGTTGGCCAAATTGCAACACAAATCCAACTTGTGGATTGAATAAGTCTGTCCATCCATGCATCTGCCTGGCATCAACACTAATATTGGTTTGCATTTAGGTCATTTTCTCAGACACTATTGCTTGTCAAGTCACATGACTTGGTACGTAGACTTTTTGTGAGGAATACTACAGCCATCAGTAAAAACTAGGTCACTGACCTGTATTTCATGGTTCAGTCATTTGTGCATACCTTTGCATTAAGCTCAGATTCTCTTGGTTAGGCTTTGCATTTATCTCAGTTTTCCTGACATTATTGCATGCAGAGTCATGTAACTTGGAATAAAGATGCATCATGAGGCAGGGTCTGTTCTAGAACTGAACATTGCAAGGGAATACCACCTCCTCCATTTGAAAAAATTAGTGGGATTTTCTAAATATAGAAGAATTTAACAAAGAAATAAATGTAGGTTTTGCACACTCCAATGACCTGCATTAACCTTTGTGTTTAGCTTGGCTTCTCAGACATTGCTGTCTACAGTGTCATTTAACTTGGTATGTAGATGCATCATGAGATCTGCTACACTCTTCACTCTAAACTAAGTCACTGTGACTTATATTTCATGCTCTACTGATCTGCATTAACCCAGGAGTTTAGCTCATCTTAGACACTCTTACAGCAGAGTGATGTAACTTGTTATTTAGGATACATCGTAAGAAGTACTATTCCATTTAAACAAATCAAAGCATTGCAAGTTTTCTTGTCTTTCCTACATTAGCAAATAACAAGAAAAGGTAATACTTTTCTGGCCCCATGGATAGAGGTGTCAACAACACTTCTAAAATTTTGTGTTTAAGTTTTTGAAAGTCATAATAGCAAATATCACAGTCTGCAGGTATGAATTATTGTCTTTTGAACCTTGTTGGAAGCATTTGGCTCAACTGGTCTTAGACATGTATACTGTAAAGGTTACCTTCAGAGTTACATAACTTAGTTTGTATATGCATCATGAAGAGCACTACACCCATAAGTCAAAACTTGGTCACTGATTTATCAATAGAAGATAATGAAATAAGTGTGTGTGTGTGGGGTGGGGGGGGTATTGATTTGGTCCTATCTGTCTTGAGAAGCTTTCTACCAAGATTGCACAAAAACCCCTCAATGTAGACAGTTTAAATTTTTATGCATATATAGACCTGATTAAATTCAGGCCATTACAGTAATTGTTCAGTTTTTACACATTTCATTAGTAATTAACATTGACATTTTAGACAAAATCCTTGTCAGCATGATTAAGCAAAAGCCACTATAGCTAGACAAAAAAAATTGTATCGGCATATTTGTTTTCATATATAGATGACCTAATTAGATATTCAGCCATTACAGCAATTTTTTGTCAATTTTGAGCTCAAATGGTAAATGAAGTTTGGAAAAGCTCATGCTTATGAAAATATTTTATATTTTAACTTTTGAAAATATAGTGTATCTACCATGTGTTTGGCACCACCCAATTGCAGAGGTCAAATTTATGAATAATATGAAAGTAGATCGTCAAATGGTTTGTTGCATCACCAAGTTGGTTATGTTTACTGCAGTGCTATATACACTACAGCTAATAATGTTGTTCAGAATTTTCATAAAATAAAGTTTTGTTTGCTTTTAATTCAGCTCTGCCATTTTTGCCAATGATGTCTTGTTTGTGATGATTTCTGACCCGAGTGGAAGTTATAAGACAAAGCTGTGATCATTGTCAGAACTGTATCTTGAAAACAGATAAATCATGCTTTATCTGGGCAAAAAATTAAATTCATTGGTTCCTATTTTAGTCTCAGCATCATAAATGTCTGACTAGTAAGTTAATAGTTTGCTATGTTGAGCATGGAAGTACTGTAATCATGAGTTTACCTACTTTTTTTGCTGTTAGGAATTTGCTGGTTATTTGGATTATGCCCTGGCACAGCAGTTGCGAAATAAAAATCGACAGAAGCCTTGTTTCTCCATCAAATACATTACCTGATCATATTAACATTAATAAATTACTCTCTGCTACCTCCGAATCCAGCCCTCCCTGAAAGACAAAAAATGTCTTTCTGTCTATATGTCGTATAGATGAAGGGAAGTAACTCTTACAGATTAACTGCTCTTGTTCCCAATATGTGGCCACCCATATCCCGGATGTAACCAGTTTAAACTTTAGCTTGCAACGGGGAACAAGACCTCCGAAGAATCCATTGCAATTTATATTTAATTTTTACCATCATTTACTTGCAATGGTATATTAAGTCAAAACATAGATATATAGGGTGTATACAACATTCATGTTTTCTTCCAGTGAGTTTATTAATATTTATGCAACTTTTTAACAGTTGTTATTGTCCATGTGATATCAGTTGTTAACATTAAATTTTTCACCAGTGTATTCTATTGCGCTGTTAAAACTTTGGTTATTTCACACTTTTTAGGTCATCTCATTAACACGAGTTCTCCTATTTGAACAATTTGTGTATTTGTTGGATGCACTTGTTTGTTTTTTCTTCTCTCTTTCATTACAGAGATATCAGTAAAGTCCAAGAAGTGCAGACACTTTAAAGCCATGGAGGACAACCATAAGACATGCCGTGTCTGCACAAAATGCTCTTCCTCACACCCATGTAGCATGTATTCACTATGGGCAGAAGATGTTAGGTCCGACATCCTGAAAAGGCTAATAAAGGGCAGCTAAAAAAAGAGCATGCTCTAAATCTTCCGAAACACAAAGTACTAAGCATTCATCTGAATTCAGAAGCTTTGACCAGTTTTATGGGGAACGTTGAGATGCTGCCACCACATCCCATGAAGATAACTCAAACAGTGCCTACAGTGACGATCCAACGTATGGTTTCAGCAGTCATGAATCTGTCATATTTGACTGACGAACACGTTGCTCAGCAGTTCCAACAGCGACTGTGTCCTACACCCAGCAGACTGCCTGGACCAGCTGGCTAACTAGCTGGAACGACCATATCCATGATACCAGTATGTGGCAAACCAGCATCACATTTGGAGCGATCCATCCAGTCATCTGACAGGTAGAAACATTTTTTACATATGCTGATGATTCAGTGTCATCATTGCCATATGGAATGCTATACCCCAGGGCACAGAGCATTCAGGAGGACAATCGCCCGCTCAGTGGGGGGGGGGGGGTACACGGACATACCTGATCATTCCCATCCAACCATGGAAGGGATGGATTTAGTGTCAGGGTGGCATTTGAAGAAATATACAGAATTTTGCCTCTGTCAGAATGCTCTCCTCCATCAGCAGTCAACACTTACAAGGTCAAGGCCTTGGTGAAGGTGGATGACAGTGATGAACATCCGTCATTCCGAATTTTGCTACAATCATCAAAGATTGCAGAAATTACTTGGCAACTCGGATAAAAGTTGCAGCCCTTGTAATTCGAGAGCATATTTTTGGTGAGTCAGTTGCCTGACTTTCTGATGGTCATTGGCAAGTGGACACTGCAAGAGAAGGCTCTTCACGTCAGTCTCCTGGAAATTAAGATTGTTCTCAATGCCTCCCATGCCTGGGTGGAACACATCCCTAAAAAACGGTTCTGATAATGTTGGACAATTTAGTCATGGTGATGTACCGCTTCAAACAAGGGAGGACAAAATCACTAGACCTATACCTTATGGTATGGGAGTGCATTCATTGGTGTGTCCAATATCATATAAACATACAAGTCTGACACATCGCAGGCAGGCTCTTTGTCTTGGCCAACTCATTATCAAGGAGAGGCCATCTACTTCATATTGAGTGGTCTCTCTATGATTGATTCTGCAAGTAATGGAACCGAATTAAGCTGGACATGTTCATGATGAGGAGGAACAACAAACTGCCTACCTTCGTCTCTCCATTCCTTGACCCACAGGCATGGGCTAGCTGGGAGGGAATATGGACATGTGCCTTCCCTCCAGCAATTCTAATACCAAAATGAATCCAGTTAATGAGGGGCATAGCTTGCAAAATAGTTCTGATTGCCCCTATCCAATCAGACAAATCTTAGATCAATTATCTGCTTGATTTGGCAACAGATGTACCCAGGAAAAATCGTAGTGACCCCCATGCTGCTCAAGCAGCCAAGGTCACCAGTATTTCGTCAGTGTCTGGAGAAACTCATCCTTCATGTGTGGGTCTTGTCAGGGATGACCTGTGCAAAAAGGAGTTGAGCACTTCACTTTTGAAGAGGATCGTGACAGCTACATGGCCCGTGACTTTGAAGGCATATGATTAAAAGTGGTGAGTATTTAATGACTGTCATGTTAACAATCACACACCACTATCAGTCTCCATTCCCCAACTAGCAAATTCCTTTCTTTTCCTTATTGAAGACAAGAAGCTAGCCCCTATCACAATCAAGGAATACTGTTCCATGATCTCAGACATGTTCAGAAATCATGGAAGAGATGATGACAAAGACCTTTCCAACTTGTTGTCCATTTTTGACATATCCAGGCCACACTCACTCACCATGTTCCCACAATGGAACCTCGCCTGGGTCTTGATGTGGCTCAACTCATGTAAGTTGAGCCCTTGTCCTTCACCTTGTTAAAGCAGTTATCATATAAGACTTGCTTCCTGATAGCACTAGCTTCAGCTTGCAGGATGAGTGAGCTGCATGTGCTGTCCATGCATCTGAACTACATGCAGTTCCATTTCAACGACTCAGTCGTACTAAAGACACAACCTTGTTATGTTTCTAAAAATTGGTTAATATCAATAGGCAGCTAACAAATAACTATACACTCACTCTCCTCAATCAATCAATTGAGAGAGGCAAAGCTGCAGGACCCAATTTGAGCCCTCAGATGCTAAGATGCACTGAGTAGTCCATGGAGGCCATCAAAGGCACTTCCTACCGATTAAGGCAGGTAAGAAAGACATAACCCAACAAGCACTGGCCGCATGACTAAAGGGGGTTAATAGATCGGAGTACTCTGAGCTCTCACAGACTTGGGTACTACTCCAGAAGATTTTGGCTCACAAAATACGAGCAATTTCCACGATCCTGGCCTTCAAACATAACGTCTCAATTTGAGATATAGTGGAGTCAGTTGGCTGGCATGTCCAGTCTGCTTTCTCCAGTTTCTATTTGTGTGACATGGTCTTGCAAAGGAGAGAGCTGAATCTTATTGGGCCACTGGTAGCTGCCCAGACAGTTACCACTCCCCGTTCATGATAGTACAACCTCAGCCCCCAGCATGACCTTGCAACTTTCACAGGATTCACCTGGGAAACTTTTGAATGCTAGTCAATAACCAAGTGTGGAATCCCACAGGGATCACCCTCATACATCTATAAAAACATAATCTTCAGTTGTGCTAACCTAACATTAGGAGAAATTCATCCTTTCAGTAGAGCAATCATAATGCTCCTATAAGGTGACATGGTTAGAGGTTGGATACTCAAGCATTTCCACCTCCTCTTATCTATTCTCTTGATGTTAATGTGATTGGGTAATGGGTTTGATGGAAAAAGGAAATGTTTTAGTAAATTATGTTTCTCCAAAAATACTTGCCCAATCACATTCCTATCAATCCCTCATACCCTTCCCTGCAAATGCGAGCATCCTGTTACAGGTGTCACTGAAGCTTAAAATGGTTACATCCTTGTTACGGGTGGCCACCTAGTGTGAACAAGGGGAGTTGTTTGTAAGAGTTACTTCCCTTTAGCTATATCATATATAGGTGGAAAGACATTTTTCATCTTTCAGGGATGCTGGATTCAGAGGTGAAAATTGAAAGAAAGCATCCTGGCATGAAGACATTTCAGTTTTATACAAATGATGCCATCCACCATCAGATATGGCAACTGTTACTAAAAATAAAACAAAAAAAAACCTCTACCTCTCAAAAACTGCTGTTTAAGTAAGCATCCTTGCAAGAAGGTTTTTGTACAAATGATGCTTATCTGCCATCATATTTGTCCACATTACTAAAATAAGAAACAAAACTTAAAATGAATTTTTTTCAAAAACAACTTAACAGGAATTTAACTAAACTTGACAGCATAAAAAGTGTTTAATTTCACACAAAAGATGCTGATTCAGTATTCAAACTGGCCATTGTTACTAATATAAGAAAAACCTTTCAGGTCAACAGATTTCACAGAAAGTATCCTGACATAAGACCTTTCAGGTTTCATAAATGTTGCTGATCCTGCCATCTAACATAGCTGCCATTACCCGAGATTTTTTTAAATAACTGGTAAATGTCAGAAAGCATCATTCTAGCCCAGATTTCTTGCCAAACTACCCTTGCATTTGGTTGTTGGGTAGATGTCAGCCAAGTGAGCGATCTCAGGCCCACTTTGGCCTCTTATTTACACATTTTTAAAACTTTTTCAAATACGACTTTTTTGTTAAAAACTTGTTTGCCTATTTAAGTAAGATTCACTTGAGGTGGACAGATGAAATTTTGTAGATATATTTGTATTTATATGTAATGAACTGTTTAGATTTCAGGCCATTATGGTAATTTTTAAATTTGTTACACATTTTTTAACTTTTTGACTTTTTAAATGAAAAACTTGTTAGCATGATTAATCAAAAACCACTTGAGATAATTTCAATTTGGTTGGCATGTCGTATTTATATGTAGATGACCTGATTAGATTTTCATGCTATAATAGCATTTTTGCAATTTCTCAACACATTTTTTAAAACATTTTATGATTAGGCAAAAATCACTTCAGCTAGACAATTGAAATTTGGTATGCATGTTTGTGTACATTTGTAGATGACCTGAGAAGTTTTTGCACTACTATAGCAATGTTTTAAATTTTTCTAAAGTTTTTAATATTTTGGACTTTTACTTTTTCATCTGCTGTGGGTCTGCAGTGGGGGCATACATGTTTTACAAACACAAATCTGATTCCAAGTGTGTCTCATAGTCATGCACTCGTGATTCCTGACTGGTTTGCAGTTCATATGAATTTTTGCAAATTATTCAAAGTGTTCATTTCTCAGCTTTTTGATAAAGGAAGAAAAAAATTAAATTTATAAAGCTATTGATGAAACCGTATTTTTTCATCTCTACAAAAACAGGCATGTTCTGGCTTAACCAATGCTCAGTCAGTAACTTTATAGCATAATCAGATTTACAATACATGTTTTATTTCCTTCACTTTTTTATTTTATTGTCCAGGCTGTCAATAGCCAGACCTAGGTATCACTTTTCACAAGCATCAACAAAGTGTGACAATTCTTTGGTAAAGTTTTGAAAGCAATATATCTTTGGCATCAGTTGCTCAGACCAACTGCAACTTTGGGCTTGTTTACAATATGTCTAAAGTTTGTACCCTGCTATAAGCTAATGACTATAATATTTAATGGTGAGACATGCATTACTCAGAACCCTTGTATTCCTAACATAACAGTTAGCACAATATATATTTACACTTATGTCAGAAAATCTTTATTTCTAATTTTTATCAGAAAACTTGCGCGAGTTGTGGCCTGCAGATCAAGTTTTTAAAATTGCACAGGAGAAGGCTGCGGAGGCACATAGACAGGAAGAGGAAAAGAGACAGGAAGAGGAAAGAAAGCGTCAACTGGAGGAAAGACAAAAAAGAATAGACAAGAGGGAAAAAGTCATTGAAGAGATACTGCAGACAGAGAAAGATTTTATTGCTTCATTGCAATTAACAATTGATACCTTTATTGGACCAATGGCTGAAAAAGTGAGTTTGGTTTAAATTTTGAATAACTGCTCTTGTGTATGTGTGTCATTCTCAGTGCCATGCTACATTGATTTTTATGTCCAATCTTGATAGTGGTGGGGCTTATAGTGTTATCCTTGTCTGTCTGTCTGTCCATCTGTCACATCTTGGGTTAGTTTTGCATGAAATCAGTTTTCAGGCGCTTTGATGGGACATCCGTGTTCAGAGAATACATTTCTTGTTTAAACTTCATTTACATTGTGTCTAATGTACACTACTCATAAAAATGGAGAATAATGGGCCGATTGATTGATAGTATAACTGTTTCTTAAAAGTCGGCTTTTTCTTTTTTAAAAAGAAACTGTGATTTAAAGAGGACTTTAAAGTATTTAGTGAAAATTTCATGAAAATTGCATGGAAAATGTTGAAATTATGGAGATCTTGTTCAGAGTGGATTTTTAATGGCACTTTTTAACACATTATTGGCAATATCATGCCAGGGAAATGGGAGCTAAGTGTCTTTTCCAAGGACATACCATGGCAGCCAACCTAGGCAGGCGTGGGTGGGTATTGAACCCATGATCCTTTGATTGCGAGTCGTATGCTCTACCAGTTGAGCTGTCATGGCTTCCCTTGTAAAGATGTGAAACTGTATATGTTATATAGTAAAGCTACAAACATTTTTTGTGTTCCACTGGGCTTTTGTCTGACTGCTTGTCTAATCCAAACACATAGATTCCAGATGCAATTAGGTAAACATTCAGACCTAATGGATTAGCTAACAGTCTTTTTAAATGTCTGTTATTCAACTGACTCTGAACTTTCCCTTGTGCTGTAGCATATTTTTCCACACATCAAACTCTGTATAGTCCCTATAGTCATATAGGTGAAATCACGGTCCAGACTCATAGTTTTCAAAATGTATTAATTAGTTTATAATAATATAAACCGCATTCTTTAAGGTTGTCTTTTTCCTTGAGGATAACTGACTGCATGCTTCTGTTTTCATATTCTGCAAGGCTTCAACTTAACATACTGTTTAGTGTAGCCAAGATGACCAGTAGAATTTATAATCTATAATCCACCAGGGTTATTACTAGTCGCCCCATGAAACAGAATTGCTCTCACTACTGTGATATTCAAAATGCTGCATATCAAAGAATAAGTTGGAACTATTTGAATATTCTCATCACAGACAAAACACTATCTGTAATTTTATAAGCTTTTCTTTCAAATAATTCAAAATGATGCAAAAACTAATTTACCAGTAGTGAACAGAACTTGCCAGAAGAGCTTATGCAGATGGCCTGTCATCCATAGTCCATACGTTAGCACAAGTTTCTTATTGCTACTCTTAAACTACTGGAAGGATTGCCACAAAACTTTACACATAAATTCATCCCAAGTCCTAAAATTGGTCCTAAATGAAAATGTTGCCCCTCAGACATCATTGGGTTTTTACACAAATACTTCTCACTTTATTTAGTGTGTCATAAATGAAGATGATGCCAATGTGGCTTTCTAAAATTTGAAAAATCTTGTAATGGTTACTTCTTTTGAACAGATTGCCATACTGACATGTAAAATAAATACCTCTTCACCACCACCACTTCTTACGCTTCTTTCTTGCAATATATTAAAATCATGCTGATCTAACCTCCAAAATGGCTGCCATGACAGTCATTCTGAAATCTTTTCCAGAATGGATGGTCTTATCAACAGGGAGTTTTCGCTAAAACACTATAGCAATATATAGCTGGTTCTGAATGAAAATGGTACTCATCTGACCTCCATCATGGCACCATAGTAGCCATCTTGAAAATATTGTTATCACTTCTCCTCTTGCATGAATAGTGGCATTGATATGGGATTTTCACTTAAACACTTCATGCAGTATTTAGTTGGTTCTGAACAAAAATGGTGCAGATCTGACCACCAACATATCTGCACTTTTGTGAAGGAGTTTTGAAAACTACCGTATTTAGCTGTGTATAACGCTCACTTTTTTCACCTAATTTTCTTATCTTCAGTCGGGAGTGTGCTTTTTTAAAGAAGAACTAAAAAAAAAAAAAAAAATTCCGGTTGATCTGACGAAAGGATGAAGGCACTATAGCTGTCTACATGTGTCACATTCACTTCATGTGAGCTATTAAATCCATTGCATGTTGCATTGTAACTAAATTGGTTAGCAGTACTACCCTTATCAAAGAAATAAATAGTGCTTGCAAACCTTGATAGTCTTGTTCTTTGATTGCTTACGTTAATAAACTCATTTCATTTCACATCACTGTGTATCATTTTGTTCTGTGCCTCGACCAGAAATACTTGTACATTACAACCGATAACTTGTTGTTCTAAAGCTGTGCAAAGTACCACATTGCAGCAGAACAAATTTGATGGTTACCGTACTTGTACTGTAAATGTTCAGTGTTCCATAACTGTGGATCTAATACATTTTTTCTTCATTTATTCTTGAATTGAAACATAATATTTAGAATTCAAGCAGTGTTAATGTTCTCATTCGAGGCACCTCTTAGGGGACATATTTTTTGCGACTATGGTTTGTCTGTTACGGTAACACTGACATATTGTGAAACAAAATAATCAATTAATGAATGAAGTCAGAAAATATTGTTTTTCTTTGGAAAATAAACTTGGTTCTTAGTTTTATTTCTCATCTTAAATGATGTTATTTTATATTTCTTTGTGACTATACATGATCAATGCTTCATTAACTCAGTGTGGTCTTTTCGAGGTTATCAGCGGAACAAGTATATGATTACCATGCCTGTAAATGTTCAATATTTGATAACTGTGGATCTAATTAATTTTTTCTTCATTTATTCTTATTTGAATTGAAATATAATATTTAGAATTCAAGCAGTGTTAATGTTCTCATCAGAGGCACATTTAGAGGACATCTTTGTCGTGGCTACGGTTAGTCTGTTATGGTAACAGTGACACATTGTGAAACAAAATAATCAAATAATATATGAAGTCAGAAACATTTTTTCATTTTCATTGGAAAATAATCTTGGATCTTTGTTTTATTTCTTATCTTAAATCATAGTATTTGATATATCTTTGCAACTATACAGAGATCAATGTTTCATTGACTCAGTATGGTCTATTCACAATAATCAGCACCGGCTAACCTTTGATGTGCTAAACATAGTTACAATGCATTGTCTAGGTAAATTTGCAATTTATTTACTTTTCTTCAGAAAATAAGCAATTGTTCTTTGTTTTATTTCTAATCTTAAACCACAGTATTTGATCCTTCTTTGTTACAATAGAGTGAGCAATATTTAATTGACTCGGTGTGGTGTTTTTAAAGATTATCAGCGCTGGCTAAAGTTTTGATGTGCCTCACATAATTACGGAGTATTGTCTTGGTAAATTCTATCTAGGGCACTGAGATATGTTTTAAAAGTGTCATGCTAGTCCAAATAAGTATAACTACTGGACCTTAACTTTCACATAGCATCATCTGTTCGATCTTGAAATGCCAGGAATGATGACAGACAAAGACATACGACTTTTTAAGATTGATGATGATGAAGAGGAATTTGAGGGATTTGATGTAATAGACTGAACTCCATCAATAAGGCAAACCTTAAAATGGCCCTTTTAAGGGCCAACCATAAAATCGGAAAGATATACTTTATAGTTTGCCACATTTTCTTTCTTTCTTTTACAATATCTGTCAAAAAAAAAAGTATTGGTCATAATCGGGTGCCAGTACTGACAGAAAAGACCAGAAAAACAGTCATGTGCTAGTTTATTGTAAAGAATTCAAATGTCATGTAACAAATGATGATCAATGCACTATCCAAAATGGCCGACTGTTGTCGCACTATGAAAGGGAGTGAAATTATCAAGATTTTAAAATGTATTATATCACATGTGCGTTACATGGCAGAACTACGTTTTTTCCCCACATTCTGGGTCAAAAATAGGTGTGAGCGTTATACATCAGTGCGTTTATACACACCAAATACGGTAGATCTAACTGACTTTGGTGTCAAGTCAAAGGTAATTTTGCATTATTGTACTTCAGTGAGCCTATGAAACCGTCACTGTGGCTTGTACATATACAAGTGAATTTTGACCAAACTTTATATTTAGTTACATTCCGGTGAAGAAGTTGATAGTCAGCACTCTGACATTGATTTTAAGCTCAAAGGTTGTGTCTCAGGTTTTTAGCTGTACTAGCTTGTGAGTATGATAACACAAACAAGTATGATAACACATACAAGTATGATAACACATACAAGTATGAATGGATTTTTATCAAACCCAGTTTGTCGGTATATTTGAAGAATACCTTGAGTGATGCCATTTAAATAAATTCGTTTTTCTTCTGAAAAATATTCTAGATTTAACCAAACTTAGCATGTGGGTATATCTTGACATTGAGACAAGTTCAGTGATTTTGTATCCATCATATGAGGTTAAAAGTCAAAGGTCATAACAAAGATTTTTCACTGTACTTACAGGTTTCTTGTGAACATGTTAACTTTAGACCTGTTAGAATATACTTTTGCGACCAAATTTGATTTGTTGGAGTTTCTCAAGAATATCAGAGAGAGTTTCAATACTCAGCAGTTAAAAAGAATAAAAGGACAGAAGAAATGAGCTTATCTTGGATTCATGGAAATTCTTTTCACTCAGTAGAGCATCATTTGAGGGACTGTTGTGTTTGTAAATTGCCAGGGAAGAGTTTGAACACCATTTTTAACTCTCACTCTGATCTTTTCAGCATTAGTTTAAGTACATATAAAATAAGAAAACAATAACATTCCTAGACATACATTACACGCATCGAGGATTTTAGATTGCCCACTCAGTATGGTGGACTTGGACATGGGGCAAGGAATTAAGTGTCCACTATGGATGGTGGATGTCCAGTACGACAGGTAGATGTCCACTTAGCCTAGTCGATGTCCACTCAATCTGGTAGAACTCCATCACAGATTTTATTGCAGCCATAGTGGGTTTTATGGCACCCTGTGCAGATTTTATTCAACACACTAAACAAACAGATGGGAGAAACCCTGATGCCGTAAACCTGACCATGAACAAATTATTGAATGCAGTATACAGATAAACAATGAAAAGCTCCATCTTATCATAAACGCACAAGATGTTCATGTAAAATAGTTATCATTTATTGCATTCATCCTTTATATAAGATTTGAAACAAGTTAATATCAAGTAAACAGCTTAATTAAATTTTATCAAATTGAATAAATGTCTGTGACACATGTGGCAGTAATAATTGTTGAAAATGAAGATAAACTTTAAGACTAATAATTATGACCAGAAGTGATAACAGATGAATACTGTAGTATTTATAGCATACATGCATGATGAAGTACAAGGGATAAAATGACATATATATCAGAATTCTTTGCAAAGTTTATTCAGTAAGAATAATGTGGCATTGTATATTGACATAATACAGAAAAAGATACATGAGTTATATTTGAAAATGTTCTTCTGTAGTTTTATTCATAGACTTAGAAAATAACATTGATTATTACAGAGTATGACAGGTTTTAAAGGTGTGGAATTCATCTTCATTGTATTGACAGCTCTTCTCTGTCAATAGCTGTTCATTTCATTGCTTTTTGCATCACTTTTCATGAATTGATCATCAGGACGAGGAGTGACATTCTTACTTTGAAGTCATACGCTATACATGTTGCCTTCCTACCTTGAGTCAACAACGGTCAGTCATGATGTACATACGACACTGGTTTTCACCTTTGATGCTGAGCTTAAATGTTATTTTGATGCTGAACTTAAATGTTATTTTGACCACAGATGTTTCAAAATAAACATTAATTGCTGAATGAAAATGTTTTTTGTTGTCACAAAACCAAACACTATAAAGTTATATGTGAACAATGAATTTGGACTTGCAGTATGGATTGAGAAACACAATGAGGTTAGGGACCAACCATTTAATTTGGGGGGAAGGGTAGAGCTGAGATTTTCTTAGCACATAGAATACAAGTCTTACTTAAATTATAATTTGGGCATGTAATGGGGATTATTTTGAAAACATAAAGGACGTGTGTGATGAAGTCACTAAAGCTCTGATGACATACTATTAAGACCTGAATGAATCAATTTTGACACCTTTCTTTATGCAGAATAAATAAATAAATTGAATAGATTGAAAGTCGAATGAGACAGTATTGCTGCAGTAATCAAAATGAACACACACACAATAGTTGTGACAACCTTATAATTAATCCTAAAGGTTAACAATCAACACTAAATAATTTGTACCTGTTTAAAGCCATTAAAAAATACAAAGCCATATATTAAGAGCAAACGATGCAAGTTAGAGATAGATTCTATAGCCTTGTTAAACACATGGCTTAGTAATTTGAGGCAATATACAAGGCATTATTGATAGAAATGTGGTCAGTGTTTCCCCTAGGGGTAAAAGATTGAGAGTCAAAAGTCCCCTTGGTGTCAGAACTGGGGGTCAGATTGAATAAAAAACAAACCTTGGTGTCAGAACTGGGGGTCAAATTAAAAATGTGTGGGTCTAGGGTAAAGGGAAATACTGGAGGTGTTCAGCTTATGCATAATACTGTAGAAATTACACAAGAAAAACACTATTATAAAAGATATTCCACTTTTAAACTGAAACTAACCTGACATGCATAAACTAGAGACTTTTTATTTTACAGCAAATACAATAATATCAATCACTGAAAGTCATTTCATAACTAAGTTTACATAATAGTTGGTATTTCAGCATTATTTCAAAAAATGATTATGATTATGTTAATCATCATCGTTATCATCATCATTTTGATATTTGTAACAGTTTTAGAGCTTAGTATAACAAATCGATTTAATGTCACTTGACCTACTTGACAGTGGGTCCCTAAAACTGTTGTCTTTGCATTTCAAACCAAATGGAAGTTTTCACTGTAAACAACCAGCCTGCTCACTATCCATTTCCGGTTCCTGGACAAGTCCATTTTCAGTGAAGGGGTTAGGTTTCCTGGACTACACATACATAGAAGGTCAAAACTGTGTTGTCTGCATACAATATTTGCAATGTCTAGTTTTAATATTTCTTAAAAAAATTTAACAATAAAAAGGCAAGCAGTGTAACTTTTATGTACATTGGTTCAAAGTGATGTAACTCCCAAAGTTATGGATATTTATGGAATTATTCTGAGGTTATGAACTACATCACTCCTGTTGTCTGAAAAAATAGACTCGCCCACACAGATATGGTGGCCATGTTAGTAAAGAAACTCCTTTTTGGTTTAAAATGCGAACAAGATGACAATCAGGATGGAAATTATAAATTGATGAATGAAATGACTAAGTTTTGTGCATTTTTTATATCCTTGATGCTTTTGATTTTAAAATTGGTCGGTGGTACAAACTCCCCCAGGGGTAAGCAAATACTATAGGAGCTTTACTGATAATAAAACATTATTTGCTTGACATTTAGTGGTACATATCATATGGACTGGAAGAATATGCAATACTAAATGAAGTCGTTGTACTCTGACTCCTCAGATCTTGCGAAAATTTGTCACATACATGTATATTTGATACAGAAGTGCAATACAGAGGCTGGACTAGAGGATGGATATCGGTATGTGTATTTCATTGTGAGTGAACACGTTAAGAAAAAGGACTGTAAAGTGGCTGATGGATTAAAACAAAAAAGATCACTGCATGTTTCTCATATTGTTTGTTTTATCAATTTAATAGTCTGCAATCATGTCAAGATTGCTTCAACATTTTTTTTTCCTTCACCTATCAACTTGTGTTATCTTTCCTTTTTTTTATTTAAAGCTGGCTATCACACACACACTCTCTCTCAATTTTAGCCATGGTTATTAAAATCATTGCATCATTAAACTTTTTATATTTTTGTGAAGCACCTAAATATTCTCATGGAATTCTTTGCTCAAAAATGCATCTTTCATCACTGGCAATACATGTATGTTAATGTGTTTTAGTGGGCGAGTCTTTGGATATTAAAAAGTATTGTGTACATCTTAAAAGAGCATTCTGCATTGTCTACTGTAGCTCAGTGGACATCCACTGTTACATAATTATATTGCTGTGACTTTTCTATGAGGGCAGTAAACTTTATGCATCTACGACATGGACACCCATGGTGACCACTACACTAGGTTAGTGACAACAGTGTGGACTGATTAATTTAAACCATGGAAACGTGGATTTTCTGAAATTCATGATGCATGTATTGGTGAAAATTATATCTCATTTTACCCATTATAGCAAGGCAAGTAGAAATTTATCAACTCAACTGTGATCAATTTTAGTTTGTGTTACCTATTTTTGAGGTCCACTTTTTATGAAATCAGTTTAATCACTGTTAATATTGGAAGTTTTCTTACTGTTAAGTGTAGCTTACCTGCTATTTATAGGGCATTTGTTTGCCACTAGAATAAGGTTTTTAAATAAGACTTAGCCGTGATCATCAATAGAAACACCAATGTTGTTGTTCTCTAATTAAATAGAAAATAACATATCATGAGATATATATATCTCTGCATTTTCACCAGACAATGTACAGCATATATACGGAATCTTTCCTTTTACCAGGACAGTAAAGCAGAATGTCTACAGTAGAATCTCACTGGCTTAAACACTGTTCATTGAACAGAATGTTTATAATGATATTACATTTTGTTGACTTGAACTACAGGTCTCTCGAGCTACATATTAAGGCCCGCTAGCAAGGTCTGTTCAGGGATGCACGATTACAGAATTCATGCTAACTTATAAAAAATCATGCCAAAATATAAAGTATATGAAAAACATCCTGCATCATATTTCAAGCCTCACCTTTATTTCTTCATTCAATTTTTCCTATATTTAAAAAAATCCCTGCTACCTACCCCTCCCCCCCCCCGATTCTCTCTGTGTGTATGCATATATATATATATATATATATATATATATATATATATATATATAAGAAACACAGAGAACAGAGATCATATTGTCACATTATTTCAGTTCCTAACAATATTATTGATTGTACAATTTATTCTTCAACAGTTACTGGAAACTTAAAAATAGTCTATAACTTGTTGAGATGGCCCGGCATACATTTTCATAACTTCAATACTACACCATTATAGATATGGACTGCACTGTTATGTTGAAGACAGATGCCTCATGTATAGTTGCATTTATTTCAGCAAACAGAGATTGACACAGACACCTTGTTTGGGAATATTGAGGAAGTGGCCGATGTTTCTCAGAAACTCTTGACCAAACTGGAAGATGCCGTCAATGGGAAAGATTTCTCTCAACAACTGATTGGTAATTGTGGATGTTTGCAGTAAATGCTACAAAAAGAATAGACTTAGAATTTTAAATTAGATATTGGAGTTACTAAATAAGCATCCTGTGCATAGAAAAGTTATTGCAATTAATAATGCTGATTTTATAAGTAATGAAACCATATATATCTTAGATGACCAGGGCTTGGCAAATATATTTTTGATCCACTTCTCCCAGACACGTGACTTTTGAAAATAACTTGTATTCAAGAATTGATCATTTGTCCATGGATTTAAACAACATAGAAGGTGCAGACAGTTGCTGTTTTGAATTTTGTTTTAATTTGACATTCAGCACTTTAAATTTACAGAACAAACTTTACAAGTTTAAATAAACTATATTCTACCTTTTCTTCAGCAGATAGTAATAACATTGAGAAGCTGATTTTAAAGATAATAAATTTACCAAACATTTGATTAGATTGCATATAGAAACTTGATCTTTTCTCTAGCAGTAGAGGAACTGAATACATATTACTAGTAATGGAGATATTGCATATTTTGTTAGTAGCTGTAAATTAACCAAAAACAAAGTACAATCAATGCACTTGTTGATCCAAGAAGAAAAATCAAAGTTCTCAAATAAGTTTCTTAACTACCCAAGACCTCTGACTAACACATAGTATATTCTAGTTCTTCCAAGACCTTCAAAGAAGCTACTAAACTGCTCCCTCATTACAGTACACCCGGATAACTTGCAAACCTGCTTTTAATGTGGGTGTGGATCCCATATTTTCTTATAAGAACTACCCAAAAATAGACCCCTATTTGCTGAATGGGAATAACATTTTGATCAGAATTGGTAAATGAAACCATAGTGCCTGGAAATTTGATTCAAATTCATGAAATTTGTAACTTTTAATAAAAGTCGTATATTTTGTTAAATTTTCTTTTAAAAAAACCCACTGTAAATAACAATATACGATGAAAATATTGATCAATTAAAATGTCAGTAATGCCTTCTGGTGACAATTCTTTAAGAAATAAATACCAATTAAAAAGACTTGTCAAGGGAAATTCACGTTTCAGTTTTATCTTTTAATTTCAGTGTAATCATCATAAATGCCATATGCCGTCTAGTATTCAAACATGAGAATCTTATTAGGTACCAACTGTGTTTTGATCTCTGACTTGCAGAAGTGTTTGTATCATCAGTTAAAAGTTGATCTGGATTGTATTGTCACATTAATTAGTCTTTTGTATCAAATCAGGTAAAGGGGGTAGAATAAAAAAAGTTAAAAGGTATGCAGAAAGAATGCGTAAGAGCTAGCAGTCACGGTCGTGTGTTAAGTCATCTCATTTCAAATGACTGTTCAAACACTGAGAACACAGGAAGTACACGTAACATAATTAAAGTATCTAACATGAATCAGTGGTTTATCATGCTCATTCGTAAATGCAATCAATGATAGCAGAGGTACAAAGCAAAAGGTGTACTAGGTTCATGAAAATCTTAATTTCACAGATAGGGTTCATTATGGAGAAGTGAGTTACAAAGTTTATAGTGAACTTAAAATTCCTGAATTGGCCCTCAGAGGTTTGCTCAAGGATGAGCAGAAATTTCACTATAAATTGCAATGAAATCACAGCATCAGCATTTTACTAATAGAACAATATAAATATTTTTTTAAATTGAGTTTCAATGTTGTAGTTTCTCTAAATAAATATCACTCTTTTTTTAAATAAAGAATCTTGTTTTATTCTGAATCTACAGTAACACTAGACTGTATTCACATTCACATGTATAAAGCAATGATGTAATACCCAATGTTTTTGCTGGTATGCATGTGATGTGTGTTGAAACTTCTTGGAGTAATGTTTAAAACGATCTTTTCAGAGATTGGATATATTGAAAATGACGGTAATTTATACATAAAAGTGAAGAACTTCATTAGAATAATCTGTTTATTGACAATTATTCCCAACATGATAATTAAACGAGTATTCAACCGCTTAAACCCACCCACACCCCACACCCCTTCTCACTGTCGATGTCCATCCCTTTCTTAACTTTTCAGAGGTCCCTTGGTAACTTGCACCCTCACTTATGTTGTGGTCTGTGTTTTTGGATCCCATTTTGTGCAAGTTATTGAGGGAGAGGTGTATATAGATTTTTTAACTTAAGTTACTTATAGCACAGCCAACAATGGTCCTCTTGATATATACCTTTAGTATCTTCTTCAGCCTCTACAGCTTTTCAGTGGTCTCATTTATTATCATCAGTTAAAGCACTATTATCATAGCCATGAGCTGGGAGTACTTTATTATCAACCCGCCGAGCTAGTCTGGACCTTTAGTCTAGTGGTATGTGTGTCTGACTGCCACACAGAAGACCTGGGTTTGAATTTCATGTGCAGTTGTAATTTATATCCTGTCACTTTACATTTGGTGACTCATCCAATTCTCAATACCTGGTGATGCTGTTGAGTATGTATTTCAAAGTAATAGGAGATGGGTGTAGCAGTCACATTATATCAGGCTAATTACTAATCAGCCTTGCTAATCCATGTATTTTAGTGTGATGATACATGTACCTGACTAACATTTATTGTTCTACAAGCACATTTGGGGGGGGGGAGGGAGGGAGGGGGGGGAATAGAAGTAGCTTCTTATGATGTTTTGGTATGTAGTTAAATTGAGTTAACACTCTTCTGACAGTGATTCCAGTAGTATCAACAATATTAAGATTTTAATTTTGGTTTACTCGACCTGTACAGCTGATCTAATGATTATATGCTCTTATTTTCAAAAACCAAAGCATTAAATGGTTGTCAGTGTGCAGAAAGAAATTGTTCTATTTTATTTTGTTAAACAATATTTTGTAGGAGTTTCTACCACTGTGAATGTTAGTTGTTTGAATTGGCAAATACTTTGGTTTGTATTCATTGTCTATTGATAACAAATTTCTATTGGTGCTTTCTGTGGTAGAAATGCCTTTCATTCTCCATGAATTCCTAGTTGAGTATTTAGATATCTTTTCTTTTTTAAGTTTTTGAAAGTCATATGAAAGATATCATATCACCATTTTGTATTTAACCTGTGTATTTTAGGCCCATGCTTTATTGTCATGGCAGAAGACATGAAGCTGGTATATGCCCCTTACTGCAGAAACCATGATGAAGTTATAGAACTTATAGAGAAGGTAATTGTACCTTTCAAACTTCTTTTATAATAAAGAAATTATTGTTTAAAATTCACACGTTCAGTACTCATTCATTATAATGCTGACCATGGGAGCCATAGAGTATACTGCATTATAGTGAGACCATATTATAATGAAGTACATTATACAGTACTCCCTCATTATAATGTTGACCATGGGAGCCATATAGTATACTGCATTATAGTGAGACACCTTATAATGAAGTTGATTATACAGTACTCCCTCATTATAATGCTGACCATGGGAGCCATATAGTATACTGCATTATAGTGAGACCATATTATAATGAAGTACATTATACAGTACTCCCTCATTATAATGCTGACCATGGGAGCCATATAGTATACTGCATTATAGTGAGACACCTTATAATGAAGTACATTATACAGTATTCCCTCATTATAATGCTGACCATGGGAGCCATATAGTATACTACATTATAGTGAGACCATATTATAATGAAGTACATTATACAGTACTCCCTCATTATAATGCTGACCATGGGAGCCATATAGTATACTGCATTATAGTGAGACTATATTATAATGAAATATATGACACATATCATTGTACCGCCACATAATGAAAAGGGGACCCATGACCATACTTGCCTTATAACAATAACCATGTTATAATGAAGGGCATTATAGTGGGGGAATCCTGTAATAGCATCTTATTATCATGTCATAAATATTATACATCACACTCTGACATTGGTGTCACCTGGCTATATCATTAAGTAGTATACAATAGTCTCAGATGAGAATCTTGAATTCATTAGGGCCCCAGCATTGAGAAGTGGGAACCCTATAGAAATCACCTTTTCCATCTTTCTGCCCATTCACATTTCTTGCAACCAGCATGACTCTGCAACCCTTACACTTAATTGGTTGCCATTTGGTAGGAGAATTTCCAATTACATGTAGATGTGCCTTTTAAAGTTTTCATCTTTTCAATTTTGATGGTGTTATTGCTTTTTTCCATCAATATAAATTAATCTTCACTGCAACAGATCCTTGTAACCAGCATAGATCAAGAACCATTCAACATATTCTGATGCATTTTGGTGCGTACATTACCTAGATGTGATTTATATGGGTTTTGTCTTGTAAATTCCATTTTGGATAGAGTTATAACCATTGACAATTACTATCATTTCTTCACGCTGGATGCTGCTTGTAACTGGCACAGATCAAGAACCATTCAACATATTCTGATGCAGTTTGGTATGAAAATTGTGTCGTAGACTTGTGCCTTATATGGGTTTGAGCTTGTTTAGAAGAGTTATGGCCCCCTGATTACATGTCCTCCTTACTTTGGTTTCTGCAAGAGAACTTCACCAAATTTGTTGGATTTCTTCAAAATTTGGCATGTGGCTTCAGATTGATGAGGCCCTGAGTGAGTTTGATTTCCGCCCTCCACTACTGTTATGTCCCTTGATTCCCCATCCTCCTGCAGGTTTCTGCAACATACTTTACTAAGCTTTGTTGCATTTCAACCAAATTTGGCATGCAGTTTTATACTGATGAGACCTTGAATGAGTTTAATTTCAAGTGTTCTATGTTATCATTTAGAACAGTAATGCATTTCCTTTCAAAAAAACACTTCTGTCAACTCCATTAAATTTCAGTCTAAACAGCTGTAATGAGAAGAAACACTAAACTAGAAGGTTTATTTTTTGTGTTACAACAGTGTAATTTTTTTTTACATAAATGTGTTCTGTCACAGATATAAGGGGGACTATGTTTAAAAATTAATCACCCAATTGAAGGGATCCAGCAGTATTCTGCCAGCTCTGTTTTACATTATTATCATAAATATAAATTAGTAATTATTTGTCTGTAAAAGACCTCGGTAGAATTTTGCTTAGGTATGAGTAATATGTGTAAAGCCCACATTAGTGGAAAGTAATACATAATGATCACTTTCCATCAGCAACATCAGTAACATTGTTGTTGTCAACAGTTTAATATTGTCTTGGTTATGGTTTATCTTGCGAGCATGGGCTTGATATAAAGGCTCTGGCCTTCTTGTTTCAAGACAATACCACTTAGCTCCCATTTCCTTGGCATGATATACCGTATATACTCGCATATAAACCCAGTTCCAATGCAAACAACATAGACCCTGATCTGTCTGTCGCATAATGCACCGGCAGATCAGGGTCTATGTTGTTTGTTCTACTGATTAGTCCTTGCAAACTGCATAGACCCAGATCTGCCGGTGCATTATGTGTTGGCAGATCTGGGTCTATGCAGTTTGCAGTTGGTATCGTCCTATATGCGAATATATACGGTAGCTAATACTGTGTTAAAAGTGCGATTAAAACCAACCAAACAAACAACATCAAGACCATACAGTGTTCCTATTGTCAAGTCAAGTTCAATAATTGTTACAGATCTAATCAAAATCCTATTCCTTTTACAGCCTCATCTTTGTATCCATATACATGCAAAATAAATGGAATACAGGCACAGTTTAATCAACTGTAAATAATCAGAGCAGGTTTGGTATGAAAATCCTTTTTTTTTTCTTCCAGTATATTGAGAATGATCAGAATAAGGTCTTCTTTGACAAGCAGCTAGACAAGATGAGAGAGAAAACTGTAGTGTTTGATCTGGAGGCACTTCTTATAAAACCAGTGCAGAGAATTCTCAAGTACCCTTTGCTGCTCAATGAACTCATCAAGGTTAGTACCATATATACGCGTGTATAAGCCGAGTCCAAATGCAAACAACATAGACCCTGATCTGCCGTCGCATAATGCGCCGGCAGATCTGGGTCTATGCAGTTTGCAGTTGGTATCGGATTATACGCAAGTATATACAGTAAATATTTTCAAGATTCATCTGTTTTCTATACAAAGTAGAATTTAAAAACTAAAAGTGCTTTTGACTGAACATTATTGTTCAAGGTTTTGGTTGTTTTCAAGGCATTGCGCAAGTGAATGTTGCTGAGGGTGAGGAAGTCATTTAAGTCATGCTGACTAAGTGAGTTACCAGAGTTTTTCTGTATACTGAGATTATTCTATTATTCATTGTGTACTATGCTTGCTTCAGACCATGGACTTGAAGTCCCCATGAAATATGTTCAGCCTTGTAAGAAAAAAGAAGCCAGAGACACATGGTGTCCATGAATTTAAGTATCCTTGAAAGGGTTATTTTTCACAAAACCAAAATTATGATACTCACAAAAATATATAAATTCACAATATATGGACCAATGTAAAGACAGTCATAAGCATGGGTATAAAGCAGTCCAGTGAGAGTCATAAACATGGATATAAAGCAGTCCAGTGAGAGTCATAAACATGGGTATAAAGCAGTCCAGTGAGAGTCATAAACATGGGTATAAAGCAGTCCAGTGAGAGTCATAAACATGGATATAAAGCAGTCCAGTGAGAGTCATAAACATGGATATAAAGCAGTCCAATATAAGACAGTCATAAACATGGGTATAAAGCAGTTCAATGAGAGTCATAAACATGGATATAAAGCAGTCCAATGAGAGTCATAAACATGGGTATAGAGCAGTCCAATGAGAGTCATAAACATGGATATCAAGCAGTCCAGTGAGAGTCAAAAACATGGGTATAGAGCAGTCCAGTGAGAGTCATAAACATGGGTATAGAGCAGTTCAATGAGAGTCATAAACATGGATATAAAGCAGTCCAGTGAGAGTCATAAACATGGGTATAGAGCAATTCAATGAGAGTCATAAACATGGATATAAAGCAGTCCAGTGAGAGTCATAAACATGGGTATAAAGCAGTCCAATGAGAGTCATAAACATGGGTATAAAGCAGTCCAATGAGAGTCATAAACATGGGTATAAAGCAGTCCAGTGAGAGTCATAAACATGGGTATAGAGCAGTCCAAGGAGAGACAGTCATAAACATGGGTATAAAGCAGTCCAGTGAGAGTCATAAACATGGGTATAAAGCAGTCCAGTGAGAGTCATAAACATGGGTATAAAGCAGTCCAATGAGAGTCATAAACATGGGTATAGAGCAGTCCAATGAGAGACAGTCATAAGCATGGGTATAAAGCAGTTCAATAAGAGACAGTCATAAGCATGGGTATAAAGCAGTCCAATGAGAGACAGTCATAAGCATGGGTATAAAGCAGTCTAATGAGAGACAGTCATAAGCATGGGTATAAAGCAGTCCAATAAAAGACAGTCATAAACATGGGTATAAAGCAGTCCAATGAGAGTCATAAACATGGATATAAAGCAGTCCAATATAAGACAGTCATAAGCATGGGTAAAAAGCAGTCCAATGAGAGACGGTCATAAACATGGATATAAAGCAGTCCAATATAAGACAGTCATAAACATGGGTATAAAGCAGTCCAATGAGAGACAGTCATAAGCATGGGTATAAAGCAGTCCAATATAAGACAGTCATAAACATGGGTATAAAGCAGTCCAATGAGAGACAGTCATAAGCATGGGTATAAAGCAGTCCAATATAAGACAGTGATAAACATGGGTATAAAGCAGTCCAATGAGAGACAGTCATAAACATGGGTATAAAGCAGTCCAATAAAAGACAGTAATAAACATGGATATAAAGCAGTCCAATGAGAGACAGTCATAAACATGGATATAAAGCAGTCCAATGAGAGACAGTCATAAGCATGGGTATAAAGCAGTCCAATAAAAGACAGTAATAAACATGGATATTTAAGCAGTCCAATGAGAGTCATAAGCATGTGTATAAAGCAGTCTAATGAGAGACAGTCATAAGCATGTGTATAAAGCAGTCTAATGAGAGACAGTCATAAGCATGGGTATAAAGCAGTCCAATAAAAGACAGTAATAAACATGGATATAAAGCAGTCCAATGAGAGACAGTCATAAACATGGATATAAAGCAGTCCAATGAGAGACAGTCATAAGCATGGGTATAAAGCAGTCCAATAAAAGACAGTAATAAACATGGATATAAAGCAGTCCAATGAGAGTCATAAGCATGTGTATAAAGCAGTCTAATGAGAGACAGTCATAAGCATGTGTATAAAGCAGTCTAATGAGAGACAGTCATAAGCATAGGTATAAAGCAGTCCAATAAAAGACAGTAATAAACATGGATATAAAGCAGTCCAATGAGAGACAGTCATAAACATGGATATAAAGCAGTCCAATGAGAGACAGTCATAAACATGGGTATAAAGCAGTCCAAAATTCTAATTTCAACACATCCACTTTTATTGTACTTTTAGTATTCAGAAATTACCTGTATTTGTAATCTGTATTTCTTGTACTCAAGATTTCACACATGAAACTGCTTTTTTTTTTTGTATGGAATATTTTCAGATGTATCGAAGCATAATTTGCTGTTTGCCCAAATGATACATATGTATTCACAAAAAAGATGAAAATTGTGAAAGTACTTTATAACCCATACACAAGAAAATCAGCTTCACAGGCTGCACAAAAAAGTGTTGTTTGTATATAGACATTTAAATGATTGTAACAGAATTTTTTTTAAAATCTAGCAAGTTTACACTTGTTGAACTGCAAAAAAACATGTGCAGTTGTTCAATTAACTTGATCTGATTAGATTCAAGATCTACTAATAAGAGGTAGATCTGATGGGAACTAATATACAAGGTCATGTTCTGTTAATCTGTTGATTCACCAATCAAATTACAGCTTTCACTTTTCTTAAAGTGAAAAACATCATTAAGTACATATTATTATCAATAATTCTCTTCCCACAAGCTACAATGATTTGTTTGATTGGCTGCTAAAAATAAAGTATCCAGGAATTCCAAAGTCACCAGTGCATAACCTTTTATCCATGCATGTCAGATCTCTACTATCTTGGAGATCTCAATTTTATTCAGATTGAAATTACTAGTAACTAATATTTTCATAATCGAAAACTAAATATGATGGGGGAAGCAATTTCTTCAGTAATAAAGGTTTATAGTATTTAACTTTTCTTTCTGTTCTTTTAGGTCACAGAGGAAAGTCATCCAGACAAGAAAGAATTGCTCAGTGCCATGAATGCCATGACAAATGTGGCCACTGCCATTAATGAGTACAAACGCAGAAAAGATCTCGGTAAACTGGATTCCATACAATCAGTTTATTTTTATTTTTACGTGTGACCATGCTTATATATGAGAACCAATGGTTGTTTCCTTTTAGTTCTTGTTATTGTTAATGTCGTTGTTGATCTTGGAGCTAAATTTTTAGCTAGCTGGCTGTACGGCTTATGGTGTTGCTGAGCATCCTTCATGCATCATGCGTCCATCAACAATTGCTATTTTAAACTTCTTCTTGGACACCACTGGGCCAATTTTGACCAGATGTGGCAGAGAGCATCCTGACATAAAGTGCTTTCAAATATATAACTATGAAGCAGATCCACCATCAAATATAGCCACCATTATTAAAGATTAAAAATAAAAATAAAATAACTTCTTCTCAAAACTCACTGAATGGAATTTGATCAAATTTGACATCAAGCATCCTGGCAGGAAGACCTTTCAGATTTATACAATTGATGCTGAACTGCCTTCAGATTTGGCCACCATTAATAAAAATAGAAAAGTCACCATTGTTAAAATTATAATTTTTTAAAAATAACTTCTTCTTCAAACCCTTTGAATAGAATTTGACCATACTTGCCAGAAATCATCCTGGCATGAAGACCTTTCAAATTTATATAAATGATGCCAATCTGTCGTCAGGTATGACTGCAGTTACTAAAACTGGAAAAACCTTTTTGATTTCTTCTTCGAAGGCACTCCACTGAAGTGGAGGGTTTTCAAGTTTGTACAGCTGATCCTGATCTGCCATCAAATATAGCCACCATTAGTAAATACAGAAAAACCTTTAAACCACTGTCTCTGCTGAACAGAATTTGATCATATTTGATAGAAAGAATCCAGGCATTAAGACCTTTCAGATGTATACAAATGATGCTGATTTGCCATCAAATATGGCTGACCTTATTGAAAATAGAAAAACCTTTAAATGACTTTGTCTTCAAAACTGCTGCATAGAATTTGACCAAACATGATAGAACACATCCTAGTATGAAGACCTTTCAAATTTGTTCAAATGATGCCAATCTGCTACCGAATATGGCCACATTTACTAAAAATATAAAAATCATTAAATGACTTTTTCTCCAAAACCATTGTATAAAATTTGACCAAAGTTGACAGAAAATATCTTGTCATAAAGACCTTGCAGGTTTGTGCAAATGGTGCTGTTCTACTATCAAATATGGCTGTCATTACTAAAGATAGAAGAAAAATTTAACTACTCTTCTTCAGAACTGCTGAATAGACTTTGACAAAACTTAACAGAAACCACCTTTCTGATTTGTACAAACAACAATGCTGATCCACCATAAGATATGGTGCTGTTACTAAAAATAGAAAAACCTTTAAATGACTTTTTTTCAGAAACTTCTGAATTCAGTTTGACCAAATTTGACACCATTATGGCATAGAGGGTTTCCAGTTTTGTACAAATGATGCCAATCCACCATCAGATCTGGCCACTGAAATTTTTAAAAAAATAGACATCGCCAGGAAGATGTCTAAATTTAGTCTGCTAAAACTACCCCGCTCGCATGTGTTTCATCCCTGCCTGGACATGCTTTTTCTTCATGCCTGGCTCTTGTCAGGAGATTCTTGCATAGAAAGGAGTTTCAACCTTTAATCATGGAGAGAATCTCACAAGCAAGAAGGCCCTCCACTTTTAAAGCCTATGAGTGGAAGTGGTGGGTATTCAGGGGCTAGTACAGAGACAAAAACATTGTCCCTTTGAACGCCATGATCTCTCAGGTGACTGATTTTTTTCTCTAGCTTTTTAAGGAGAAAAAGTTAGCTTCGGTTACTATAAAGGATATTACTCCATGATTTCTCTGTCAAATACATTACCTGATCACATTACATTAGGATAACTTTCTCTGCTGCCTCCGAATCCAGCCCTCCCAGAAAGATGAAACGTCATTCTGTCTATATATTATATAGACAAAGTGAAGCAACTCTTACAGGTTAACATCCCTTTCTACCCGCAAAAACTAGCATGATCCAATACATCAGAGCAAGATGTTAAACATGCACCTCACATCTGAATCGTTGATTAATCTCATGATGGATGTCAAGATGCCCTCTCCCCCCCCCCCCCCCCCCCCATGAAGACACAGAACAGGACCAGAATATACTGTATCCATGAATACAGTAGAATCGTTGATTAGTCGTGTGGGTGATGTCAAGATGCCCTCTCCACCGCACCCCACCCGCATGCAGATGCAGAAACGGTGCCAGAACATACTGTATCCATGAATACAGTAGAAAACACAGGCGATTCCAATCAAGTATTGGAATTGGATATGAGGAATATGACTCGGAAGGTTTTTTGTCGATATGTCAATGAGTGGAAATAGCGTTTATATATTTTAATCCCACTGGGGATAAGCATATCACCCCGCCTATGAGGCATGAGGGTTTAAAGTCAATTTTGTCCCCCCCTGTGAGGCGTTAGCATGTACAAGTATCATTTACTCAGTCTGTGCATGAAAATATTAAGAAAACAAGTTGGACATAAAGGTTTGCAATTTTACCATTATGGTACAGCCAGCCTTACTGACCATAGCTACGAAGTCCAATGGCAATGAGGATGAGTACATGATATCTTGACATGTCAATATACCGATTCATATGGACTCAATCGAAGCCCTCGGGCCTTCACTAATAGTTCAGGATGTCTGTTGCAGATATGGCGACCTTCCTGCATGACACACCACAAAAACATTTGGTAAGTTTTGGTTTTGGTTCATGACATGAAAACTTTACTTACCTTTAGTTCATGACATGAACAACTTTACTTCCCTCATTGTGTGGTGGATAATTAATGTAGAGAAGTCAGACCTTGTCCCTTCTCAATATTTTGTTCATCTAGGTATGGAACCCTTAACACGTATCAACTTGGCATCTTCCAAACACATCGAAAGAATTGTTTTGTTGGAGAAGGCATCAACCAAGACATTGAAGTTGGACCTTCAGTAACACGTTAGACCACGTCATATCCCAGTTCAGGATATCCTCCACAGAGAAGATGGTGTTCCAGGATGACATACTACAAAAACTTTAGGGAAGTATGGTTTTTTATTCACGACATGAACAACCTTACTTCCCTCTTTCACGGTTTAGGGTGAATAATCAATGTAGAGAAGTTGGATCTTATCCCTTCTCAACATTTTGTCCATCTAGATATGGAACTCTTAACACAAATTAACTTGGCATCTTTCTTCCAGACACATTGAAGGTATAGCTCATGTGTCGGAGAAAGCATCAAATAAGACATTGTTTAGGCGAGGAAGTTTCTTACAGCTCCTTGCCCTACTCAGTGCGGAGGTGGACCTGTTACAATGTCAGTTTATCGCATTGGGGAGCACACTTACTACTGGACTTTCGATGGTCAGTGGCATGTGGACGCTCCAAGAGAAGGCTCTTCATATCAACCGCTTGGAAATGAAAGCCATTCTTAGTGCCTTCCACATGTGGGTGGAACATATCCATGGAAACACAGTCCTGATAATGTCCTACAATTCGATTGTGGTGACGTATCTCTGCAAGGGGGGAACAATCGCCAGACCTTTGCCTCATGGTCGGGGAATACCTTCATGGGTGCTCCCAATATCAGGTAATATTCAAGTCTGACACATTCCTGGCCGGCTCAATGTGTTGGCTGATTCATTATTAAGGGAGGACAACTGCTTCATACAGAGTTGTCCCTCCAAAAACCTTCCATTGGGTCTGTGCCTATTGGGGCCGTTCAATGCTTGACATTTCTTTTTCATTTTTTCCCTGACCCCAGAAGCATGGGCAGTAAATCTTCTTGTAATCAGCAGAGAGGTAATGGCATACACCTTCCTTCCATCAGTTTTGATTGCCCCACTAAGATGAAACATCCTGGATCAACGATCTGCCCAATTTAGCAACAGAGGTACCTGACGAGTCATAGAGACCTCCACTCTGCTCAAGCAGCCGGGATTGCCACTATTCCATCCATGTCCATTGAAACTCCACCTTCACTCCCGGCTCTTTTCAGGGATGTCCTGATTAAAAAGGAGTTTGGAGCTTGAATCATAGAGAAGATCGCAACAGCTGAAGATTCTCCACTTTGAAGACATACAAGGGGAAATTGTGTGTTGTCAATGACTGGTATCATATCAATGATGTCACACCATTCTCAGTATCCATTCCCTGATGGCGAACGTTTTTCTCTCTTGCTTTGAAGACAAGAAGTTAGCCCCATCACAATCAAGTGTTATGTATATTGAATTTATAATATGTGTCCATGAGGTAAGTTGTACTTTAGTGGTCATTAATTTATTTATAAATAACATATTTACTGCATTTGAGTTCTAGGTCAGAATTGTTTACATGGCATTTAGTACTTAGATTGGAATTTCCAATGTCTTATGTGAGAAAAAGTCACATATGCACTGGAAATTTCCATTAGAGTTACTCCTATTCTAGAATATTCTGTCAGGTGACTTATCCTTATATTTAAGGAATTTATTTTAGTAGTCAGATGTTACAGTTGTGAAAATCAGAGCAAATTCAGAGAGGAATTATTTATTTGAAATATTCATTGGAATTACCAAAAGTGTTCATTCACATTTTGGAGTAATACTTGACTTTGGTATTTATGTGAATTCAGTCAAAGATATTCTGGATTACATCATTCAGGCATATCAGGACATTGAAGACTACTGACACATCAGAATATTCAAGACTACTAGCACATTAGGACATTCAAGGCTGCTGGAATTCATTCAGAACATTCTATATTTAAGACTTGTGAGTGGGACACTTAGGATTACTGGATTATTTGGACTTTAATTCACGTTATTGGAAGTATCTTTTGTGAATTTTCATTTTAATTGTCTAGAAATAAATTGCTTGTTGATTTTGCTTACATTGTTGGTTTCACTTTCTTTCTGTTACATTATTTTAAGACCTAGAGTCATAACACAAGGGATACTGTTCCATGATCTCAGACACATTCAGGCTTGATAGAAGAGATGATGTTGGCCTCAGCAAGGTAATCTCCAGACCATGCTCACTCACATTATTCCCAAAAGGAATCTCTTCTGGGTTTTGAATTGGCTGCACTCGTCGAAGTTTGAGCCACTGTCATCCCCCCTCACTGAAGCAGCTATCATTCATGACTTGCAATTTACAATAATACTAACTTCAACATGCAGAACACATTGCAGTCACTAGTCAACCAACAATAACTATTTGTTCCCTGTCCTTCATCGATCTGTCGAGAGAAGCGAAGATGCAGGACTGTATGTACCCTCAGATGTCATCTAAGTTGCATAGACAATATACACATCAACTATAAAAGACTATTCCTACCGTTGAATGCAGGAATGCAAGACGTAACCCCACAAACACTGTTAACTTGACTAAAGGAAGTTATTAAATCAGTGTACTCTGAACTCTCACAGGATCAGGTACACTAATGAAGATTTCAGCTCACGAAATATAAGCGACTTTCATGAGCCTGGCCTTGAATGTAATGCCTTAATTCGGGACACAGCAGAGTCAGCTGACTGGCACACCCAGTCTGCCTTCTCAAACTTCCATTTGCATGACATGGCCTCACTAAGGAGAGAACTGAATCTCATTGGGGTAGTGGTAGCTGCACAGACAGTGACTACTCCCCAATCATGAAAGCACAGCCTTAGACCCTGACATGAATTTGCCACTTTCTCTGGATTTGCCTGGGAAACTTTTGTTGGTGAGACGATAATCATGTGTGGAACTCCACAGGGATCTTCCATGCACGTGAATAAACAAATTGTCTCTTGTTGTGCTAAACTAACATTAGGAGAAGTTCATCCTTTTAGTAGAGCAAACATGCTCCTACTGGGTGACATAGGTAGAGGTAGGACGCTCAGCATTTCCTCCTCTTCTTACTTATTCACCTAATGTAATGTGATCAAATAATGTATTTGATGGAGAAAGCAAATTTTTTAGCAAATTATGTTGCTCTGATAATACTTACCTGATCACATTTCAAATAATCCCTCCCACCCTTCCCCGCAATGCGAGCATCCTTTAAGGTTTCGCTTAAGTAAAACAGTAACCACTTAGTGGGTAGATAGGGCACTTAACCTGTAAGAGTTGCTTCCCTTTGTGTATATGCTATACAGACAGAAAAATGTTTGTCGTCTTTCTGAAAGGCTTGATTCGGAGGTAGCATAGAAAGTTATCGTAATGTAATGTGATGAAATAAGTATTATCAGAAAAACATAATTTACTAAAATATTTGCTTTCCAACACATTCAGGCATTTTGGTAGAGCGAATATAGGTCATGACAGTGATCTGTCAGACTTGCTGGGCAACCTTGACCTAAATGGGTCTCAATCACTTACCTTGTTTCCTAAATGGAACCTTTCATGGATTCTGACTTGGCTCAACTCCAAGAAGTTCAAACCCTTAGCCAGAGCTGCTATCTTACAGGACTTGCTTTTTAATTGTGCTAGCCTTTGCATGCAGGGTGAGTGAGTTGCATCCCCTTTCTATGGACCCAAACAATCTCCAGTTCAGTTCAGATCAGATGGTTCTGTGGTCCTCATGACATGACAGGGTTTTATAGCTAAAAACTGGTTGCCATTTGCAGGCAGTCAAAAGGTGGTCATCCAGTCTCTCTCCTCCATTAAGCTGTCAAGAGGGGCAGCTATGCAAATTAAGCTGTCAAGAGGGGCAGCTATGCAAGATCCGGTCCGTGCTCTCAGACTTTATTTGAAATGCATGGGGAAGATCCATGGGTCCTGAAAACATCTTTTTCTGAGCGTTAAGGCAGGAAAAGATGATATAATCCCTCATGCCCTGGCATAGTGGCTGCAAGCGTATTCTAAATTATCACAGGATCATATACGCTTCATGAAAATTCTGCCTGTTAAATTAGAGCCATCTCAGCAACTCTTACTGCTGAATGCAATGCTTTGATGCAAGATATAACAGAAGCCATTGGCTGGCATGTGCAGCCAACCTTGTTGAGTTACTATCTCCGAGATCTAGTTCACAGAGACAAGAATTTACTCGGGTGGGTCCAGTGTTTGCACCCCAGACTACCACCAGGCCCTTTTGAGGTTGGCAACAACCTCCTCATGGGAGTGGGTCTAGTGCTTTCACTGGATTTGCCCAAGTTTTTGTTGTTCAATAAAGAAAAGTAATTCTTTTCTCCTTATCAGAATGCCATGGTCACAGGTTACATGACCGTCAGTTGTGCTACCTAATATTAAGAGTGTGGTCTATCCTTCTTATAAGGAATCAACATTCTCCCCTTGAAGAAGGCTAAAGCTAGAGGTTAGATTCTCATGCATTTCCTTCTCCTCTTACCTATTTTCCTGATGTTAATGTGATCGGGGAATGTATTGGCAGGAGAAAGCAAATTGTTTTTGTAAACTATGTTTTTCTGAGAATACTTACCTGATCACATTACTAGTAAACCCTCCCATACCTCACCGCAAATTTGAGTGTCCTCCTTGATGTATCACTCAGTTTTAAACTGGGTTACTACAAGTGCCACCAAGTGGTGGTAAGGGGAGGTAATGGGTAAGAGTTTCTTCCCTTTGCTTGTGTGGTATATAGACATGAAAGACAAAATTTTTGTCTTTCTGGAATTGCTGGATTCATGAGGTAGTGAAGCTTATTTTCCTAATGTTAATGTGATCGGGTAAGTATTCTCAAAGAAACAATTTTCTAAAAAATGTGCTTTATACCAATGATGCCAATTTGCCATCAGTAATGGCAACAATTGCCAAAAATTAAAAATCCTTTAAACAATTTCTAAAACACCACTTAACAGAATTTGACCAAATTTACAGAAAGTTTTCTGGCATGAAGGACTTTTATTTTATACAGATGATGCCAATCTGCCATGAAATATGGCTGATATTACTAATAATAGAAAAACTTTTAATAACTTCATGTAAAAAAAACCCTACTTTACAGACTTTTATCAAATTGGACAGAAAATGTCCTAGCTTGAACTCCTTTCAGATTTATGCAAATGACACTGTTCCACCATCAAATATGGCTGCTATTGCTAAAAGTAGAAAAACATTTGCACAACTTCATCTTTTAAAAAAAAGCATCAGGGGATGAAGATACAAAACATAGAGAAACCTTGAAACAATTGCTTTCATAACATATGCAGCTAACAGTACTGGATGAAATTTCAACAAAAAGCATTCTACTGACACAGATTTCCTGCCTAAATGCTGTTGCATTTGGCTATTAGGCAGATGCCAGCAGGTGAATGATTTCAGGCTCACTTGTCCCTCTTGTTAAATAAAGCAGGGGGCATGGTGCAATATCTCGGCTGTTTAGGCATAAACTCAAAACTGCCTGGTTCAGATCTCATCTCCAATAGATGCAATTTTGTCATATAGACTGAACATGGGAGGGAAATTAACAATACTTTTCATATACATCATCTTCAAGCAGTATACATAGTCAATAAAGATGTGCATCATGACATTATGACATCATAAAACATTTTACATTATGACATCATCCAACTCATGCAATACATTCATGTGCCTTATGAATTAAATTACAAATGAAGTTGAGTGAAGAATATATGGACACAGGGTTCCATGGAATGTTTTGTAAAATTCCAATCAAATTTTGTATTCTTTATGAAGAAAAAAAATAGAATTGTGTAAAATGTTTTCTGCATTTTACTATATTTTTCTGCATTTCTCTACATTACATTATTTCTAACATACACATTTAAAATAAAATACATACTTCTTTCACTCAAAAGTCCCGCAGTATACTTTCACCACCTATATAACACAGGTTTAATCATAGATCCCATTGTATGGGCTAAATTTAGTTGTATCATTGGTACTTAAGATTCGTAGACCAGAAAAACTTTTGGGATGGCCTGTCGTCCATAGTCCGTCCATCCTTAGCACAAGTTTGTTATTACTACTGCTCCTAAACTACTTAAACTACACACATAACTTTACACAAACATTCATCCCATGGTATAGTTGGTCCTAAATGAAATAAGTGCCGCTCGGGCATCCAGTAGGGCTGCCACAGTGACCATCTTGAAAATCTTGTTATCACTACTTCTGAAAGGAAAAGCATAGTGACATGGGGTTTTCACTGCAAGACTTCTTATGATGTCTTGTTGGGCCTAAATGAAAATGTTGCTGCTTGGACTTTCAATAATGCTACCACAGTGGCCATCTTGAAAAATCTTGTTATTGCTACTCATTTTGAATCAACAGTCATATTGACATGGGGTTTTACTGCAAAACTTTTTATAATGTCTCATTGGGCCTAAATGAAAACAGTGCTGTTCAAACATCCACTATGGCCATAACAGGTGCCAGCTTGCAAATCTTGTTATAGCTACTCCTTCTGAATAAATGGTCATATCAACATGGTATTTTCACTAAAAGACTTTTCATGATGTCTAGTTGCTCCTAAGTGAAAATAGTGCCAATCTGGCATTCAGTATTGCCACCATGGCAGCCATCTTGAAAATCTGATCTCTACTCATGAAACACAAAGTCATATCAACATTGGGTTTTCACCAGAAAAATTCTCATCATGTCTAGTCAGTGAAAATGGTTCTGATGTAATGATGAATATGGTCACCATGGCAACCATCTTGAAGATCTTATTATCATTGCTCCTTATAAATGGAAAGTCATACAGACATGGGGTTTTCAACAGAAGAGAGAGATCTTATAAACCAAGTAAAAGGGACCATTTAATTTTTCTCTCACACTCTCTTGTATATTATAATCTTAAAATTGTCTATCAGATATCTTTATAAAGTGCACAAGAAAATGGACTTTTCATGGATTCCTGGCTTTTCTTTTTGGCCAGTAGAGCATCAGTCCTTTCAAGAGACTCTTTTTTTTCACTTGATTTTAGTTTTGGGCCTGTGTATAATTAAAGCCATTATTTTTGTAGATTTGTATACAGCATATCCTTATGCCTTGTTTGAAACATATCGATACTTCACTATAAGATGTGTCCCTTTTATAGAACAGTACAATTTTAACTTTCTCATGAAACATGCTATAATGAAGGACCACCGTTAAAGTATTACCCATGCTATAGGGTACAAAATTAAAATGTTTTCAGTGAAATCCAGTATTAGCCAGATGATCATCTGCATGATAATCTATTAAATAGGGGTAAATGAATGTGTTCGCAAATTCTAATTTTGTTACTTCAGACTCTTGACTTTTCTCTTTTTTTTATCTAAAAAAATTCTCATCTCATTTATTTAGCATGAAGAATTTATAAATGTTTTTTAAGCTTTTTTTTAAAAAAAAATTTGTATAATCTTGCAATTTTTTTTTTTTTATATCCCCTGTTTATGTTAAGGAAATGATCTCCTTTTCAGTATTTAAATACAAGAAAGAAAGTGATGCCTCTTTAGGTGACAAACTGGCCAAATTGAGTCTCCATTCCATTAAAAAGAAATCCAATCGCTTCCGTGAACGCTTTTCTGCTAATCTCGGAATTGTTGATCAGACCAGAGATGAAAACTTTGAAAAGGAGGAATCCAAGTTCCGAGCCTTAGAGAAAACTGTGAAAATATTCATTAAGGATGTCCAGGCATACATGGATGAAGTACAGGTGAGGTCAGGTGCAAGACTTGAATTTAAAATGATGTTTGTGGTAGTCAGAAGGACTAGTAAGTTTGAAAAATGGCTAATCCATCTGAATTGAATACTAGTCCCCACAATATGACATTTGCTACCATTACAGTGTCAGTGTAAGTGATTCTTATTAGTCATTGAGTTATTAGTATAATAGTGTTTCTTTGAGTTAGAAAGACTATTCACTTGCATCATGGAAACTTACAAAATCCTCTTAAATTCAGTTGCATGATATTAGAGCATTATTAAATGGGGATTGTTATGAAAAATCATGAGGACTATCAAAATCATGGTACTAGTCCATTACAATTTTGTAGCCTCAGGCTAGTGGTCTATTATAATTTCAAGCAGTCTTAGTAATTTTACTATATGCCTGAAGGTATGTTTGATATGTAAAATAATCTTATTATGAATTTTGGGGGAAAAGTGTAGGAGAAGATAAGTATAAGTTGAAATGAGGGTGGCAGTGTTAGATACCAGTAGAATTACTAAAGTATACAGGTTAGTGTCTACCCTTAAATCTCATTCATTCATTGTGAATTTGATTCATTTTTCCAAATGCAGAACATTTGGGGAAAGGAAAGTAAATAGGGTCCTGCCCAATAAAGTCAGCTGAGCCCTATACAGGGTTCCCATGCTACTGGGAAATCAGGAAATAGTCAGGGGGAAGAATAGATTTGTTCCTGAACAGGAAAATCCCTTAAATTTTCCAAATATTGATGACAGTTGGAGGAAAAACCAGGAATTTTCAGCTGCCACATGATTATGGAAAAATATGTAATTGAGTAATAATTGAACTGATCATGAGTTAAATTTATTGAGTTCTTACCGGAATTTTTGTGGAACTCTTCAGTAATTTGAGATACAATTGCTGTATGAATCATTTGAGTGCTTGCGCTAAACATATTTGTATAGTCAATTCAAGTGCTCAGGCAATCAGACTGGTAAGGTAGACTGGTTACCCCTTGGTCCTGAAAAGACCAGTCTAGGATCACACTGTACTAACATGTCTGCGATGTGTGATCTTGGTAAATGTTAGAGAAAACTAATAAAGCTCATCTTCCGGAGTTCTCCTTTGGATATGTAAATTTAACTAAAATGTATTGTGATAAATCTTTGCATGTTATTTGGTAATTCACACAGGGAACACAGTGTTAAGCGTTATCATCAATAGTGACCTTCGATTTATGGCATCTCACCTTTGAGGTGAATTTTATGATCAGATCTTGCTAAATACGTAGAAATCTACTGACTGTTGGGATAATTTTCAATGCAGAAATCACATGTTCTGAGTGTCATGGACAGTGACTGCATTAAATATACAGTCCATGGTTGGATTACACTGAAAGTTGATGTTAGGGCACCAACCAGACATAAGAGGGGCTCGGGAAAACCACTCATCCTCTCATCCTGACTGCATCAAAATTGTCTGTGCCAAGGAAAACTTTACTACTTACTCGTCCCAGGGCACAGTAGATACAGATTTGCACCTTGAGAACAACTGTGTAAGAACTGTGTGCATTTTCTACCACTAACAAGCTCTGAAGCTCAACATTGCCTAACATTTAGCGTGCTTCAGTTATCAGTTACTTTTGCCTATTTGTCAGTCCAGAACATGTTGCAAAGGAAGCTGACTTTGCTTTTTACACAGGCACCCCATGAGCAAACTTGATACTAAAATAGGTTACAATCTTGAAATTATTATCTTCAAAATGAAGACAGCAGGTAAAAATACCCATCTTCTAGTATCAAGTTGGCATAGGTTGCCAGTGGTTTTTTCGTAAGAGCATAAGTAGTATTGTTGTGGTAAATGTACTGTGTTGAGTAAAGTCATGACACAGACGAGTATCAGTTGTAATTCACTTGTCCCAAGGAGGAGTGCATGGAAAAAAACATTTCCCTGAGACCTGCATAAGTGAATTTTGCCAAAAAATTCAGTCCTTTTTATATAAAGGTATATAATCTTCAAGGGTTTCTTGTCAAAATTTAAAACAATGCTTTTTCTAAATGCCTTTGTTCATATGAACATATGCAGTTAAGCAGAGTAAAGTTAACATTTTTATTCTGTAAATTAAAATGAGTTGCAGGCAATTTTATATGAATTTCAGTAGTTATACTTGTTTCTAGTGATACACAAGTATAATTCACATTTTACAGGAGAGTCTCAAAATAGAAACAGATTTTGATTTTAAAAATGCACATTTTCTAAGTCAAAATGTGTTTTAATTTCATTCAGTAATGGTCATAAGTGAACGTTGAAAAAATTAATTTCATCCATGAAAAAAACTGGAAAAGACCTGGAAATTTTTGTTTCAGAAATTGTAGGAACCCTGCCTATAGTAATCACATCCATCCATTCATCTGGCCAACCCTCAATAATTTGGTTTATGCAAGATATCTTTAAAGGGAATTTCTGTAATTTTACTGAATTTGGTATCCAGCTTTATATGAATAAGACCTTGAAGGAGTTTTGGCACCCTGATTGCTTATCCCTGAACTTTGGTTTCCACAGCTTAACTTTCCCAGTAATTGTTGAACTTCAGTCAAATTTGGCATGCATCTCTATAATGATGAGACTTTGAATGAGTTCGATTTTTAGCATTCAACAACATCATTGACAGGAGTTATGCCCCCAATTGCTTGTACATCATAACTTAACCAAGATGTTGTTTGGTATATGGCTTTATACTGATGAGACCCTGAATGAGTTCAATTTCAAGCATTCCACAACATAATTTACAAAATGTATGATCCCAGATTGTCAGTTCTCATGACTTTGATTGCAGCAGCATAACTTTACCAAGGTTTGTTTAATTTCAAATAAATTTGCTATGCAGATTTATATTGATGAGATATTGAATGAGTTTGATTTCTAGCATTCAACAACATTATTAACTGGAGTTATGCCCCTTGATTGCTTGTCTTCCTGACTTTGGTTTTGGCAGCATAACTTGACCACGGTTTGGATGTCAGCCATATTTGGTATGAAGATGATGTCAGCCATATTTGGTATGATGATTTATATTGATGAGACCTTGAATAACTTCAATTTCCAGCATTCCAGGACATCATATACAGGAGTTATGCCCCTCCCTTTTGGTTTCTGCAGTGTAAATTTACCATATATTTCAAACAAATTTGGTAGGTATGGGGCTTGATATTGATGGAACCTTGAATGAGTTTGATTTCCAGCATGATTTACAGGAGTTGTGCCCCATGATTCTGTTTCCTTCTCACTTGGGTTTTTGGAGCATAACTTTACCAAGGTTTATTGGTTTTCAACTAGATTTGGTATGGGGTCTTTATATTGATGAGACCTTGAATGAATTCCATTTCCAGCTTTCCACAACATCATTTACAGGAGTTATGCACCCTACAGAGCTTTACAAATTTTATAAAAGTCAGCTTGCCCAGGGCAAGCTGACTGGAAAATTGAACTTGCCCATGGGAGATTTGAGCTTGCCACAAAATGTAACAACATAATACCACAACTAAAGTTAAAAACATTAGGTAAAAAAAATATGGGATGTTTTAAGGAAATTGTGTTACATTTATTTTACAAATAAAGAACTTATGTTTTCTTTTTATCATTGTTTGCACCTAAAAACCATATGTCAGTCATTAAAGTTGTAAAAAAATATATATGTTAAAGTTGTCAAAAAGGTTAAATGTAAATAGTACATGGAGATAGATATGTAGATTAGAAGAAAAGGAAGGGTTAGAATGCATATTTAATTTGAAAAGCAAAGACAGACATATTTGTATATAGATAGGGAAGTAAATAGATAGATAGATAAGGGTTTTGGAAAATGGCAGATTTTTGGGAGAGAAAGATGTTTAGGTAAAAGATCTTGAACTGAAAAATTAAACAACTGTTTTTCTCTGAAACAGGTTCATCAGATTTGTTTGTGGAAACTTCATATAATCTTGATTCGCTACCAGACTCATCTCCTCAACTACATCAACAATAATGAAAGCTAGACTTTTTGTTTTGATATATTTATACTCACATTTGAATGATTTGTCAACACTTATTTTATTCATTTACTTAACAATTATCACTTCGTCATCTTAAAATTGGCAACATGCATCAAAACAATCTTTGACCGGCCAACTTTTGAGAAGAATTTGAGAACACTTGTTTTTATCCATTTAATTATTTGCCAAACAATAAGTATTTATTGGTCTCCAGTAATTATCACATAAGTAATAGATGATAAACACTGCTTGGGGGCGCTAAATTTTTGGTAGGTTGATCACACTTCTAAAGAAGTCCAAGTGGATAATCATCATCAACAAGTGTCTTTTATAACATACCAGTCAAAGAAATGAACAGTTTAAATTGGTGACATGCATCAAAAAAATCTTTGACAAGCCGACTTTTGAGAAAGAAATTAAGTTTAAATTGGGGACATGCATCAAAATAATCTTTGACAAGTCCACAAGGTCAGTACATATTGGAGCCCACAAAATGCCCATGGTTAGGTGGTGACTTGAAAGTCAGCGAATCCCATATATGTTACAGATCTTTTAATTAAAATTGAACTGATAACTTAAAATATAAATATTTATTTGCTATTTGTCAAAACTTTCTTCAAATTGTAAATATTCACATTATCATGTCTGCATTACAAAATGCGAGACTGACCTTGACATTAAGTACAAAATGGAAATGATAGACTTTGACAGTATATCACTTGAAGTAAGGGATCAATAAATGAAAGAAACTGCAGATAGTTATAAAAAAGAAGAATGCAGTACATATATACACTAAATAAAGGTGCTGATATATGTGCTGTGGTGAGATCACAGAGTATAAAACTTACAGAACATAAAGCATTATGAACTAAAGACAACCTCTCTCTCTCTCTCTCTTGCTCTCTCTCTTTCTCTTTCTTTCTCTCTCTCTCTCTCTCTCTCTCTCTCTCTCAGTCTTTTTTACCTTGTCCATGGGCAAATACCTGGCAAACTTGAGCTTGCCCAAGCCGAATTTGAACTTGTCATGGGCATCGGGCAAGTGGATTTGTAAAGCCCTGCTCTAATTGCTTTTCTGTTTGACTTTGGTTTCTGCAGCATTACTATAATAAGAATTGATGGATTTCAACCAAATTTGGCAAGCAGATTAAATTTATCATGCATCTTTATATTGATCAAATTCCTTGAATGAGTTGAATTTTCAGCATTCTGCAGCATCACGTCGAGGAGTTATGTCCCCTGCCTGCCAAATGTTCTAACTTTGGTTTCTTAGCTCAAATTCTGCTGTTATTGTAGCTCTAGTTTGTTGATGTTAAACATACAGTACTGACATCCTGAAATATTTTCATTATATTACTGCAATAAGCTGGAGGATATCATGTTACAAGATTGTACATCCAGCTGCCCATTAATCTATTTGTCTGTTGTATGCCTGTTTTGCTTTTCAGACAGCAACTTTAGTTTTTGAACATGTATCTTGATTTAACTTTGTGGACAATGTGTACTCACATAATGAAGGAACCTATTTTGTATTGGAAAAGGTCAATGTTCAATATCACTGTGACTCAACACTATTACTTTAGTTCCAGTAGATATGTGCTCACCAGACTTCACAAATTGCTTGCATCTGAGGTAAGAAAGACATCTTTTAATTTTGGAGTGAAAAAAAGTCTCGTCATTTTACAAAAACTATTTCCATAACAAGGGAAATAGTTTCTGTAAAATGACTTGAATTACAAACAGCATACCCACACTAAATTTTGTTGATGGGTTGCTGTTGGCAAAGAAGTTGGTTAAGCTATTGGGGCAAAACACTCAAAGGTCAAGGTCACATCAACCCTAAGAAGGAAGACAAGTTTCCACATGATAATTTGTGTTATATACATATTCTTTCATCAAATTTTATTAATAGTATGTCCTTGGGGCAAGAAACATATTGCATTTGGGGTGTAAGGGTAATTTCAAGGTAACTGTGACCCATAGATAAAATTGATAAAATGTATAATTCTGCACGATAAGTTGAATTCAACACCAGATACCTTTTGAAATCATCTACATAGAAGGGCATATGTATTATTAAACATGGGGCAGGCATATGTATTATTAAACATGGGGCAGGAATATGTATTGTTTAACATGGGGCAGACATAAAATGTACCATTTGTGGTACTCGTGTTAATTATGGTTGTGTAACTGTTTAGTCCTTTGTCCAATTGTTGAGGGGACATGTTCTACCACCAAAGTTGTATATTTGGTGGTCTTACTAGCAACATTTTAGCTTCTATAGCAACAAGGTAGAAAATATATTTTTGCTATTCCCAGTATCATTTGGTAAATATGAAGAATACAGTGTATGAATTTTTCAGATGACATGTTCTACCAATGTTTTACCAAGGTTTAGCTGAGATTACTGTCACCTAACATACCAGTCACAGTAATTGAAAATAAAAGGCTCAAGATGGTGGGTCTCTGGTCCTGTTGCACCAAAAATCACTTGAAACAAGTAGAAAAGTGCTTATAAGAAAGAAAGTATTTTTTTTTATTTGGTTAAAATTGATGAAGTAATAGAAGCTTAGGTCTAAAGTCCCCACCATCGTTATTATGTCTAAAGTCCCCACCATCGGTATTATGTCTAAAGTCCCCACCATCGGTATTATGTCTAAAGTCCCCACCATCGGTATTATGCCTAAAGTCCCCACCATCGGTATTATGTCTAAAGTCACCACCATCGGTATTATGTCTAAAGTCACCACCATCGGTATTATGTCTAAAGTCACCACCATCGGTATTATGTCTAAAGTCCCCACCATCGTTATTGGGTACAAAGTCCCCACCATCTGTATAACCACGGACTTGCAGAGCTAAGAAAAGCATGCACAGCTAACCAAGGTTGAGCTTTTTAAGACCCCTAGCAACCATTTGGCTTTCATAACACCAGGCAAAAAATGCCTTTCATCCAAAATTACCTGGTTATATTGCCTGGAGACTCATGTGAACCAGGTAAGCAATCTCAGGCCTGCTTGTTCTTTTTTGTGATACTTGATAAGACAATAATTAAAGAAAAAAAGAAAACAAGGTGATGTAAGGCAGCTACTGGATTTTGGAAATTACCATTGACCACTTCCTGGTAACATAGGTCTCTTATTTTGCAGGAGAACTTAAGCTGTCAGGAAAGTTTTGTTGCTGACCTAGATGACTTCTATATGGAAAAGAGAATATGTCAGGAAGTTCAGCAGTATCAGAAAGTCTTCAATTATCTCAAAGATGAAATCTTCACAGACTTGGTAGGTGAACAGCAATAGACAAAAAACCCACATTCATGTCGGTGATATTCCTTTAAGGGGGGCAGGAGGAGAGACAGAGAGACCTTAGTACTTTAACTATTTCAGCAAAATATTATATCATTTTAACATCTTCCCAGTTTGAGTAATAATTTCTGAACATTTATTTTGTGTTAATGTATCCCAAATTCTCAAAGATCAACCTTCCTTGTTACTTATACAGATTCCGTAGTTGCGTGTTTTAATGGGCTTTTCATTTGGACATGGACTTTGTCCTCTGCCAGCGATTTGAGTGAGAAAAGACTACGATACTAACTTTATCAGTATGTCCAAAAAATTTACAACTGTGGTGACAAGTAGGGTCCCAGTTAGCTCCACCACAGTCATAATCTGTATTTCCCATACAAGTTGAATCATGTGAGTGGCTGAAAAAGTCAGTAGGAGAAAACATCATATGAATCTATAGTCTTGGTACTAACACATGCACAAAAAAAAAGTTTCAAAAACTCCGGCATATTTTTTGATTTACCCAAATCCCCTGGCCTTCTTTGTTCCTCATGAAAAAATGTGGTAAATATCTGTTGCACTTTTTATAAACTGGACAAAGTTCTCGACAAAGCTCCAATCGTCATAATAACAGTTTCTACAGCCTTTGTATCCTCTAAACTTTTAAAAGCACAAAACATTATAAATCTTGACAAGAATAGAAATGCAATCAATCAACCAGCCCAACTAATCAATCCCTATTACGCAAGAAGTAACACTATATCAATTAAATTTAGCAGCAAATAGAGGATATTTTATTTTTCTAAGTAAATACAGGATATATTTCATCGTGTGGTACGAAAAACGTGATATTTTAACGAGTGGTGAAGCCACGAGTTAAAATATATTTTGTTACCACAAGATGAAATATATCCAGTATTTACACAGGAAAAGAACATTTTCTTTTTATTATATACCAAACTTGCTCCAGAATCAAAGCTTAGAAGATTAAACTCACTTTTCAGCACAACCCCCCCACCCCCCTTTTCATAAATTCACCTCACTTTCATAGGCTGATCATATAAATATCAGTAACTTAAGAGAGCAGTTTGATTGGGATGACTTAATCTGTTGCAGTAAATTACATTTGTGACATTTTGTAAACAATCGGATCATATCTGACCACAAAGCAAGTCTGATTCAGCAATGCATCACAGTGGGTTTATCATTGTTGGCAAGGAAATAAAGGGGGATAACTTCATATTGACGCGAACGGTGTCAAGTCAGATTCAAGTCAGATTTCTTCAGCAAAAATTAATTTCCATCTATGAAATGTAATGCAGTTTCTATTTATTTGTTCTAGCTCACAAAGTGCTCGTTATTGTTGCTGCAGGTATAACTGTAGGCACACACAATCAAGCATCGCATAGCATGATCGCAAATCTTGTATTTTCACATGTGAAAATATAAGGATATATTTTTCACATGTGAAAATATAGAAATGAAAAAAATATGAAAATTATTTAGACAATAAGTTTCTATATTTCACACTTAAGTATATAATAAAAAGTAGTTTACAAATTTGAAAATTTGAAGGACAGTAATATTCTTACAATTTGAAGTATTGAACTTTTATAACTAGTATCAGCATTTCTTAAAATGCAGATTGAATAGGTTTTGTGATAAAGAAGTTTCAACAAGTAGAGGTGTTTGTGCAGGAGAGAAGGGGGGGGGGGAGAAGCTGCTTATTCACAGAAATATTAGCAAAAAGCCCCGAAAACTGGTACTGGCAGTTTCAAAAATGGTAAAACATGCCTAATTGCTTAGAGAGAAAAGAGTGAATGCCTTAGAATTTATTCTTATGTTGTTTGTTAGAAATACCCATATTTGTGGGCGAAATGCCTTGAAAACTATTTACATAGCACAATAAAGTTGGAAAGGTATTTGAAACCAGTTAAATTGTATGAGAGAGAGAAAGAAGAGGGAGTTCAAAATGTGTAAATTCTAGCAATGTGTGTATGAATAAAGAACACTTAGAAATATTTCAGTTACCATCTTGGTTTTCCATGATAGTTGTAACTTATGTTTACATCAATTTTTTCTTCTGCCACTAATTTCGAGCAGGTAATTGTTTGAAGAGCACTCTGACCCAATGGGTGTTAGTTACTTTTTGTTTTAACAGTAGGGTGATCCATTTTGTTTTAGCTGAGCTGCACAAGAACAAGTATAATTACTGTTTATACTTGCGTATAAGTTGGGTCCAAATGCAAACAACATAGACCCTGATCTGCCATTGCATAATGTGGTGGCAGATCAGGGTCTGTGTTGTTTGTTCTACTGATTAGTCTTTATAAACTGCACAGACCCAGATCTGTCAGTACATGATGCAACAGCAGATCTGGGTCTATGCAGTTTGCAGTTGGTATCAGCTTATACGCGAGTACAGATGGTAGAATGTCATCAAAGCAGTTGAGAGTTTCACTGCCAATCAACACAGATAGAGTCTCAGGTCTCGGCTTCTTTAATTTGGTGTCACCAAAAGCTGTATATGAACTTGTTCAAGTTGACATTGATGTCAGCCACTTGTTAGAACTACTTCTCTTAAAGATATGAGCATTTTGCTTCCATTTAACCTATGCATAGATATATAATAACTTCTTCCTGTTTCATATTTTGTTATACTACATTGTTTTCCTTTCTGTATGAGCTTAAAAAAAAACAACAACAAAAAAACCCCAACCATATATTTGGGGCACTTCGTGCAATTTCGCATCTGACAACTTCAATTACACTTCATTTGGGATGTTCATTTCATGTTACTTTATTCTCATGCACCGAATACTACATGTGGCTCTACAGCTACTTAGATGCAGTAGTTCACTTTTTCAAGTGCAGCTCCTTAGCCAGTTGCACACTCAAAGTTAATGTCCCTATTGCAACTCCATAGTTAGTTGCACCTTGATTGGTATATGCAGCTCCATAGCTACTGGTAGTTGCACTGGTGCAGCTCCTTAGCCAGTTGCACAATATTCTGCTGTATTTTCCTTAGTCTGTTTGTATCTTGTATTTTTGTTGTATGTTTACAAGCTAGTCAGATGCATCTAATTTGGTGATTGTGTGACTTAAAGTTGCTCCCAATATATGTCAAAGTTGTAAATAAGATGTATATATCATTTACATATCTGAAGAAATAAACATTTTAGCTACCATTTATTTTAGCTGTGTATTGTGTATGTGTATATATATATATATATATATATATATATATATATATATATATATATATATATATATATATATATATATATATATATATATACATACACACACACACATACAGTTTTGCACAAGAGATAAAATAATTTAACTTTAGAATCTATCAGATGTAGAAAGACGATAATACAAATTTAAACTGAGCGGAAGAGTTTATTTGAACACAGTTTCAATAGTCAGAGTTAAAGATGAGTAAGAACAAGATGGGGAGAGGAATTAATTTTGTGAGAAACCTTTGACCAGTGACTTAAGGTCTTTGATTTTTTGTAAAATTACTGGATCTGGTGTAAACTCAAAAACAAAAGGAATACTTAGGAGGAGTGCTGTGAGAGTTGGCTAACACATTTTAAAATCAGCAACAGTTCAGTGATGAATACATGGGTGTAATATTGTGATTTGGTGGACATCAAACCTAGGACCCACGGTGGTGGACAGAAGACAAAATTATAAGAGGTGAATTAGTTATGCATCAAACAGTTGAAACATGAAAGACTATCAGTTACATTAACGGAAAATGAGACATAAATTGCAGTAATTAGGAAACGTAGATGCAGGTGATGCCACCATAATAGAACAGTGAAAAATCACTTAAAGGATGGATCATTGAGCCAAAGGGTTTTAGAGGAGCCCTTTGAGAAGCATTTTACACCACATAAATTTAAATTACACTCACAAAATATGAACAAATTAAAATACCATGGTAAATAAAATCTGTTGGTTAAATAGTGTGTGTTGCTGTTGTGGGTGGTACTGATTGAAATCAATCTGGTAGGACAATTTCCAAAGTCAAATGAAAACATTGTAGTCATGGGTAATTTAGTCATGGGTTATTTAGTTATTTCTTCTGTCATTAGGTAAAGTAGATTCTTTATCTTACTTTATCTTGCAATATTTTCAATGAACAATGAGTGTTCTTTTGGACAATGGAACATCTGCTTATCCACAGATATGACAGAAAAATGGGGTCAGGGGATGGGGCATGGGGGCATATTGATATGCTCCTGTCTGTAAATATTTCCATATATTTTTGCATCAGTACATACATCCATCCCAGCCTAGCTCAGAAACATGATTACTTAGACACCACAAAACAGAAACAAATCTAATTTGGCAGGCATATTTAGATTTTCATGCCAATTAAGTAGTTTTTATATCTGTTGGTCATAGTGGTGGTCATCTTGAAAATGTATTTAATGCTACACCTCTTTAACAGATGGTCTTATCAACAGGGATTTCACTAACAGACTTCTTATGGTTGGCCCTAAATGAAAATAGTGTCCCTCAGAGATCCAATATGGACACTGTGGCTGCCATCTTGAAAATCTTGTTATTGCTGCTCCTCCTGAATAAATAGACTTATTGAGATGTGGTTTTCACTAAAAGACTTATGATGTCTAGTTAGTCCTAATATGGCTGCCATGGTGGTCATCATGAAAATCTTGTTATGGTTACTCCTCCAGCGCAGAGGGTCGTATCAACATGATGTTTTCATTAGAAGAGTTCTCTGATGTCCAGTTGGTCCTGAATTAAAATTTTGCTGACCTGACATCCAGGTAAAGTAGATTCTTCATTTTACTTTATCTTGTAATGCTTGTTGAGAACAGTGTTTTCACTAAAAGACTTCTTATGAAAATGGCGTTGATCCGACATCCAGTATGGCCACCACAGCAACCATCGTGAAAATCCTGTTATTGCTACTTCTCCTCAATGGATGATTATATCAACATGGGGTCTTCACTAAAAGGTGTACTATCATGTCTTGTTGATCCTAAATCAAAATTTTGCCCCTCAGACTTCCAGTAAAACTTCTCATAATATGTAGTTTTTCCTCAAGAAATTGGTGCTAATCAGACCTCCAATTTCATGGCCATGGTGGCCATCTTGTAAATCTTGTTATTGCTACTTCTCCAGAATTGATTGTCGTAGTGACATGGGCTTTTCACTAAAAGACTTCTTATGATATGTAGTTGGTTCTAAATGAAAATTGTGCGAAGCAAACCTTCGATACAGCCATTATGTAGCCACATTGACAGTCTTGTTCTAGCTACTTCTCCTGAACAGATAGTTCTATAGACGTGGATTATCACTGAAAAACTTCTTATGATATCTAGCTGATTCTGGTGTGTCCTTGGGCAAGGCATTTTACTCCAATTGCCTCAGCACTGATTAACCTAATTGTGTTGCTGTGCCATAAAACATCACATCAAACCAAACCAAACCAATATAAAAATGGTGCTGATCAATGGTGGCCATCTTCAAAAATCTTGTCAGTACTCCTCATGATGAGATGGTCATATTAACATGGGGTTTTCACTAAAACTGTTCTCACTGCATGTAGTTGGTCCTAAATGAATTGATGCCAATGTGACCTCACAAAATGTAAAAGTTTTGTAATGGGTACTTTTTCTAAAGGGCCATCTGGATTTTAAAAAAAAACATTTCCTTCTTGAAATATTTGGTTATTCCTGTATTAAAATGATGCTGATCTAGCCTCAAAAAATGGCAGCCTTGATGGCCAACCTAAAACTCTTTATATGGATTTTCTTCTTATCAGATGGTCTTACTGACATTAGGTTTTCACTCAAACACAATATGTAGCTGGTTCAGCATGGAAATGGTGCTCATCTGACCTCCAACATGGCACCATAGTGGCCATCATGAAAATCTTGTTATCACTATTCTTGCATGAATGGTGGCATTGACATGAGGTTTTCGCCTAGACACTTCTTACAATATTTAATTTGTTTTAAATTAAAATGGCACAGAGATGACCATAAACATATCAGCACTTTTGCGAAGGAGTTTTGAAAACAAGACCTAATTGACCTTGGGATCAAGTCAAAGGTCGTTGCTTGCATTTTTGTACTTCACTGAGCTCATGAACAGTGACTTGTACGTATACAGGTTAATTTTGACCAAACTTTGTATGTAGTTGTGTTCCAATGAACATGTTGATAGCATTCTGACATTGATTCTGAGGTCAGATGTTTGACTCAGGTTTTTCACTTAACTGGCTTATAAGCATTATAACACAAACAAGTATGAATGGAATTTTATCAAACTCAGCATGTGGATATATTTGATGAATATCTTCAATGATGCCAGTTTAAAACTTTGGGGTTTTTCCCGAAAATTTGGGGGTTTTGCCAAAAATATATTCTAGATTTACCCAGACTTAGCATGTGGTTATATCTTGACATTGTCTGAGACAAGTTCAATGATCTTCTGTCTGTGATATCATGTTGAAGGTCAAAGGTCATGACCAAGAATTTTGTACTGCTCTTACAGGTTATCTTGTGGATGTGTTAAATCAAACATGTAATAAAATATTTTTGTTATCAGATTTGATATGTTGGAGTTTCTCTAGAATATCAGAGACAGTTTCAATAGGCAGCAGTTAAAAAGAGCCAAAGGGCAGTAGAAGCAGTCTTCTCTTGGATTCCTGGAAATTCTTTTCAGCCAGTAGAGCATCAGTCCCTTGTAGAAACTCTTGCTACATTTGTGTCAGTCTTTAGAACATTTGTTTTACAGTAAAAAAAAAATTTAAAATCCTTTGTTTGCAATATTATAAAGAACCTATGTAGATAACCGTCTTGTGCAGTTTAAATAAATTTGGAAGTTTTTTCAGCTTTCTGGACTGTACATGGCAAGAAGATGACAGGTATCACATTTTTATGGCAGCATCAGCAATATTAAAATTCTGTGTTAAAGGTTTTGAAAATCACATAACTTGTGGTCTTCTGCATCATTTGCTGTATTCATCTGAAAGTTTTGTAGCCTGATGTGCCAAGATATGTTTTGCCTGTTTTAGTACAAGATCCAAATGCAGACACATAGCATTCTGGAGAACCCTTGTGGTTGCAATGGGGGCATACTTGTTTTACAAACACAAATGTTGTTTTTTTGCTTTACAGAAAGGTCAGGTGAGCGACCTTGTAGTTTCACCTTTGACCCAGCTGTCTCAGTCATTTGTTGGCCCCATCAAGGTCATTCAAAAGAGGTATCACAAGTTGCTGGATTATGACAACATGAGCAGGAGGTACAAGGATGAAAAGGTTGGTACTATCTGATGAAAAGTTGATGTAATTTCTAGAAAACTGGCACCATAATGGTTAAAAATTCTTACATTTTATATACATTTTCATAGAGAGATCATAAAATCTGGTATCCTCAATGAAAAAAACTGGATCTCACAATCAAGTATGTCATATTGTTTCATGACAAGAGCTTCTGTCCACGAAGAAGACATGTCTGTACAAAATGCGTTACATTTTTGAAACAAAAATTTATTTAGATCAACAACTGAAGTGGATTATGAGTAAGATGGCCACCATTGCTTAACAGGCTTGAGGCAGCTGCTTCCGATTTTTGTGCTGGTTTTTATGATATATGTGTTCGTTGACTGTCTTTGTCTACGTTATTGTGTTCATCACGCATTGGCTGTTCTGTTGGAATATGTTTCTCCATCTATTTCTTTTGTAAACGAGAATTATTAGATTTTTTTCTCAGTCGTTTTGCCGCACTGCTACAACCACCTTTGTTGTTGAACATAGTGCCATCACATAATACCGGCCAGTCCACCCGTTTATGCTCTGATGGACCCTCATTAATTACATTAAATAACCTCTCCTCAGTGCCCCATACTACATTGTGCACTAGACTAAACGACCTTGGACTACATTCATCTTCACTTAAATATAATCTGCAGCAAAAGAAAAGAAACCTCGTTTCAAAGCCGGCCAGCATAGAACAATAAGAAAAATTCCAGTTATCTACCTTTCACCCTTTCCTTCACAAGCGATTTGAAAACTCAACCATTAATTTGAACAATTTAATTTATATTTCCTCCTCAGTCATCAACCTTTAATTCTGAGCAACCACTGTGCATAGCATTATTCAACACCCAATCAGTTGAACCACCAGAAAAGCGCACAGAAATAATCAACTTTATCAATGGTCAGGATATTGACATCTTTTTTCTGACAAAAACATGGCAATAAAACATCAGGCAGTGAGCCAAAGTGCACGGATCTAACACCCCCCGGTTACTCCATCAAGTCATTCCCCCACCAATCCTGTGGAGGTGGAATTGCTGTCATCGCAAAGAACTCCATACTCCACCATCTTAACTACGCTGCAACCTCCAATTTCAACCACACATCGTTTTAACTGGTCAAAGCCACCCTCACAATGGAACAAATGTCAGTCCATTTTTTGTGCCTCTACCACCCTCCTCCTAGTCAAGAAACCAAGCTGACTGAATCTCTCTTTTTGGAACAGTTTTCTAACCTCCCAGAATATGGAAATTAGATAGGTGGTAGCCTGATTATTCTTGGAGACTTTAACTTTCACTTTAACTGTCCTGGAAACCCATACACTTCAAAATTCGTAGATTCCATTCATGTTTTCAACCTCAGTCAGTCAGTTAGCCAACCCATCCATAAACATGGTCACATTTTGGACTGGATTTTTCATAGACCTGATGATAATATTCTACAGTCTTCATTGGTGTTCCACGAACTTGCATCAGATCACATCTGTGTCATATGCCATCTTGACATATCAGTTCCTAATCCTCCATCTTTGTTTGCTACTAAAAGAAACCTAACAACTTTGTTACCTCCTACAGCAGAACAACTTGATAAGTGCTTGCATTCATTGCTTGACGAACATGCCCCAGCAACCAAGTGCATAGTATCCATTCAAAAGTGTTCTCCATGGTATAGTAGTGGTAGAGACTAGCTTCGCACTGCTTAAAGAGAATGCCATAATGCTGAGAGGCTTTGACTCTCATCTGGTCTTACTATTCATAAGCAAATCTATGAAGCCACTAAGAAGAATGTCACAGACATAGTTCATGCAGAGAAATCAACCTATTTCAGTACTAAGATCACTAAAGTTCCAGCTGCAAACAGCTCTTTTTTATTACTAACAAGATAATGTCAAGCAGCAAATGTACACCATTTTCAACAACCTTCTGCCTGGTAGAACTTCCAGACCTGTTTGCAAATTTCTTCCATGACAAAGTACAAACCATTAGAGATCAGCTTGACAACACAGTTTCACTTGACTCATCATCACCACACAATTGTGATACAGAACTTCAAAGACAACCCAGGCCTGAGCCATTTTTTTTTTTAACCACTAGTCCAGGACAAGCGGTTTCAGAAAATTTACTTGTCTCACCTTACTCTTCACTTGTCCCACCTAACTCTTCACTAGTCCCACCTTAATTTTCACTGGTCCCAAAATGGTAATCACTTGCCGAGATTTGATGAGATGTATGTATTTAATCCACAGAAAAAACAAACGAAATAATATAAAACATAATTATTTCTTAAAAGAATTTAATTTTTCAAAAACATTGGTTGTTATACATTTGGCTTCTTCAGGTTCATGTATATGTTTTAGCTGATGGATTTGAAAAAATGTCCATGTATATGTCTGCCACCTGCACCAGCACTAAGCCAGCAGTTGATAGCTGTGTCTGGGTTAAAGTCCTCAAGCTCTGGTAACATCACTAAAATCGGCCAATGTAAGACCCACTTTCTCCAAACCCATTTCAATGCCTTCCTTTACTCCCAAGGCATCAGCTGATTTCAACTCTTCAATTCTGACAAATGAGGTTTTCAGTTTTCCAATGTCCAGGTATCTTACATGCACAATTTCTTGCTCTGATACTTCCATCAGCAAGAATGAAAAGGAATTTACTGGAATTCAGACTTTCCCTAACTTCTTCTCTCAAGACTTCACTGATTTTCTGCACATGCTGGCTAGTGTCATGCATATATTGTGCTACACAGGCCTTGTGGGGTCCAGACATGTCATGAGACTTGATTGGTTCAATCCTAAATTTGTCATTTCCACTGACAAATACACTGGGTGAATTTCCAACCTGTGCCAGTTTTTGGATATTGTTTGCAATAACTGCAAAACATCTTTCCTTCCAAGTCAATACATTCAAGCCAGGGATAACAATCAACCCAATGCAGCTGAAAATTTCTATGTCTCTTAGTAGTGTCATATTTGACATTTTTTGCCATCACGGATTGTTGCTTATGTCTCTTTGGAGAAATAGCTACTGCACACTCAGTAGCAGTCTTATGTTTTATCCCTCCACTTTCAAACAAATTTTCCTTCTCTGAATCACCCTTATTACCTTCCTTGCGAAAATAATTTAGCAAACTCATTTTATCCACAGAGTAACTATCAGCTTGCTTGACAACTACTTCTAAAGTGATCATAACATACATTTTCTCTTTTCAATACGAAGAGACAGCTCATTAATTAGCATAATTGTTTCGCTTCAAACGCAATATCGCACGTGGAAGTTAATCATCTGTATAATCAATTATAAATTAAAGAATCATTACTGTCATTTAATCAGTTCATAAAGGAAACCAACACTGATATCTGTAAAGTACCTTTCATTAATTTAATTACACTGACTCGCTGGATTAAAATCATAGTGAGCCGCTCATGGTGATCTGGCTTGAGTAAACACAATGCAACAAAGCCGCTTAAAACACTGCTAATTGATCATACTGGCTTTCTTTTGTTTGACGTGTTTTGATTTGCCGATAATTTGGTCGCTTAGCCCAATATGCAGTCATGCAGTAACAAGATGTAAATGTATACACAAAGAGGGGTAGAATCAAGTGTTCAGTACACCTAGAGGGCATGATTGGCCAAATAAAGGTAGATATAGCGATTAAAGCACGAAAATTAAGACTTGCCTGACTTTTTTAAAAAGCACTTGTCCAGGACTAGCGACTTGGAAAATTTTACTTGCCCGACTTCGAAAATGAATAGTCCGGGATGTCGGGCTATGAGATTTGCTCAGCCCTGCAACCTTTAACAGCCTTTGAGCCTGTCTCTACTGATTTCTTACATACAATCCTGATGAAGAGTGCCACAAAGTCATGTGAACTTGATCTGATTATGACATCACTGCTGCTTGAGTGCTTAGATTCAATATTGCCTTCACTAACCGATGTTATTAATACTTCTCTCTCATCTGGGGAATTCCCATCATTTTTCAAAACTGCCATTGTAAAGCCTCTGTTGAAGAAACCAACACTTGACCCTAACAATTTTAAAACTACTGCCCTGTTTCTAACCTCCCATTCATGTCAAAAATCTTAGAAAAAGTTTATTCTGTTCCAACTGGTATCTCATCTGAATTTAATTGTCATTTTAGCAATTTACAGTCTGCATATCGCCCTTGCCACAGTACCAAGACTGCCCTACTGAAAGTAGTTAACAACCTTCTCTCTGCTTTGGATAGTTGAAAGATTACAGTCCTCACCCTTCTTGACTTGTCTGTAGCATTTGACACAATAGACCATGATATATTACTTCACCATCTCCAGCATGTATTTGGCATTCGCGATACAGCTTTACTATGGTTCAAGCCATACTTAGTAGACAGGACACAAATTGTGTCCATAAATGTAAAACATTCCAGCCCAGTTGATCTATGTTTTGGTGTACCACAGGGGTCTGTTCTTGGACCCGTTCTCTTCATTCTGTACACTCAGCCCCTCTCAAGTGTCATAGACTATCATCTGGTGTCTCAGCAGCTGTACACTGATGACACCCAAATTTACAAATCTAGCCACCCAACTGAAGTTGTTGCTACCATCCAAGGCATAGAGAGGTGCATTTCCGATGTGAAGTTATGGATGACATGTTACAAGCTACAGATGAATGATGATAAAACTGAAGCCATTTGATCACCACACAAAGACTTTCTCATTCCCATCAATTACCTCAAACAATAAGTATCAGCAACACCAACATTAAATTCATACAATCAGTACGAAACTTAGGTGCCACTCTCAACAGTACTCTCTCATTACACCAACATGTCATGAACATATGTAAGGCTGCATATCTGGAGCTGAGACGTATCAGCTCCATTCGCAATTTTCTTTTAGTTGATGCCACTAAAACACTTATGTGTTCCTTAATACTCTCTAGACTGGACTATTGTAATTCTGTTTTATCTGGTTCATCTCAGTATCTTCTACAGAAACTTCAAAAAGTTCAAAACATAGCTTCTTGGATCATCCTTAGAGTATCAAGAACCGAGCAATCCTCCCCCCATCTATCTACCTTCCACTGGCTACCTGTTCACTCTAGAATCAAACACAAAATCTGTTCTCTATGCTACATTTTGTTGACTGCCTCCAGTTCAAAATACCTATTGGACCTCGCCCACATGTACACCCCTTCTAGATACATATGCTCCTCTTCCGACACTTGTATTCTCGTTATTCCCACTATCAAAACGAAGTCCTACGGAAAACATTCTTTTGCGTACCAGGGCCCAGCTACCTGGAACGAATTGCCTCTTGAACTTAGACACAATGACACTGTGATCTCATTCAAAAATGCTCTCAAAGTCACCTATTTCAGCTGCAAGAACAGACATAAAACATAGCAATGTTTCCTTATCTTTATTATTTTCAGCATGTTTTTTGTTTGTAATTTCATGGTTTTTGTTTTTGTAATCGCGTCCATATATATGTCCTTATGTGTTAACTAATATTGTAAAGTGCTTAGAGCTTCTAAAGATTAAGCACTGTACCAAGTCCTCATTATTATTATTATTAGTCATAAATGAATCTTTATTTTGTATTTACTAAATGCATGTAATTTGAATTGGCTGTAAAGTTGGGAACTATTTTGTTTATTGGATGACAAGTTAATTGGTAATTAGGCATACTGTTTACACTAAGTATCCCGATATTGAAATGGGGAAAATTCAGTTTTAATTTTCTGCTTTAAAACAAAAAGAAAATAAAGAATATTTATATAGAAGATGGGTTAGTAAAGTTTATTCAGTCCAAGTAAAAATTATTGATACTTGCCAAATGGCAAGTGGACTTTTAGAGATTTTAACAAGGTGACTTTTGAAATATTTTTTTCTTAGGCAACAGATAAGGCTGTGCAGGCCGCAAAGAATGATTATGAAGCCCTCAATGCTCAGCTATTAGATGAGCTACCCAAACTGTACAAGCTGGCCTTCCAGCTATTCCAAGACTGTGTAGCTGCTTTTGTCCATGCCCAGCAAGAATTCCTGGAGAAGAACCTGAAACAGATGTACTCAGTCATGGATGTAAGCAGTCTTTTTTATTGTCAGTTGCATCTTGCAGTAATTTTTCACCCCACCTATCTGTCAGGCATGAGAGTATATGTTATGGCCCAGGTATATATATCAGAAGTCTGGAAAAATTGTGAACTGCTATCAGACATTTGAACTGTAAGAGAGAGGTTACCCCACCTTCACCTTCATCTTACCTCGGTAAGTGCACTCATATATATATATATATATATATATATATATATATATATATATATATATATATATATATATAAATATATAAATATATATATATCGTCTTTTATTCAAGTTTCCAAGGCATCATGCAGCTGTGCAATTTGCCATTATAATTGTCCTTTTGTTTTCTGCTTCAATCACTTAGATGTGCATATGCCATTTGACACCTGTACTCCTAAGGAACTATTTCATCTTTGGAGAGGAAAGGGGGGTGCTGATTGGGATTTTCTTCCCAAGGAGGATATTTTTTTTTTTTTTATTTCAAGATTTTAAAAAATTCAACTAATTTGATTGGTAGAATTAGTTATTTTTTTCTGCAAATCAGAGCAAGAGTATTTTCCCAAATTTTTTTGGAGCTGGAAAGTTTTTTTCCCAAAAATACAAGGAACTCCCCTCCACCACCACCCCCAACCCCCAATGAAATAGTCAGACCCAAAGATAACTATATCATAAGATGTTGGGTAGCTATCTAGTCACTAACTTTGGAACATAACCATTTATGTCATAGGGGTGGAAGAGTTTGCTTTTGCAAGCAGACTTTATACTCCCAGGTTTTGCTGTACATTAAGTACAAAGCCATAGTAATCACTGTAGATTATAATCAAAATTGGGATTAGTTCACTTTTTCTTTTCACAGTCTTGTCGAAAATCACAGATCCCTCTTTAATCATCTAATTGAATGTTCTACTCCCAGATTTGGCTGCGGCATGGAAAACTATTTCTCCATTCAATACATTTCCTGATCACATTAGCGTTATGAAATAAGCTCTGTTACCTCATGAATCCAGTAATCCCTGAAAGATGAAAATTTCATCTTTCCTGTACATATATATAAGGGAAGAAACTCTTATCCATTTCCTCCCCTTACAACCACTAGGTGGCTACTGGTTGTTTTAAAGTTTAAACTTTTGCTGCAGTACAATCGACATCATCCTGCACTGTCTGTCTCTTTGCATCCTTCAAGATCAGGTTGTATATTAGTTTCAGTGGAATTGGTAAAGGAAACCAGACTTACTTTACAGCAGTACCTCAGATGTTTTAAACTGCCCATATTTTTCATGCAAACCGCCATCATGATCAAGCTGTTGCTTGTAATATTTTCTAGAAATGTAGTCCAACAAACAGAAACATGTTGAAGGTGAAAGTTACAATAAGCCTCGTAAAACGTTTTAAACAATCAGATTCTTGGGAAAAAGCAGGAAAGGTAACAGTTATGTTTATTGAACATCATGTCATGTTGATTTGAGTAGGTCTCATGGCAGAAGATGATTGCCATTGCCACATGAAATTGAAAAAAAACAAAGATAACATCAAGTTGAAAGATCTAGCAAGAAGCCATTGAGCTCCATGGGATTTGGAACTGCAGTTTCAGAAACTGTACTGGAGGTAATTAAGCCCTGAGTGTACTTTACAAAATGTTTAGATGAATATAATGTTTGCCTCAGTCTCAGATCACACTTCTGAACTTATTAAATGCATGTTTTCCAAGTTGACAGTAGCAGTACATGATATTTTGTTACACCTTACTGAAAATTGGTCTAACTTACAGAAAAAGTATCGACTGCCTTACTGAGAAGGTCTTGTTAGGGTTGGCAGGTCTGCTGTGGTCCAGACAACCAGCAAACCCATTTGAGGTCGGCACAACTTCCTCACGGGCATGGGTTTAATGCTTTCACTGCATTCACCAAAGTTTTATCCTCAGTAATGAAAAGTCACTCTGTTCTCCTTATCTGAGTGCCCGTTGGTTGTGCTGTCTTCATATTAGGAGAGTGGTTTATCCATCTTATAGGGAATTCATCCAATCTTCCCTTGAAGGATGTCAGTGGTAGAGATTGGATGCTCATGCATTTCCTCCTCCTCTTACCTATTCTTCAAATGTTAATGTTGATCAGGGAATGTATTCGATGGAGAAAGTAAATTTGTAGTAAATTATGTTTCAAGAATACTTAACCAATCATATTACTATAAAACCCTCCCACACATCCCTGCAAATGCAGGCATCTTCATTGATGTCACTCAGCTTAAACTGGTAAACAACCAGTATCTACCTTGCAGTGGTAAAGAGGGGTAATGAGTAAGAGTTTCTTCCCTTTGTATGATATATAGACAGGAAAGATTACATTTTTCTTCTTTCCCGGATTACTGGATTCAAGATGTAGCGGACCTTATTTCCTAACATTAATGTGATTGGGTATGTATTCTCTTAGAAACATAATTTACAAACAAATTTACTATCCTGATTTAAAAGTTACAGCCCTAAGGCAGTTTCACACCTGTTGCATTGGTATTAATTGTTATAGCAAAGCCAGACAATGTAAAGATTCTGCTAGATGCTTGACAGTATTTTTCTTTTAAAATTACCATATATATTCATGTATAAGCTAATACCAACTGCAAACTGCATAGACCCAGATCTGCCATTGCATAATGCACCAGCAGATCTGGGTCTATGCAGTTTGTAAGTACTAATTAGTAGAACAAACAACATAGACCCTGATCTGCCGGCGCATTATGCGGTGGCAGATCAGGGTCTATGTTGTTTGCATTTGGACCCGAATTTTACGCGAGTATATACGGTAACTAGTTAACACAACTCAGATTGGTCATTTGTTTGCTTCAATGATCTTTACTTTTCTATTGTTCTCTACTTTTATTTTGAAACAAAGCCTTCTATTGTATTTATTGTTATTGCAATGCCGACATTGTAGAGTGAAGATTCTGTTTGGTGCTTGACAATATGTATAGCTGGGATCACTTGGGCATAGAAGTATATATCATAATCTGATTTGTTGGTGGATTTTACTGTTGCTAAGTTAAATATAAGAAAAGGAACAAGATTTATGTTTATAACTATGAATGTCTGACAGGAGTATATTGCAATATGTGAAAATATTGTTACCATTGGACATGCCTTTTTCTCAAAAACAACTGGACTATTGTTGATCGAATTTGACAGTGAACATGAACATTCAGGAAATTAGACCTTCCTGCAGATTTTGTCACTCCTCTATCAAGTATAGCTGCCACTACCAAAAAAAAAAAATTCTTAACATATTTTGATCAAATTGGACAGTTTGGAACCTGGATCCAAGAGTTTTCAAATGAGAAAGATTGATGCCAATCCACCTTTGTAATATGGCTGCAGTAACTAAAAAAATAAAACTTGAAATGACTTCTCAAAAACTGCTCAACTGATTTAAACCAAATTTTATGGGATTATCATGGCATCATGGTTTTGAAACACCAAATTATATTGAATGTTTTATTTGCAAATGTTAATTTATTCCTTTCCTGTCTTGATCTGTTTCTTAAACATTGTTGCCTGAACAGACATGAAATGTTCACACATTGTACCAAAGATAAGTGACCATGATCTACGTCTGTACCTGTTTTGACAGCTTGCAGTAGCGGGGGCATCTTAATTTGGGCCTGTCTGTCTATATTTATATGTGTCCATGTATCCATCTGTCCCAAGATGCTTTTTAACACAATTTTACACAAAAAACACTTTCATTATATGACAGCTTTTCTCGATTTTTTATATAAGATTTTTTAATTTTTGGACTTTTAGGTGAAAATGTTCTTAACACTGTTGTTCAAAAATAGCCAGCCAGAGTCACATTATATTCAGTAAGCATGTTTCAGAGTTTTTGCAGAAATCACTACACATTAAAATCTTACCACTTCATACAGCAGTGCAGTAACATGAACAAAATTGGCCAGTGTGACTATTATTTACTGTCCCTTGTAGATCAAGATATTGACAGAAGAGGGTGTCATTGAAACCTTCAGCATCAAGCACACAACAATTGTCGACAGATTGGCCATTCTCAGCTTCATGCCAAAGAACTTCAGTCCCCGTGTGGCAGACCTCAAACAAGACATTAAGAAATCCAAACGACTTTCACTGGATCCACAAATGACTAAGGTTCCTTCAGTAAGTAGCATCATACTTCTTCAGGGTAACAAATATTTTGTATCAAATCAAAAATAGTCATCTTGTAGCATAGTAAACTGTAAGCAGCAAATTAAATTTTGATCATATGAAAAAATACAAATACTGTGAATTCACAATTTTTTTTAGGAGTATACTTGAGTCACCAGTTCCAGTATACTTGATTTGCCAGTACCCAGTACCAGGTATACTTGATTCACCAGTACCCTGTGTACTTATTCACCAGTACCATGTATACTTGATTCACCAATACCAGGTATACTTGATTCACCAGTACTAAGTATACTTGATTCACCAGTACCTGAGTCCCCAGTACTGGGTATACTTGAGAACTTATTGTATTGTTATTTCACTTCTTGCCATCATATTAAGTGATGATGTAACCACATTTCTTGCCAATGCAAGTTGGAATTTCTTGCCTGTAATTGGGTCATTTTGTTTGCTATAATGTTTGTTTTTATGTAAGCAACATAAGTAAGAAAACTAGAATTTGTCAAATCTTGATTTGTCCTACAGACCCATACACCCCAGTTTTTTAAGGAATTAATTTATCTCATCTCTGAAGCTTTAATTTAAGCAATATTTTTGTGAACATAAAGAAGACCATGTTCATAATCTCTATTAATTTGGCAATATCAGTTATTTTTGTGTTCAGTGGTAAACTTGTAGGTACAATATATGGAAGCTCTTATATGAGAAGTACAAAATATTTTTATATTTGTACGTGATAAATGGTTGGAATTTTGTTCTTCTTCTCTATCATAATATTTTGCGACAGATTTACTCCAAATTGCATTTTATTATTTCATTCTTAAGATTATTTTTGGTCCTTAACATTTTTGCATCCTCTGTCAGTAGTATAAAGGCACATCTTGGCCCACATAGAAAATATCTGCAGGGTGCTTAAGAACATGTCAATTCTCCAGTCCATTGAGGGTGGTAGAATTTCACATCCATTCGTTGGGTTAAAAAATACATCCAGGGTCTCGTGGGTAAAAAAAATACATCCAGGGTCTCGATTTCATTAAGGCAAAAAATAACAAAGGTACATCTGAAAGTCAATAAAACATTTATTCTACACTTCTCACAGTTTGAGACTTAAGGGCATAAATTATAAGGCCACTGGGTAATAGTAAACCAAGTCTGCCAATTTTAATGGATTCAGTGGTTGCTGCAAACCATTTAAAAAGCCAAGAAACAATGATCCATCTATGGGAACAGTAGGACCCCTTCTTTGGAACAATAGGACCCCTTCCCCAATTAATGAATTTAAGGACCCCTTCTTTTGGAACAATAGGACCACTTCCCCAATTAACAAATTTAATTACGAAACAAAATGTCATATTATTTTCAAAAAACTAGACAAATTGACAACCATGAAAACAAATGAATTCACAGTACATGTAGTTGTTACTAAACCCATAGACCTAGTTTATTTTTCTAGTTTATTTTTTATGTGTAAAAATTTCTTCCAATTATCTCAGATTAGAAGTTATAAGGACAATATAAGAGAATGAAAAAAAACTTTGTTATGGTATTAAAATGGTGCACAATGGGCATCTTGACTGACTGCAAATTTTTACATATCTAGTCTTTCCATAAAATATAAATACAAAAACATTTAAATATCCTATTATCCTTTAATACTAAATTTCTTAATCTGTAATAATAAACATGTAAAAAGGTAAATCTTTCATCAATTCAGCTATTTTGCCAAAAAATTAGCAGTGATGATAGTTCAAGATATTGTGGTTGTTCACCTAGCCCTGTTAATCAATGTATATAGTATGAAAACTTTTAAGCAGTCACTAAATGCATGCATGTGATCCACAAGTCATTGTATCCTCTTATGGCACCCATGATGCTGACATTGAACTATTTCGTATTCAAAGAAAAATCAGTTCTCAAATTATGGTTCCTATTTTAACACATTTTCAGATTTATAAGTGTGCAGTATTTCTCCCATGATAAGACCAGGGGGTCAATCTAAATTTCAGAGATGGATATTCTTAGTAAATATTTGCAAAGTGTTGTAAAATGGAGGTGGGCATATTCTCAAGGATGGGCCTATCATTTAATAAATTTGGTATTTGTTTGCTGCACTGTGCATACATGCTAACCATTATGCTTTTGACGTAATCATTTCGTTTTTTTTCACCTAACTACATCTTATGCTTGCCTGTATATGGATTACGCTTTTTTAGTACATTAAAAAAATAAAAAGCTGTGCTTGTCATTTTTATTATCATCTCTTTAATCCTACACATCATTAAAATTTGAGAATATTCTAAAAAAAAAAAAAAAGAAAAAAAAAGAAGACTGCTACATGAGAATAGCATGAAAGTACATTTGTCCATCATAGACCTACATGTATTTTCCTTATTTTCTATTTATAGCAGCTGTATATGAGACATTTCCAAGAAAACAAATGGGTTTCTTCAATTTGAAAACTTGCTTCACAGATTCATTATATTTTGATAACATATTTAGGTAGCAGACCAGTCTATACTTAAAAAGAATGGCACCAGATGTAGTGAAAAAGGCTTCATCGATGTGACTCATGGATGTTATATGACTGAAACATGTTAGAGGGAAGGGATCTTTTTAAACTTGTCAGGATTTTTTTTTTCCTTGTGTTGCCAGTTGTTTAAAATTCTCTAAGTCACAATCAAGAAAATTCTCTGTATACCTATAGTAAGCAAATCATTTGAGGAATGGGCAGTATTTAAGTCATTGATGTTATCGGACTTTTATTGTACACTTTCTAACAGATGGAGGTTGCTCCACAGACTGAGGGACAGAGGATCTATGTCCTAGAGAAGCATGCACCAACCAAAGTATTCAGAGTCACTCAGACTTATACAGCCATTGATTTAATGGACATTTCTGTTTTTGAAGGAGATCTAGTAGGGGTATTAAAAGAACAGGACCCTATGGGAAACAAGGAGCGCTGGTTTGTGGATAATGGAGGTAAGATCTTTGTTCAGAAAGGTCGCTGGTGACAAATGTTAGTGTTAATTGTGCAACTCACCATGACAATTAATGAATCCAGAAAACTGAGAAAACCAATCCCAATCATTAGCATATTTCTTTAAAATTAAAGATATTCTTTTGTTACGTTTTGAAAATTTTTTATAACGTTTTCAGTTTATTGTCAAAATCTCATGAAAATAGGATGAAAAAAATGAAAGTTATAATGACTTGAATTCATACCATATATACTCATGTATAAGCCGATACCAACTGCAAACTGCATAGACCCAGATCTGCCATCGCATAATGCACTGGCAGATCTGGGTCTATGCAGATTGTAAGGACTATTCAGTAGAACAAACAACATAGACCCTGATCTGCTGGCGCATTATGCGACAGCAGATCAGGGTCTATGTTGTTTGCATTTGGACACAGCTTATACGTGAGTATAGACAGTACTTGTTATACAGCACAACTACTTTGGTTGTCCGCCATCAGTTAAACATGTGGCAACAATGCCTGTCAAGCTTGTTTTACCTTGAGTGAAATTGTGCAATATTTCACACATTGCTCTTCAGCCTTTTGGAATGCCAAATAAACAGCTATTTGACTGACAGGCAGCTGGAGGTAGGTGGATGGTTTGGTTTGGTTTAGTGTTTTATGGCACAGCAACACAAGTATGTTATTTAGTGCTGTGGCAATTGGAGTAAAGTGCCTTGCCCAAGGACACACCATGGTAACCAACCTGGGCTGATCCAATGGTAGGATTCAAACCTACACTCTTTTGGTTGCGAGTTTAGCACGCTGACAACAAAGCCACTAGGACAGTTCATTGGGCCTATATCCCTGAGTCTGCAGGGAGGTGGATGGAGTTTAGGGATTCATCATTTAATCCATTATTACATTAGCATTATAATATCATTCTACATCTAGGTTGTGAAGCACTAGGAACAATGGGAAAGATTTGACATTATTATGATCTGATTGTTTTGCCATTAAATAATATTATATTCTTTGACAGCTACCAAAGGTTTTGCGCCAAAGAAAATACTTTCAAGTTACAAACCCTCCCCTACTCAAAGTAGAATGCCATCAGCTACAGGAAGTGCTAATGTAACTCTCCAGCCAGAGTCCGGGAGTGTTCATTATTCTTCACAGCTCTCTCCCAAAGGAGGGAGCAGTCAGTATTTTGCCGAACAATTTGTGACACATTCAGGAGGAGGAGGAGGAGGCAGCATGTTAAAGGATGTAAAAGAAATGGACATGGAATTTGCCTTGGATGAAGATATGTGTCCTAATTTGCCAGAAGAACAAACAGATTCACAGGATCAGCTCACATTGTCAGCTCCAGCACATGAGGATGATGAGGTATATTTTAATTAAACTAGCAAACATTATTCTTTAGGCTGAACATATAAGTTAGCTATATATTACTACAGGGTACCAAGGTTATATTGTATGTTTGCTTTTTTCAGTAGAAAGGATTTTAGAAAGGGTTATAATATAATAACTATAATAATACGAAACAGTTTATATGTTGAGGGTAACACAGTATACGCTAATCTTCCTAGAGGCCCTTGTCAGTACTAATATAACAGAAAAAAGCAGCTATTGAGACACATACAAAATTTATCAGATGTAGCAAAAAAATTCAGGGCATAGCTGTGATAAAATAATAGCTGCTTGAGATGTGAGGGCTGCATTTAAATAATTTCAGTAGCTTCCATGTTGCATCTCGACTTTACACCACATACCTTCACCACACTATACATGTGACTTGAAACAGAGAAGAGTTGGATTTTCAGGGTACCAAAGTTTGAATGCTTTTTAAGTTCACAATCACTTTAAGATACAAGTGGTTTGGGTTGCTTTTTTTCATACAGTCACGAGAAATCAGAGGATTACTTGCAATTAAAGCTAGAAAGAAATGTATTTATTTTTACATCAAATTATTTGGGGATAAAATTGAATTAAGGAAAAAATCCTTTTTCTTCACTTGTGTATTTAAAGATCAAATGTTCATTTCACTAAGACATAGAAACAAAAGGTTTTTATTTTCCCTGCCATATTCTGTGGAGGGGGGTGGGGTGATAATGTGTTATATATAGTCCATCGTTCACATAGGTCCATATGTAACTAATGTTGTTTCCACTCAATAACTTTTGAACCAAATTTGACACTAGGTTTTATATTAGGGAGACCTACCATATGTACTCGCATAATGCGCCAGCAGATCAGGGTCTATGTTGTTTGTTATACTGATTAGTCCTTACAAACTGCATAGACCCAGATCTACTGGTGCATTATGCAACGGCAGATCTGGGTCTATGCAGTTTGCAGTTGGTATAGGTTTATACACGAGTATATATGGTTAGTTACAGTAGGTTTGATTTTCACCCTTTTCATCAAATTTTACTGAATTGTGGCCAATGTTTGACTTAGAAATTTCTTCCTTATCATCATGAATATTGCTTCTGCTCAATAACTTTTGAACGACTTGATTGATTTTAAGCAAATTTGGTTTTTGGTTTATATCACAAAGACCTAAGTCAGTTTCAGTTTTCATCTTTTCTCGTTAAAATTTGACAAGTTATGGTTCCTGTATGATTTAGAACATTCCCCTTCCAAATATTGAATCAAGCTTTTTCAATTACTCATGGGGGTGGGGAGTCCTTGTTTTTGGTACACATTTATAGTTACTTGATAATTGGTACTCTTCACCTCATGCCAGCACCAAAGCTACATGCTATTACTAAAAGCTAGAGATAAACCTCTAAATTTTGAGGTTAAAAGGTGGCTGTAAAATAAAGAAGAAATATGTATTCATCCCCTTGCCACAAAGTTAAGAGCATAGCAATAACCTTAATTTATCAATTAATGCACAATTAGTCTCAAATTTTTTATAATGGATTGTTTTGCTATTTGGTAGGCTCTTTTTTTTACCAACAAATGAAGACGATCATACAATTCCACAGTGTGGCTCTGATGAGTTAGTTCCCTTTTTTAGAGTTGGAGCAGCAATGGACATTTGTTTATATCTTGTAAATGCAGCAAATCTCAAAGTTTTTGACAGATTGTTTTCATATTTGATAGGCTTGTTCGTTATCACAATAAGATGTGCATATTGTTCTTTTTCTTTTGTTCTGGATTATTCCTCATGGCAGCAGGTTTTTGCAACATCTTTTATCTTTTGTCTCATAGTGGATATTTACTTTTGGTTGGAGGCATTCATCTTGCTGTGAATTTTGGCAAGCAGCTTGAATTTGCCCTCTTTGATATCTAGCCTTTGCTTAACAGTTTATAGCCAGGATTCTGCTGATGTGCCATTGAACTCTATTGATATGTACATGTGTGCATACACAGATACATACCGTATATACCCGTGTATAAGCCGATACCAACTGCAAACTGCATAGGCCCAGATCTGCCATCGCATGATGCACCGGCAGATCTGGGTCTATGCAGTTTGTAGGAACTAATCAGTAGAACAAACAACATAGACCCTGATCTGTCAGCACATTATGCAACAGCAGATCAGGATCTATGTTGTTTGCATTTCGACTAGGCTTATACGTGAATATATTCGGTACATACACACACACACATACATACATACATACATACTTACATACATACATACATACATACATACATACATACATACATACATACATACATACATATGTACATACATACACACATACTGGCTACATTAGTGACCTCTTGTTAATTCTAACTTGAGGAAAACTTCAGTTCACAATTTTGAGGTTGAAATTCATCAAGTTCACTGCCAACAAAATTTGCTTGATGGTTTTCCTCTGTAAAGTTTCAGTTATACAGCTGCAATCCTCCAACATAATTTGTAATGGCATGCCCTTACAGATGGAAAGAAATCACTACTGTGTATACTCGTGTATAAGCTAATACCAACTGCAAACTGCATAGACCCAGATCTGCCATCGCATAATGTGCCAGCAGATCTGGGTCTATGCAGTTTGTAAGGACTAATCAGTAGAACTAACAACATATACCCTGATCTGCCGGCGCATTAGCGCCGGCAGATCAGGGTATATGTTGTTTGCATTTGGACCAGGATTATATGCGAGTACATTCGGTACATGTTGCATTAATGGCACTAATTACATTGTAGATGAATTATATATAATGTGAATGTATTATTTATCATTTACTATACTCTAGTTTTCTCATGCATTCAGAAGATTGTATTATCACAAATCCTGTATAACAAAAAAAAAATCATTAATATCAACAAGTGACACATGTTTGTTTATGAGCTGCATATTGATGTCATATCATTTCACTCTATTACATTTATTTGTTCAAATACATTTGCATTTATTGCAATGGCACAATATTCCCATTGTAATTTACTTCCACTGTTCACTTAAATTTAAATGTGGCAAAGCACTTCTATCACAGTATTTTACATTGGTAGTACATTTATGGAACCTGTTATAGGAACTACTCAGCAGATAACTCTGGGATCATTTATGTGTCGATTTTCGTGATTTTGTGAAATATGTACCCTTTTTTTTGGACACAGAAATTCATGAATAATACTGACGTGTCAGTTTTTAGCTCTACAGGTCGTAGACCAGAAGAGCTTATGGGATGGTCTTTCATCCGTTAGCACAAGTTTGTAATCGCTACTCCTCCTAAACTACTTGGAGGATTGCCATTAACCATAACACACACATTCATCCCATTTTCTAGTTGGTCCTAAATGAAAATTGTGCCACTTGGACATTCAATATTACTGCAACAGCAGCCATCTTAAAAATGTTTTTATCACTACTCCTTCTGAATGGATGATCATATCAACATGGGGTTTCCACTGAAAGATTTCTTATGATATCTAGTTAGTCCTAAATTAAAATGGTGCTGATCTGCCACCACAGGTCTTGTTATAGCAAACCATTCTGAACAGAAAGTCATTCTGATGTGTTTTCACCAAAAGAGTTCTTATGGTGTCTGTCTGGTTGGTCTTAAATGAAAATGGTGCCGATCTGATGTCCAATATGGTCACCTTAGCATCCATCTTGAAAATCTTATTACTGCTTCTCCAGAACAGAAAGTCATATTGATGTTGGGTTTTCACCAAAAGACCTCTAATGATATCTGCTTTGTCCTAAATGAAAATGGTGCCAATCTGACATCCAATATGTCCACCACAGCAGCTAATTTGAAAATACTGTTATCGCTGAAGAATGTCAAAGATGGTTTCAACACTCAGCAGTTAAAATGATGAAATGGACTAATCTTGAATTCCTGGAAAAAAATTTCACCCAGTAGAGCATCAGTCCCTTCAAGGGACTCTTGTTTTGGGAGAACATTTCATTGGGTTTTGATATTTGTTGTTTAAAGCAACCACAAAATCCTTAAAAATTGGTACATACATGTATGCATCTTGAATATATTGGTATAGTAAATTGTGTGACAATAATCCATTCAGTGTTATTTTATTAATTAAGACCCTATGTAAAGCACAGCCACTAGATAGTAAAATGCATTCTGTGCATGTGTCTTTATAAATTCAGTATACCGGTATACATGTACTAATCTTAATTGACTGCTATTAATTCTATTATGGCTACAGTTGCCAGCTGTAAGTATGATCCCTATATCCTCAATATACTGTGTGATTTTTAAATCCATACTCACTGAAACCTGTTTATAAAGGATACTAAGGGAGAAAGATAACATATGGTTTTAACTTCCCTGGCAATATCATTGGCTCAGATTTTGTATCTTAAAATGGAATATCTTAAATTCCACTTCAGCAAATATCTGCTTTGCTTTTCACACTTGCTTTTGATTAACTATAATCAGACCTTTGATTGAATGAAATAAAATCATCATGAAAAATAGGGTAAAATAGATTTTCCTTATGAATAAAAATTACCAAAAAGTAATGTTAATGACAACAACAATAGTAACAACAAAAATAATAATAGTAATAATAATAACAACACAGTTGACTTCTTTTGTAACGAACTTGCTTCTTACATAGCCTTGCATATGATAACGTTATTTTCAAATCCTGACAAACTTCTCAATTATGCATCTAATCAGTGTTTAGTAGTAATTTCTTTAATAGCATTTTCCTATCCATGGTCCCTGGGACTACGTTATACCTATGATTGATTATTATAATAATAATAATAATAATAATAATAATAATAATAATATAGATTTTATTTAGTTTTTGAGGTTGTAACATTTTGCGTTTCATTTTATTAGGTACTGTATACACTACTCCCTCATTTTAGTGCACCCTGATAACTCGGAAACCCCCTTTTAATGTAGAGGCAGATGTGGTCCCATTTTTAGCTCTTCTGGTCATAGCCTACGGAATGGTCCATTGTGAGTCATCCGACATCCATCCATCGATTAGCACAAGTTTGTTATCATTACTCCTCCAAAACTACTTGGAGGATTGCCATGAAACTTTACACATGCATTCATCTCAAGGACTACTTGATACTAAATGAAAATGGTGCTGCTCAGACATCCAATATGGCCACCTTAGCAGTCATCTTGAAAAATCTTTGTTATGGCTACTTCTGAATGGATGGCCATATCAACATGGGGTTTTCACTAAAAGACTTCTTATGACACCTATTTAGTTCTAAATGAAAATGGTGTCGATTTGATGTCCAATATGGCCACCATGGCAGCCATCTTACAAATCTTGTTATTGCTATTCCTCCTGCACTGAAAGTCATATCGCCATAGGGTTTTCACCAGAAAACTTCTTATGATGTCCTGAATGGATGGTCATGTCAGCATGGGGGTTACACTAAAAGACATCTAATGATGTCTAGTTGGTCCTAAATGAAAATTGTGCCAATGAGATGTTCAGTATGGCCACCACAGCAACCTTGATAATCTTGTTTTGGCTTCTCCTCCAGAATGGAAAGTCATATTGACATGGGGTTTTCACCCGAAGGCTTCTTATGATATCAAGTTGTTCCTAAATGAAAATTATTCTGCTTGGACATCTAGTATGGCCGCCACAGTGGCCATCTTGAAAATCTTGTTATTGCTACTCCTCCTGAATGGATGGTCATGTCAACATGAGGTTTTCACCAGATTTTTGATTATATCTGGTTGGTCCTAATGAAAATGGTGCAGATTTGGCATCCAATATGGCCACCACAGCAGCCATCTTGAAAATCTTGTTATTGCCACCCCTTCTGAACAGAAAGTCATATTGACATGGGGTTTTCATCAGAAGACTAATTGATGATATATGGTTGGTCCTCAATGAAAATGGTGCTGATCTGACCTCAAATATGGCCACCACAATGAACATATTTAAAATCTTGTTACTAATCCTCCTGAACTTATGGTCATATCAACATGGGGTTTTCACCAAAAGTCTTCTAATGGTATCTAGTTTGTCCTAAATGAAAATGGTGGCAATCTTACATCCAGTGTGGCTGCCACAGTGGCAAATTTGAAAATATTATTGCTCAAGAATATCAGAGTTGGTTTCAACGCTTAACAGTTAAAAAGAAGAAATGGTCTTACTGGTATCTTGAATTCCTGGAAATTCTTTTCAGAGAGTAAATCATCAGTCCCTTCAAGGGACTCTTGTTTTTCATATAGAACATGCACAAAATAGGCTTCTAATTGCTTAACATTTAAAAATCACATCAAAATTGGTAAATTAAAGCTTGATATATTGCAAGTTTTATTGTTGAAATCACCATAGTGCATGGAGATTTGGAATAGTTATAATGAAATTTGCCAGTTTTAAAAAGAAATTGTATATTTTGTAAGATCTTCTTTAACAAAAATATTTTCTCAATGAATAACAATATTTGATGAAATATTGATTAATGAAAATGTTGGTAAATGCCAACTGGTGGCAACACTATGAAATATATACCAATTCAGAAGTCTTGTTAGGTGAAATTTGTACCATAATTGTACCTTTTAATTGGTTTCATTGTAATCATCATAAATGTGATATGGCCTCTTCTATTCAAATGTGAAAAGAGTTGATCGACTGTTGGATCAATGCCATGTAAACTGAATTAAGTGTTTAATCCATGGCTAAGCTGGCTTTATTTTGACAACTGTTGAGAACTTAATTGTCCTTTGATACGATGACAAGCTAATTAAATGATTACTTTTCCCCAGCCGATTATGGTACATGAAAGGTGTTGAGATCACAGTAAGACCCAAGTATAGATCAGCCTTATTTCTTGCAGACAACTCCTAAGTATTTGCCTGTGACTAATGTTTGGCTTGTTCTTCAAACTTTGCCAAGATACATTTGCAAAAACTTGCAAATTCTTATAAACTGTATGTATTTCTGACTTTTATCATTCTTTTCAGTCCATTTTTTGTTGTTGTTGTTGTTGTTTAATTGAATATAGTTTTCCAGGACAGTGCAACTGCCATATGCCGAATGTGTTTATTAGTACAAATGACATGGAGTTGTACTAAGTCATCATTGCCATGTGCTAACAGTGAAGGAGTGGTGACATTTAAAATAGGAATCTTGAAGAAATAATGGTAATCGCACAAAGCTGTCCATATAATACGGTCAGGAAATCAAACACAGTTGATTCTGTAATCATTATTTTATTTTTAATTTACAAATTTTAACCCATACAAGTATAAATTTAACTTTAAAATGCTTACTGAATCAACTAAATCTGATTTCATGACCATGTTATACAGGGGTGGGGAAAGCTTCATGGTATTGCAAAATTAACTAGTGCAACGATATTGATGCATTTGGCTCTGGCTGTTTATGAGTGTAATTCTAGCTTTGAAGTTTTAGTTCATTTGTGTTTATTTTTGACCGATACATGTGGTTGATACTGTAAGGGAGGCAACTCAAACTTTCTGAATGCATGCATTTGTCAGTACTGCTTGTCAACTTGATTTATATTAAAAAGTTTGTCATCAGTTTATTAAATTTAGTTGACTTTGAAAGATATAATATCCAGTAATATTAAAATTGATTATACAAATATTGGTGTATGACAAGGAGATTATAATTCTCATGTATCAATGCAAGTTATCTTGTACCCATCTTTATGCTGTGATTGATGTTTATGGACCCTGTTGCTTGTAAGTTTTCAAGGGAGAGGTATATAAACAATTTGTTTGCACATATCACTATAACATAAACCTTCCTTCCTTACTTTTCTTACCACAAGCATATAAGAAGATGCTTACCACTGGAATCAGAGTTAACAATGTAATTGGTCCTGTAATGTGTATGTTTTCTTGCACATCTATAATTAGCATTATGGTCACATTTACAAATTTTACATATTCATTTAGATATTTTTTGTAACATGATTGTATCTTGAAATATTGCTGTAGCACTTTATATGTTGCATGATAGTGTATATATTTTATAATGACAACTTTCCAGTACATTTATGGTAGCCATGAATAGGTTGATTTTTAATCTTTTGTGAAAGCCTGGTCAGGGGGCATAGTTTTATTTGATAGCTGTAATGGCATATAAAATTGGGGTTTGTGTACTTTGACTGGCCTTGATATTCCAATAGAATGAAAATTACAAATGTAGCAGAATTAAAGCCTCCTGAGTTGAATTTGTAGTAAAAAACCTTTTGCATGTGCAGTTTACAATCTGATAATTTCAGTTTTTAAATTTGTTTTTCTTTCTTGTATAATTTGTTAATTGCCCTAATACATTTTGTTGTCCATGTAGAAGGAATAGAAATTAACCCAGCTCAAATAATAGTAACTATGTGTTTAACCTTCCTGTTGGGGAATTTACCTCTCAGAAAAAAAATAGAGAATGCTCTGTATTCTTATTTACATGAATATTTCTTTGAAATAAGCATTTTCTTCTTTGAAAAATTAGTGAAGATTAACATAGAACTTCAAAGTAAATGATGAAAATTTCATGAAAAATGGACAAGAAGTGTTGAAGTTTGAAAATTGTTTAATAGGTTAATTAGTAAAAGATATGTAGATGTGCCACTATGCCCCTCTTTGACCATATATCCAACCCAAACATATCGAGTTCAGATGTGATTAGATAAACATTCACACCTATCTGGGTAATTGGATTGGTCGCTTAAAATATGTTATGTGATAGTTGATTGACAGCTGTCATCAAGAGGTCAGTTGGTTCAGTGGCTAGTGCCAGTACTACGAACTAACAGATTACCCAACGGTAAAAGCCAATCTCTTCTTTACCTTATTATTGTTAAATAATTAAGTAACACTTCTATGATAATTTCTCAAAAGTTCTTGTTTATGAACTAGATGTACATCAGTAAATGTATTAGGAACAAATTTTAACACCTTATAAATTCTGGCTCACAATCATCATTTTGTCCATTCAAAATTTGAAACAAATATAACTGTATGTAGGATCAAAGGACAACAGACTGCATACATACAGACTGCATACATATACTTCTGTATATGTTGGTCATGTTGCAGAACCAGAAAATGCACAGCACCAAAATTTGCAATTCAAGCAGTTGTTGCATACGAGATCCTTTTTTTGTAGAATCTCCAATGTATGGTTACAATATCCAAGAAAGGCTTATATAAACTTTCCTCTGTTTTCCCATATTCTAATTATCTATATATAGCTAGAGTGATCATTTCTCACCCTCTGTTACTTACAGTGTACAAGACTTGCAGCAATCCTAAAGCATACCATATTAAACCTGTGAATAACCCACACTCTTAACTGCAGTTACCATAGATCCTGAACTGCTATCACATAGTATGCCATCAGCTCTACATCTTTTCTATCAATTCTACTGAAGCTTTTAAGTGAACAGCATAGATCCTAATCTACTGGGTACTGTCGAATGACACATAGTACACCATCCGCTCTATGTCTTTTCCGTGAATTCTACTCAAGGTTTAAAGTCAACAGCATAGACCCTAATCTGCTGGGTACTATGGAATGACAGATTGGGATCTACACAGATTACAGCTAAATGTGCATTATACACAGATGAATATATTACCTGTATTTATTTTCCATTGTTGCCATCTTTCATAGACTAGAAAAACCTAACATGGATAATCTTCATTTTATACTTGCCAACAGAAATTGACAGATTTGCAATAGTCACAGTTTGCTAACTTATAAGGAGATGTGTTAGTCACAATTTACTAACTTGTAAGCAGATGTGATTATAATTAGTCAAATCAAAATGTATCTATATTAATTTTTTTAGTCATAGACATTATCACTAATGTAATCAGAGCTTGTTATTCTTCTTTTGAAGAGATTATTTTTAGTTTTTATTTGTCCTTGTAGCTTCACACCCTGGGGTCCAGGGATGTAGAATAGGTAGCTTCACACCCTGGGGTCCAAGGATGTAGAATAGGTAGCTTCACATCCTGGGGTCCAGGAATGTAGAATAGGTAGTTTCACACCCTGAGGTCCAAGGATGTAGAATAGGTAGCTTCACATCCTGGGGTCCAGGAATGTAGAATAGGTAGCTTCACACCCTAGGGTCCAGGGATGTAGAATAGGTAGCTTCATACCCTAGAGTCCAGGGATGTAGAATAGGTAGCTTCACACCCAGGGGTCCAGGGATGTAGAATAGGTAGCTTCACACCCTAGGGTCCAGGGATGTAGAATAGGTAGCTTCACACCCTGGGGTCCAGGGATGTAGAATAGGTAGCTTCACACCCTGGGGTCTAAGGATGTAGAATAGGTAGCTTCACACCCTTGGGTCCAATGATGTAGAATAGGTCAGATATGCTCTCCTTCATGTTGTAAGAGGTAACTAGTGGCGGCAGGAGCTGTGGTGGCTTAGTGTTTAGCATACTGGACTTGAGACCACAAGGGTGTGGGTTCAAATCCTACCATTGGATCAACCCAGGTCGGCTACCATGGTGTGTTCTTGGGCAAGGCACTTTACTCCAATTGTCTCTGCACTAAATAACCTACTTGTATTGCTGTGCCATAAAACACCAAACCAAACCAAACCATGTAGCTCCTTTAACTTTATTGATAAATACAATCCTCAGAGAGTACTGCTCCTTGTTTTTGGAGACACCTGTGTCATAAAAAAAACAGTACAACATTTTATTCCATCCAGTTTTCTAAATTGTATTTAAAATAATTTAGATGTTACTGAGGTTACATATATTAACACCGGACTCTGTGTAAGGTAAGAGTAAAAATATTTTTTTACATTCATCTGCCAGAAATAGGATTCTAACCTGTATGTTGAAGTTAGGGACCTATTTTCCTGAGTTGTTTTTATCTCCATTGAATTTTGCATGACCTTTTAGTGATTTCAAGAAAATTTTTAAAATGCTATTACTGCCTATTGATGATAAGAATGTCAAACATTTGCACAAGATGAATGGAAATAAGGCAACTCAGATGCACAAATTAACAAGGAATCTACCCCACCAATGACCTTAACAATCTGTTTGCACTTTATTTCCTATTATTTTCATGTGGAAGCATGGCTGAGAATTATTGAGTGAGTTCGTTACAAAATAAATGGAAATAAGGCAACTCAGATGCACAAATTAACAAGGAATTTACCCCACCAATGACCTTAACAATTTCTTTGCACTTTATTTCCTATTATTTTCATGTGGCTGAGAATCATTGAGTGAGTTTGTTACAAAATGACATCATTCTGATCACATACCTGGTATTTTTCCTACTGACCTAGTTTGGTCTGATAATAGGTCTTTACATGATGCACATTGACCAATGAAAATGCAAGAAACAAGACATATGAGGGGTAAAGAAAAAATAATTATTCATTATAATTTTCAACTCATTGTTAACTACAAAAGAAATCTGTACAATTTTATGAAGAGAAACATCCATTGTACAAAATTTACATGCAATAAATAATTATGATTTTTATGGATTGGTGGTGTACAAAAATTAGAGGATGAAAAAAAATTGCCTTTACTACGGTGTGCAAAAAAATCAAGGAAAATACTAAATTATTTATTTTGCTTTTTCAGTTTTACTATGCAGAGTACCAGTTTGAATCTCGAGGTGGCAATGAAGTGTCATTATTTGAACATCAAGTAGTTACTGTGCTGGCAAAGCATGATTTGCAGGGAAATCCAGAATGGTGGCTAGTAGATGCAGATGAACACCATGGATATGTTCCCGCTGCTTATCTCAAGAAAATGCCCACCTAAACATTGTAATGTTGTGATACATAGAGAAATCGCTACTATTTTCTTTCAGTATACTGTATTCCACATATATAGTAGACACCTATTTGCAAACACCATAGACCCATGTCATATAATAAGCTTGCAGATCAGAGTGTACACTATTTCATCAACTACAAACAGCCAAGTGTCAGATCTGCCATCAGATAATGCATGAGCCTATCGCTTATAACTAATCTGCCATACACACTTGGCTTCCTCAGCAGAATGGCCACATTTGTGGGTCCAAAAAGGGCCTTTCTATTACTAACCCAGCCTCTTTTTACTGCCCACCTCAATGCCAAACCTTGAGTCCATGACGGCAAAACTAGCACCAAGGGAAGTCCCAGTAATGGCTGGATTTTGTGTGTTTATGCTGAAAATCTGAGGCCTTGCCATTCCTAAAGGTGTCAACATCTGGTTTAATTCGGCTGCGCAGGTGTTAAGATTGAATCCCCTAACCAATTATTACTCTCACCGAAAGTGCAGACAACCCAACACTCTGAATTTTGTTATCTCAAACCCTTTCCCATAGATGCCAACCATTCCAATTTTGGAAAAATCATTAATAATTTAACCTCAGATTATGATATTATTCTCACTGCAGTCAGATTCTGATTTTGAGTCCAATATAAGTTTATGTAGGTGAACCACAACTTGATCACCATTGTATCTAGAGCACATAAATGCTTGTACTGTCCGATTGTAATTCTTTTATGAAAGCATACCTAAGGGATTATTTCACAAAAGTAATTGAATATTGACCAATGCAAAATTATATCAGCTTAGTGTCCTTATTCACCTATGAAAATTCCAGAAAGATGATGAACCAAAAGCGGATGAGGATTTTACCATAATGAAACTAATTTCCTTTTAAAAATGAAGTGGTCATGAAGTAAAAATAAAAAAGTTTATTTGTTATGGGTAATGGATACAAAAACTTAAGTATTATAGAGATCTTATAGAAATTTTGAATCATTTTCACTGCAAAAATGTACGTCACAATCCATAAGTTTACTATTACAACAGTACTGGCATTCAACCAATCAGAAACTGTTGGTTTGCTTATTTCAACCAATCAGAAACTGTTGGTTTGCTTATTTCAACCAATCAGAAACTGTTAATTTGCTTATTTCAACCAATCAGAAACTGTTGGTTTGCTTATTTCAACCAATCAGAAACTGTTGGTTTGCTTATTTCAACCAATCAGAAACTGTTGGTTTGCTTATTTCAACCAATCAGAAACTGTTGGTTTGCTTATTTCAACCAATCAGAAACTGTTGATTTGCTTATTTGAAGAGGCAATCAACTCAGTTTTTATGCCTTTTGACTTTGATGGTGAATAAAATCCTTTCTAGACTGATATTTTTGTTCAGTGACTAGACATTTATTGCAAAAACCATGTTAACATTACTTTCCAAGAATTTATCTGGACTAATTTTAAGAAATTCTATAAGACAACTGGAGAATTTTAAAGCAAGATAAAACCCAAAGTAAATTAGAACTACTTGTGAAAAAGATACGCATTTTATTCACTTATTTTGAAATCTGATATTTCAGACTTATGAATTTCAGTTTATTCTTTGTGTTTTTTATCTTCAGTGCCAAGTTGGCACATACCTAAAAAGCATGAACTAATGTCTTGGTTTTCAAAGCAGTCTACTCAAAATACATGGAGATATGGCAGATTATGCATTGGAGTTATGTGTCTGGTGTGCACTACCACTAACTGACCAATCAAATGTCAACTGGTGTTATTAAATCAGCTTCTTTGTTGTAATGGTCTGCTAGTGGAGTGATAGGTGTAAAGTTGGCTTAAGTGTGTATTTCAGAGTTTTGGTGTTACATGGAATATTTCTAATTGTGTATGCATGTAATTTCAGTGATAATTTGTTCAGGGAAATAATTAAGTCTATTCAGTGCATAACTTACATGATGTTGAAATATGGCTGCATCCTCAAACATTTATTTCCGGCAGAAGCTCCACATCAAGCCAAAGTGGCCATTCACAGTTGATTACAGCATGTGCTACAGACATCTTAATTAAAATATGCAAGGCATTAACATTGGACTAAGACGATACTTTTGTAGTCTTTCCTGGATGAACTTCATCGTGTTACATGGTGGGATAGATGTATGTAGGAAGTATGTTTCAAACCAAGATCCACTTTAAAACAGTAAGATTTACTGCTTCAGATAAATTGTTGAATAAAAATTTGAAGTATTCCAATATTTAGCTCACCTCTACAGAGTAGAGGTAAGCTTTTGTACTACCCCCCCCCCCGGGCATGTCGTCGGCATCCTCACAGATAAAAGCACATACATATGTACACCATCAATGAATATGAACCATTCTTTCTTCCTAGGTTCCAGGTAACAGTTTGAAGTGGGTTTCATAGCACCTACCCCCGGGGGGGGGGATGAGGGAGCTAAATTTATATTAATCATCATTATACAGATTTTTTAATGCTGACAACTTGGCATGGTTCAGCAATCATGATTGCATTACTATGATAATAATGTATATATATATATATATATTTATAAAAGTTGGTGAGGGGGATGGATCTTGAAGAGTACTACGCCCTCATCACAGAAGTAGGTCACTGTGACCTATATTTCATTCTTCATTGACTTGGTTTCAGTCTCAAGCACTGTTTATGCCACAGTCATTAAACTAGGTGATTGTATGCATCCTTATTAGTACTACACCCTTACAACAAAAGGTCATTGTGACCTACATTTAATATTTTACTGGCTTATGTTAAGTTTTTGCCTGTAGCTCATGACATTGGTGTTTTATCTACTGTATAACACTGCTATAACTGGAATCGTAAAAAACACAGTGAGAGGATGCATCTTGATGAGTAATACACCCTCAGCTTAAAAGTAGGTCACTGTGACCCATATTTCACATTTGACTGTCTTTGGTTCAGTTTGATGATTTTACTTTTCATGCTCTAATGATTAAACAAGGTGATTGTATAAATCTTTCTTAGTATGACACCTGTACCAAAAAAGGTCACTGACTACATGAGTTTTTGGGATGTTATATGCATACTGTCCTTCCTTGAATCATGAAACTGAGTGGATGCATCTTGATAAATTTTACATCCTTTTTGCCAAAAGAAGTCTCGGTGACCTATATTTCATGCTAAAGTGACTTTCTTCAAATTTTGTGTTAAAAGTTCATTTCTTGGGTGTTGTTATGTTCCAATCATGAAACTTGATAATTGGATGCATCTCTGTTACTATTACACCCTTAAAACTGAAGATGGTCACATTTTACATTGATTCATCCATGCTAGACCGATATACATCCCAGCTTACTCAGAAGGCCCTTTCTGACCAATGTAGTTGTAAGTAGGAATAAATATGTTCATTCAGTGGTCAACTTTCCATTTTAATGACTATACCTTGTATATTGTGAAATTTTACCCTCTGCAGGTTGACTGTATTGTACATGTTAAAGTAAAATAGGAATTAGGTGAGTGGACTGCATGCTACATGCTTTGCATGTGAGGCCTCACCTCTAGTGGTTAATCAAGATAATTATTGATACAATAACTATGTACAGCTGGCTGTGGTTACTCAAAGTCAGTGACTTTCACCCATTAAAATCTGGCTTCTGGGTTGGACAATGATAATGGCTTTTCAAGGAAATTGTAAGAACAATGATTTGAAAAAATTCAGACAAAAACAAAGTTAATCGGTTTCTTATCAACTTATTACCACTACTTTGATATGATAGGAAAGGATGTTCCTTTTTAGTCTTTTATGTCTTTTATGCCCTGTCACAGTAGGTTGGTAGGTAGTTGTGTGGGTGGGTGGGTAGGTAGGTAGATTGATAGGGGGGTAGTTACATTATGTCAGCACAATATTGGCTATAATGTGCCAATTAATAGTTCAAATTTCAGATTTTAAATTGATTAAAGTTCAGTTGTAAAGATAAATAATTGCCAAAAAATATTTAGTTAGAAAAGGGGCAGAGGAGATCACTTTAGTCTGAATTTATTTTCTGCATGATAATGTTTACAATGGCTACTGGAGACTAGTGAAAGTAGAGGTGAGCTATATAATCATTGATTACACTCTGGTTATGTTTAGATTCCAATTTTTTAAAGTTGGCATTTGTGTTTCATATCGGTATGGGTTGTAATCTCTGCTTTTGCACAGCAAATGTTTAAAAAGATTTTTTTAAAAAATTTCCTGTTCTTTTCTGCATTTATTTTTAAAATCAATTGCACTTACAAAATACCACTGATATTGTATCTTTCTACTTATCTGGTGGTGGGGATGTAAAGATTAAAATCAAGGGATGGACAACTTTCCAAACCAGGAAGTCCATGATGGCCAATTTTTTTAAATTAATGGCAGCCCTGATAATGATGCAATATTGAAGTCATCTTTCAGTTAACTTGACATTTTAGCTTTGTCAAATATCGGCAGTACATTTGTAGTTGAAATGAGAATGTGTGTTTTTGTGTGCATACACACATGTGTGCGTGTTACCAATATAACCAAACAGGTTAAAAATCTAAATTATAATATGCATTTAACCAAATTACCTATGAAGTGAGTGTGGTCTTATATTACCCGTCATGTTGTATAGGCTTGCACAAAAAGTATAACATGTTAATGTATTAATTAATTAAAAAGATCTTTAGTTTTTTGCACCATTACCCACTAAGCAGATCCTGCAGAATGCTGGGATCATCTATTACATACATACTTCCCTTGCTCATTTTTTTGTATTTCCTACATATGCATTTATTTTTCAATCAAGAGAATACTGGTAGAAGGCATATGCAGGACTCACAGTACTAATTATATGGAAAAATGAAAACCAGTCTAGAAATGTTGAACATAAAATAGAGTATATATGGTTTGGAGGGCCATGATATGCCATGTTACGACAGTTATAACTTGCAAAATACATGTGGTATCTTATGAGGGCAGCGATTTGCAATGCACAATAGCCAATCAGATCGCATGTAATCTAGTCGTGGCCATTAAGACACTTGACCATCATGTTTGTGCACAAAAGTCAAACATCTTGATGACCAGGCACATAGTTGTTTATATCCTGCAATGAGAGTTAAAATTTCATCTTGAATTTCATTATTTTTACAGTTTCTTGCCATGACTGGATGGAAAATATTGTATCTCTTTCTAATGTCTGTTGGGGTTTTTTTTCATTGTTTTGTTTGTTGTTTTTTTGTTTTTTTTCACTAGTCCAACAGACTAGCTACGAGCAATATTCCATTAGTCCTCCAACATTTTTACTAACCACAGATGATGGGATTTGAATAATGTCAAACCTTGATATGTGCACCTAATTTTGCTTTATTTGTATGCAGAATTATCCAGATTTTACTTCATTAGCTATCATTATACTTGCGTATAAGTTGTATTAAACTGTAAACTGCACAGACCCAGATATGCTATCGCATAATGCACCAGCAGATCCAGGTTTATGCAGTTTGTTGGGCCTAATCAGTAGAACAGACAACATTCATCCTGATATACTGATGCATTATGCAACAGCAGATCAGGGTCTATGTTGCTTGCAGTTAGACCCGACTTGTATGTGAGTATATATGGTACATCTAGGCTAGAAATTTGCATCCTAGTAGAAGAATCATAGTTAAGAAGACCCTGAAATGTTTAAGTTCGGTGAGTCCAACTTTATTCTAATGCAACCTATAGAATGTCACAGTTTTTATACTTTGAGGTTGAGCTTCAGTATCATGCTCAAAAATGTTTGGAGAATACAGGGCCCAATGTAATATATGGTCTAATGTACTACAGGGTCCATTGTAATACAGGGCCAAATGTAATACAGGGCCCAATGTAGTACAGGGTCCAATGTAATACAGGGTCCAATGTAATACAGGGCCCAATGTAATACAGGGCCCAATGTAATCCAGGGCCCAATGTAATACAGGGCCCAATGTAATACAGGGCCCAATGTACTACAGAAATTTTTAGTACTTCAGCTGAAAGACAATTGAGTAAATAATAGCATAATTAGAATTGTTATCAAAATTATATAAAATGTTATTCATTTTTTCAGGGCATATATTTGGAATACATTTGTGTTTTTTAGCTCTGCTGGTCATAGACCAGAAAAGCTTATGCGATGGTCTGTTTTCTGTTGTCTGTCATCCATCATCTGTCATCCATTAGCACAAGTTTGTTATCAATACTCCTAAACTACTTGGAGGATTGCCTTGAAACTTGTCTGTCGTCCATCTGTCCATTAGCACAAGTTTGTTATCGATACTTCCTACTAAACTACATGTAGGATTGCCTTGAAACTTTACACACACATTCATCCCATGGTTTAGTTGGTCCTAAATAAAAATAGTGCTCCTCGGACATCCAAAATGGCCACCACAGTGGCCATCTTGAAAATCTTGTTGTCGCTACTCCTCCTGAATGGATGGTCATATCAACATGGGGATTTTGCTGAAAGACTTATTGTGATGTCTAGTTAGTCCATAAATGAAAATGGTGCCGATCTGACATCCAATATTGCTGCCATGGCAGCCATCTTGAAAATCTTATCACAACTCTGCTTGAACAGAAAGTCATATTGATGTGGGTTTTCACCAGAATTCTTATGATGTCCAGTTGGTCTTAAATGAAAATGGTGCCGATCTGATGTCCAATGTGGCCACCACAGCAGCCATCTTGAAAATCTTATTATTACTACTCCAGAATGGAAAGTCCTATCTTGAAAATATTGTTATCTCTACTCCTCTCCAAATGGATGGCTATATCAACATTGAGTTTTCACCAGTAGATTTTTTATGATACCTAGTTGGTCCTAAATGAAAATGGTGCCAGTCATACATCCAATATGGCTGCCATGATTGTCTTAAAAATGTTGTTTTCACTACTCCCCCGAGTGGATGATCATTATGACATGGGGTATTCACCAAAAAGACTTCTAATGATACCTACTTTGTCCTAAATGAAAATGATGCATGCAGACATCCAATATGTGTACTACAGCAGCTAATTTGAAAATCTTTTTACCACTGAAGAATATCAGAGATGGTTTCAACACTTGACTGTTAAAAGGAAGAAATGGTTTTATCTTGAATTCCTGGAAATTCTTGTCACCAAGTGGACCGTTATTCCCTTCGAGGGACTCTTGTTTAGTTTTACTTTCCATTTATTTTGTAATAAGTGTGTCCCTTCTCACATTCCTATATATGTATGATGATGTTTTCCAGTGTAGAACACTGATGGAAGATATCTCAATCTTCAGTTATATGACTGCTGTCTTTCATCATATGGCCATTCTGCTGTCAGCATAATGCTCACAAACTGGCAAAATCTCCCTGATTTCCATCAACACTTGAGCATCTTTTCACAGCAATCAAGATAAACTTTAATTGCAACACATTTACATCCTAAAACTAGCAGTGGTTGAAGGTAGTGTCCCATAAACAGGACATTTTGCATGGATTGACCTAGCTGCATGTACAGCTTCTGTAGTATAATTTAGAGACACAAAAGCCACTGTTGTAATTGTTATTTTTTTAATTTCATATTTTCATTATTATTTCTTAAGGGTAAATAATTTCCAGATCTAAGCTGAATCGAGGACTATATCATGAATTTTTGTTTGTGTCAATTAATTTATGGTTAAGAGTTGACTTTATTTTCTTTACCTGTTAAGATTTGTATCATTGCACAAGCTATATACAATACATGATTGAGAGACTGTGTATTGCCATTACCTTGGCAGTCTCAACCACTGTTCTTTGAATACTTATATATGTTTTAAATGTCGTTTAATGTTTACACAGAATTTTTCGGTGTAAACCTAGCTTTTTATTGTCTTAAGGTGATGACATTTTCAGTATGTGTTTTGCTGTTGGCAACTTGTGTCAGTATTCACAATACAATATTTTGACTTCAATCCTCATTTTTTGTTCAGAAGTATAAGAAAAATCTTCATTATGCATCATGTTAGATAGAAAATTTCCACACTCTGGATCAAAATATCCACACACCCTTGATCACAATTTCCACACTCTGGATCACAATTTCCACACTCTGGATCACAATTTCCACACTCTGGATCAAAATCTCCACACACTCCGGATCACAATTTCTACACTCTGGATCACAATTTCGACACTGGATCACAATTTCCACAATCTGGTTCAGAATTTTGCATCAGAAATGAAGTTTTGCCAGGTGTCTGACACAAAATCCTTGGGTGTAATTTTCCTATTCTACACTGATGCACATGAAGGATTCTGTTAATCATCATAGCTCTGTTAATCATCATAGCTCTGTTAAATCATAGCTCTGTTAATCATCATATCTCTGTTAATCATCATAGTTCTGTTAATCATCATAACTCTGTTAATCATCATAGCTATGTTAATCATCATAACTCTGTTAATCATCATAGCTCTGTTAATCATCATAGCTCTGTTAATCATCATAGTTCTGTTAATCATCATAGCTCTGTAAATCATCATAGCTACGCAGGATTGTAAGTGTACATTTGGTTCACATGAAATTATCAAAATAGGGCAGAACTATACAATTACAGGCTTTTGTAGAGTTAATTACATTATTTTATTGAACGTGAAATACATTATTGGCCAGTGCTTTATGTCAGCCAATATCTGTATTTCACAGCCAAATAAAACCATGTATTGAGCAAAACAAAAGACCATAACTTTCTTATTGCTTTCATACTGTGAAGCAGAATAAAAAACCATATAGAATACATTGTTAAATGCTATGACTTGAAAACAATATCTTTCATTCTTTTCCATCTTGAAGAGTTTTCATAAATGGTGCAAATAGGTTAAAGATTATAAACCCCTCTTATCAAATACACAAATAAAAAGGGTATGTTGGTACCGTATATACTCACATATAATCCGATACCAACTGCAAACTGCATAGACCCGGATCTGCAGTCGCATAATGCGCTGGCAGATCAGGGTCTATGTTGTTTGCATGTGGACCCGGCTTATACATGAGTATATACAGTAAGTGAATTTTTTCAGTATGATACAAATATTGAGATCACATCAGTCTTCTACAGCAGAAAGCCTACGCATTCGTTATACAAAAGGTTGTAAATCATTATTGATTTTCCAAGGTTTTATATACAGTACTTTATATTGACTTAAGCATTTTCTTTCACTGGACTGTAATTGCATTTATTAAAATTTTATAACCATCTCTCTTTTTCGATATTTTCTAAGAGATGGCAGTTGCAGCCATGTCATTTTATCTACAGTCTAAGAATTCATAGCGCTATGATACACCTATGTAAAACATGACATCATATTTTAATGATCATGTCATTTCAAGTTAAAATTAAAACATGATTTTACAGAAGCTTACTACCTTAACACAAATCAGTAATAAATAAAATTGTTAAAGAAAGAAAAAATAATAATGGAATCATACATGCAGTCTCCATTTTGTATGAAATTTAGGAAACAAGTTAAGTAATTTCAAAATCAAAGCAAGCTTCATTAAAATTATTCATTTAGTTTCATAAATGCAGTGCAAAGGAGCACAGATGTAAGACTATGTTTTACATTGATTTAATAAACCATAAAATAGTGTAGTGAAATGACTTATGAAATGCCTTCAAATTCCTGACACTACACTTGTACCTTTTCTCATTTATGACATAAGGTGATATTAAACTTGTGTAATGTCGGACAGTATTAGAGTGGTCTATGTTGCATCATTGATATAATAAAAATGCATCAAGTAGGGTTCAAAAGGGCAACGTAAGGGCATCCGTGTACCATTTGTTTTCAACACAGCACACTGAAATTCAGCCTATGGAAAACTTGTTTTGCAAGTTTCACAAGCCAGGAACTATAAGTACTTCTTTCATCCACTGAGTAAACTGATTGATTGTTGTTACATGTATGGTTTTTTAAAGTCACACAGGCCAGTTTTAATGTGCTGAACAAACATAGAACACAAAATCACACAGGCCAGTTTTAATGTGCTGAACAAACATAGAACACAAAATCACACAGGCCAGTTTGAATGTGCTGAACAAACATAGAACAAAAAATCACCAAAGCAGAGAACAAAAATGATAAATGTTTAATAGAAATTTTCAGTTTAAAAAGTTATATATAAGTACCTACTGTTTTAGCACTTGCTTTCAGTATTTTTGAGGGCTGTTCCATTTACTATATGTTCTTACTCATAAGTCCAGTTCAACTGCAGAATGCTCATCCAAGATATGTCATCACATAACGCGATGGCAGAACTGGGTTTGTGTAGTTTGTTGAGAGTAATCAGTAGAACAAACAATGTAGATCCTGATCTGCCAGCACATTTTGCGACAGCAGATCAGGGTCAATGTTTTTTTGGAGTTAGACTCGACTTATAAGTGAGTATATTTGGTACATATACATGATATCAAGGGGAGGTAGTTTTTTTAAAACATATCTACCATTACTGTGAGTTTTAATGAAAATCATACAGGGGTACCTCACAATAAGACACCTCAGTATAATAAAATCTAGTGTAACTCGAGTGTGACTATAGAGCCAAATTTATTCCATTCATTTTATTTTTGAAATTACTATCATTTTACAGCACTGAAATATAGATCTTCAGTTTATGTAACCCATTATAATGTGATTTCAAGTAAAGCATACTCAATTATAATGTGGTTTTGTATAAAACAACAATTTATTACATTACCTTGCTTACAGTGTACCCCAGTATAAGGTGAGGTCGCCTATAGTACAATGCACTATTTTTGCTCTCCTGGAGAGTGTAATAGGGATTGACAACTAAAACAAGTTTTAAATTGCATCTATGGGTAATAAACAAAGTGTTTATTGTCTTTCTTAGGTTCCATGTATTTTTGTTTTTTACTGGAACAGCCTGAAAAGAACATATTCTGATATCACCATTAGTACATACCACTTAAAACACTTGTTTACTTCTTCATTTTCTCCATTTAATTATTATTGCATGTCATTTACTATAATGTATTCAATATGATTTTGTATGGCTTGTGATATATATAATTTTTTAAAATCTTTATGCATGTTGATTGTAATATAATGAAATGGAATAAAGTGAATGCAAATACACATGATATATACATATAGCTGTATATTTTTTACGAGCTGTTTTAACTTGCTTTGTTACTTATTAGAGTCTATTTATATTTATGTGCTTTTCATACAAGATTTTTGTTTGCATTTTCTATTCAATTGATTGTTGTTGTGCATTGAAATATTAACTTCCTCATATTTCTGAAGTTACTGTGAAAACTAATCATTTTTTTTTTTCTAATCTGAAGTACATGTATATATGCTATGCTACTCAAAAAACCCGATGAAAAACAACATACAGAAAATTTAATCTGTCTAATCTTTTCATTGATAATATTGTCCTTTAACATAGATAGGATGGCTTCTTTTTTAATAAATTGATAACTTTGTAATCTCCACCATGTCCTTCTGTTTTCAAATGTCCATCAATCTTATTACAATCTGTATGTATGCTATGTAGATCTGTACTAAAAGAATCTCAGTAGTCGCATTGGAGGCCATGTCTAAATGACCCATTAATTAGCCAATCTCAATAGTCGCATTGAAGGCCATATTTAAATGACTCATTAATTAGCCGATCTCAATAGTCACATTGGAGGCCATGTCTAAATGGCCCATCAATTAGCCAATCAAAACAGTCGCATTGGAGGCCATGTCTAAATGACCCATCAATTAGTCAATCAAAATAGTCGCATTGGAGGCCATGTCTAAATGACCCATCAATTAGCCAATCAAAATAGTTGCATTGGAGGCTATGTCTAAATGACCCATCAATTAGCCAATCAAAATAGTCGCATTGGAGGCCATGTCTAAATGACCCATCAATTAGCCAATCTCAATAGTCGCAAAGGGGGCCTAATCTAAATGACTCATCAATTAGTCAATCTCAATAGTCACATTGGAGGCCATATGTAAATGTTCCATCAATTAGCCAATCAAAACATCACTGTCAGATTTACAACAGTAAATTGTTTTTACTAGTGGAAGAAATCTGATGTGTATCAATTGATAAAAACCTTGTGTAAGGGATTTTGTTTTCTTGGAATGTGGTTATCAAGACATTTTTCCTAGTGGAACTGTTTTAGATCAATCGTGTATAGACTGCCGTAGCATTAGAAACTCATTTTAATCAGATTAATTTTCAATCTACTACCCCCTTCACTTTGAGCGTCAGTAGTGTGAGATTTTTCAGCTTATGTGAAATCTCAAAAAGTTGAACAATACATGAAATGTATGTGCTGTAAATAATTGAAACCTAAAAAGCTGCATCTTAAGTATTAATCTCTGTACATCATCAGTAATAAAACATTTGTCACAGATTCAACTTTTTCATGTAGGTCATAAGAAAATAAGCCCCATCCAAGAGTCAGTATTTTCAGAAAAAAGAAAAATCCAAAAGATATCAGTATTATGAGAGACTATATAATTACTGGCTTATTCGTGGCATAGGGGGTGGGGGGCAAATATGGATGTCCAAGGTCCCAAAATTGGTACCCAATCATATACCACAGAAACATTTAAACTCATGTATATATTCATGTGCTAGTTGAAAGTCAGATAATGAATATACTTAACTTAATATATCAACATCAAAGAAGATATGCAAACTGTAGCCTTGCTTTTAGTGCTTAATTAGAGTTAGATACCCACTTTGAAGTAACAAAACCAAGATTCTTAATTATGGACCTCTTCATGTACTAAGAATCAAAGACAAGGATCCAGTTAGGTACCAAGAACATAAGGGGGGAAAAAAAACATCTGTTGTGTTGTGCTAGGCTTGGAAAAGGCATCCAATTAGACAACAATTCCCCTGATATCATTATAGGGGGATTCTCTCCTACACAAGGAGGCTAGAAAGAACTTATATGGACACAAAAAAATGTATTTTGCTTGCTACAGAATTTTTTACTTGAATTTTCAAACTTATCTCCCTTAGTACTTGAATCCCTTACTATAAAGCCCCTAATAATGCTGCTGCCCCTCTTATAACACAGATACAGTCATGGATTCCATATGATGCGCTAAATTGTCTTCTATTATTGCTGCTTACCGTATATACTTGCATATAAGCGAATACCAACTGCAAACTGCATAGACCTAGATCTGCTGTCGAATAATGTGCCAGCAGATATGGGTCTATGCAGTTTGTAAAGACTAATCAGTAGAACAAGCAACATAGACCCTGATTTGCCAGTGCATTATGCGATGGCAGATCAGGGTCTATGTTGTTTGCATTTGGACTGGGCTTATACACGAGTACATACGGTAATTTATGTAACTTCATTTTAGTTCCTGGCTAATTCAACCAATTATATAACGGTATTTTCGATCATTAAATACTGTATATATTTGCTTGTAAGTCGAGTCCAACTGCAAACTACACAGACCCAGATCTGCCATTGCATAATGCGCTGGTAGATCTGGGTCTATGCAGTTTGTTAGGAGTAGAACAAACAAAATAGACCCTGATCTGCTGGCACATTATGCAAGGGCAGATCATGGTCCATGTTGTTTGCAGCTGGACTCAACATTTAAGCAAGTATATACAATACCTTAATTTTGGAACATACCTCATTATAATGTGGGTCACTCATAGCTCCCATGAATAGCATTATATAGAGGGAGCACTGTTAATTAGTCCTTACCATGCACTATATATACTGTATATACTTACTGTTAATTAGTTCTTACCATGCAATATATATACTGTATATACTCACTGTTAATTAGTCCTTACCATGCACTATATATACTGTATATACTCACTGTTAATTAGTCCTTACCATGCACTATATATATTGTATATACTCATTAATAAGTTGAGTTCAATTGAAAACAACATAGACCCTGATCTGCCATTACATAGTGCACCTGCAGATCAGGGTCTGTGTTGTTTGTTCAACTGATTACTCCTAGCTAAATGTATAGACCCAGATCTGCTGGCACATTTTGTGATGGCAGATCTGGGTCTTTGCAGTTGGACTCGACTTCTAGGCAAATACAGATGGTAGTTTAATATGATTATTCTTCATCTATATTGCTACATTCACATCTTTTAGTTCCATAATAATTTATATGTTGTGAAAATGAAATTTGAGATGTCCCTAGCATAAAAGGGCCTTATTGATGAAAGAATCAGATATCTTTTTTTATTCATTATAATAATACATTACAAAGTATTTACTTGAATTAGGATTTTTTAAAATCATTTTCTTATTTGCCATTCTTTGTTTTCATTATTTTTTCATTTTCAGCTGTATTTAATTAGAATTTAAATCATGATGTCATGATTTATGTCATGTTTCGTGATGACACAATACAATCTTTATGTTTTGACAGCTCATTTTTGGACCATGTAAAAGCATCTCCAAACAAATATGGTGTATGAAAATTCGCAAAACTACAGGTACCATGGTAGTGGTATCCAAATATTGCTGTAATGGTGTCCAGTTTGCAACACTTAATGTTGTTGATGCAACAGTAATTTTTTTAAATTGACCAATAAAATTTACCATTGCAGTGGTATTTTTAACAGTTATATTGTTGCAACAGTATTTGTATTTGTTGCAACAGTATCCATATACCGTTGTAACTGTTTTCATATACCACTGCAATGATATTCAGATACCAGTGCAACCTTATTTTTATGTCTCCACCTATATAGGATGTGGTTATATTTCAATCCTTGTGTCAGTCTGTCCATCCAGTGATCCAGCACTTGTTAGCACAAGTCCTGCAGTTTTTGATGGATTGCCATGAGATTTGGTAAATATTGGTCATGATCGGAAGATGTGTATATCAACAAATCACTTTGCTTTGTAATTCTTGTTAGAGTTATTGCCCTTTATGTTTTGTTGCAGTGCATGATACAATCTTGTTAGTGCAACTAGTCCTGGAGTTTTTGAAGGATTGCCATGAAACTTGGTACATATTTGGTCACAACCTGAAGTTGCACATATTGAAAAAATCACTTTGCTCAAGCAATTTTTTTATTTTCCTTTACAACTTGTAGCAGCGAATAACACAATCTCATATGTGCATCTAGTCCTGCAATTGTTAGCTTCACTGGTCATAGACCAGAAGAGCTTATGGGATACCCTGCTGTCCATCATCTGTCTGTCTGTTAGCACAAGTTTGTTATCACTACTCCTCCTAAACTACTCAGAGGATTGCCATGAAACTTTACACACACATTCATCCCAAGGTGTAGTTGGTCTTAAATGAAATTGGTGCTATTCAGACATCCAATATAACCACCACAGCAGCCATCTTGAAAATCTTGTCTTGCTACTCCTCCTGAATTAATTGTCATATCAACATGGGGTTTTCACTTAAAGATTTCTTATGATGTCTAGTTGGTTCTTAATACAAATAGTGCCAATCTGATATCCAATATGGTCACCATGGTAGCCATCTTGAAAATCTTGTTATTGTTACTCCTCCAGAATGGAAAGTTATATTGAAATGGGGTTTTCACAAGAAGACTTCTAATGATGTCTAGTTGGTCCTAAATGAAAATGGTTCTGCTTGAACATCCAACATGGCCAGCACAGTGGCCATCTTAAAATACTTGCTATTGCTAATAATAAACAGAAAGTCATATAAACATGGGGTTTTCACTGGAAGATCTCTTATGGTGTCTTGTTGGTCTTAAATAAACATTGTGTCAATTTGATATCCAATATGGCCACTGAAGATGCTCATACAGACAAATTATATTGCTCCTGCAATTTTTTTTTAAAGTTACTGCCCTTTTTGTTTTGTGACTTAATGCAGTGTATGACACAATCTTTTTATCACAACTAGTTCTGTAGTTTTCTTCCTGTTTTCATGCGCTCACCATAAGGCAGAGTGGATTATGTTGTGCTGTCCATACGTCTGTCTGTTACTAATTTTGTTTCTGCACAATATCTGGAGTTGTTTACCGTCTACAGTTACCAAATTTTGTGCATGTGTTGCACTTGGGGTAAGGAAGAACCCGATTGATTTGGGGGTAAAAGCTCCAAGGTCAGGGTCACTGACTGAAAGAAGAAGAATGTATTCTTCACAATGACTCAAGTTCTTCACTATCTACAGTGACCAAACTTTGTGGCTGATTTGCACTTAGGGTAAGAGAAACCCAATCGATTTCGGGTTCAAACAGTAAAAGGTCAAGGTCACTGTGACTGAAAGAAGAAAAATGTTTTCCACACAATAACTTGAGCTCTGCATCATCTTCAGTTATCAAACCTTGTGAATAGACAGCAACAATACCTTAGGGTAAGGAAGAACCTTATTCATTTTGGAGTCAAAAGGTCAAGCACCAAGATCACTGTGATTGAAGAAAGAAAAATAGTTTCTGCACAATAACATTAGTACTGCATCACAGACCTGGACCAGATTTTGTGGCTGGCTTACACTTGGGGTAAGGAAGAAGCCTATCTATTTTAGGTCAAAGGTCAAGGTCACTGTTACTGAAAGAAGTTTTCTGCACAAATCTGTTATCTACTTAGATGACTTTTAAACACGGGTGAGCATGTACTGTAACATTCATGGTACTCTTGTTTACAGATTACTGTTAAACTTGGTACATATTGTGATCATCTAAAGATGCACATATTGACAACTCTTTGTGCTCCATGATATTTGGAAGAGTTATTTCCCTTTTTTGTCTTACAGCTGATGCAGTATATGACATAATTTTGTGAATGCAAGTACTCTTGCAGAGTATAAAATTTACTACATGTTATGGTCATTATTAGAAGATACGCATGTTGACAAATCATTGTATTTGCACCATTTTATGAGAAGTTATGCACTTTTTATGACAATAGATTCATCTCCATCATGGGGTAGAGGTGTGATGTGAAGGAGATGGGGTTAGAAAATATATCATTGCAACAACAAAATATACCATTGCAAAGGTTTTTGAATATCACTGCAGTTGTAGGTCAATATTATATATGGATACCATTGCAACAATTATAAATTCCATTGCTACAACACCATCATTTAAAATACCATTACAATGATAATTTTTATTGATGAAATGGCAAAAATTACCGTTGCATGGACAATTTAGTGTTTTAATGATAGTTGGATACTGTTGCAACGATATTTTGATACCATTGCAATGGTACTGGTGGTTTTGACCCTTTTGGTAAAGCATAAAAGAAAGGAGGTTTATTGTACATGCAGCGGATAATTGACCATCTTAACTACCGTATATACTCGCATATAAGCCGATACCAACTGCAAACTGCATAGACCTAGATCTGTCATCACATAATACACCGGCAGATCTGGATCTATGCAGTTTGTAAGGACTAAATAGTAGAACAAACAACATAGACCCTGATCTGCCAGTGCATTATGCAATGGCAGATCAGGGTCTATGTTGTTTGCATTTGGACCTAGCTTATACGTGAGTATATATGGTATTCATTCATCTAAACCAGTCATTCCTCTTAAATATTTCTAATATATGCAAATTCAGTCAACTCTCTTTCCACCATTTAAAACTCAAAAAACAATATGTAAATAAAATATGCATGTTTGTAACCCCAAAAATGAAAACTGAATTTTCTGTTATACAGATCAAATTTACCATTCTACATGTTATTTCTCATCAATTTTCTGTCAGAACCTGAATATTTCATTGTAATCAATGTCATTCTAGCAAGAGTTGACTGTACAAACTCTTTTATTGGAAGTAAAAATCAGAAATAAGTAAAAAAATTCAAATCATTTTGAATTTATTGTGAATTGTTTCCTTTTATTTATATTTAAGAAATGGCAACATTTTGGTTCTCCACAAAAGATCGTGCTATAACAACTTTTCTAACTCCTGGAAATGTAGCTTTGTTATTGTAGTGTTGACATATTGTACATGTATCATTGTTAAAGAAAGTGTTACTTTCTGAGGGCTTTCATATATTTCACTTAATAATATCAACTGTACATATATATAAAACTAAGTCATTCTTCTTATCATTCCATTTATCCTTGTACATAAAATAAATCACTATATGTTTTTTTATTAATGGTCTTCAATAGATAATTTGCCTATTTTATCAAATAAAATTACTGACAAGGAAGTTAACCTTTGGCCTGCTATATTGGTCATTATTCTCTTGCCTGCATTAGCATATTGTAAGATGGCCTGATAAAAATCACTTACCCATCAGCGCCGGTGACGGTGGCGTAAAAATGTGAAATTTGTGTCAAAGCATTTTCATTTAAATTTATATACCATCATTATTTAGCATGGTTTAAAGGTGTGACATAGTGTTGTGCCAAACCCTTGTTGTTTTATTTTATTATGGGGGTTGGGGTTGGGGTTGCCATAAAACTGCTGTTGAATCTGAGTGCTCAAAAAGCAATATTTATAATTACATATTTGTTTTCAGATATAAGATTGTGCATAAATTTAACCATGGAATCAAATAGATTCAGTACTATATTAAATAGCCTGGACAACCTTCCTTAGCAGGCTGAGGGTAAACACGGTTTTTTATTTATATGCACTAATAATTTGTTTTATGGCTAAACAAATAAACAATGTTTATATATCTCAAGAAAATGGTCTTCTTTTTTCCTTGTTACACTATCCTTTGTAATATTTGTAATCATTACATTAAATAAAAGTCATTAGCTATATATTTACATTATGATTCTGCATTTTAGAATAAGAGGAGGTGATTCAAACATTTGTGCTGTTATAATTAATCTCATTTCAGAGTTTTTCTTGTTTTATTTTGTTTTGTTACGTTGTTTTGCCTTTCACAGATTTCTTATTATGATAAATTTCTAAACATTGGACCACATCATTTCTTTTTGTCAGTGAGCACATTTCTTTTCTCACTCATTTGTGAATATCACTGCAGTTCATTTTCTTTTATTCATGGGGTATTACCATATATACTCGCATATAATCTGATACCAACTGCAAACTGCATAGACCCAGATCTACCGTCGCATAATGCGTCAGCAGATTTGGGTCTATGCAGTTTGTAAGGACTAATCAGTAGAACAAACAACATAGACCATAATCTGCCAGCACATTATGTGATGGCAGATCAGTATCTGTGTTGTTTGCATTTGGAGCCAGATTATACATGAGTAAATACGGTGATGAGAATTTTGTGGTTGCTACAAATGATGAATTTTCATACTTTTTCATTCTTTTCCATTTGTCAGGGGCATATTTAAGTACCCCCAAAAATTAAGCTTTTCGCAAAACCATGAAAAATTATTCAAACAGAGATATCAAATTTAAGGTAGTCTGTCAAACAAAATTTTACAATTATTTCTCTAATTAGATGTACAATTTTTTTTTTTTTTTTTTTTGGTGAAGAAAAGCTATCAAGAGATCTCATAAGCTGAGTATAAAAAAAATTCTTTGTCTGATAATGTTTCCTTTGAAATCATAAAAATGCTGTCCAAATTTAACAATAATTTACACATGTATTTTGATGGAAAAGGTATTTTCATGAATGAAAGAATACTGTAGTAAAGCTCTTTAATTAATACACACATTTTGAAAGAAGGGAGGTAACTCTATACACCATATTCTTTTTCTTTGGTTGTTTTTATAGCTGGGGGTAACCACTGGTCATTAACAAAGATGCTGCCAGGGCGCACGAGTTTTGTACGAATTCGCGCACTTGGAAAGCAATGATGCACAAGAACTCCCGCAAATTAGTTTAAAGTCGCACATATAGAAATGTACTCTGTTAACCCTTAAAGTACTTGTCGCGGCATAAGCACAGGGGCTCGTTACAAAAAAATTAGGAGTATCAGTCAATGGATAGAGGGCTGGGGGATCCTACCTGTAACAATATAACACAGGTTGGATCCCCCCCCCCCTCCCAGCCCTCTATCCATTGACCGGTACTCCTAATTTTTTTGTAACGAGCCCCTGTGGGCATAAGTCGCGCCGCCAGTAGAGGTCTCTGAGCGCTTGTCTTGTCATCTGTCTTTTTTCCGGTAGGCAACTGTTTACACATATAGGTACTTCGGCTAGACATGTATGGTTGTTCAACTAAATCTGGTTGGCACATTGGGCCCTGGAACAAGAACTATCGAGGTTGAACCTTGCATTAATGAAGGAAGTTTTACAAATGTTTGTTTAAAGTAAGGGCTCATAGAAAACCCAAAATGGCTGATTCCCAACATGGTTCATCTTCAGGTGACGATTTCTTTCGGGAAATACTAGCTGATGATAGCGATGATGACAATGATTTTTAACGTTTTGAAGTATATGAGATTATTGTAGTCCAGAAAGTTTTTACTGGAAATACCAGTGAGTAATTCTGAACCCGAAAATGATGTTGATTACGAGTCTGATGTACACGCTGGATGGACAAAAACAGATGGCATGCCGGTCAACCCCCTATTAAGTGGTTTTCGAAATTAAATATCGAAAAGGCAGAATATCAAAACTAATTAAAATGCAGACAATTTAAAAGTAGAGTGCAATTTTCATTTCTTTTCTCAAACAATTCTGCCTTGAGGGATCTTGTGCTTCAAAACTATATAGTACTCTAAGAGTTAAGATAAATTGAATAAATAATAATATAAAAAGAAATTAAAAAGTAAGGATATTTATTTTTGATCAAAATACCTCTGTCTGAACGAGCTGACTATGGCATTGATGGACATAAAACCCTAATGCAACACTGTGAAACAGATAAGAAATCTGGCATAGTAGTCACCAAAGCACTGATTCGAGAAAGAGACACTTTGGCAGAGCTCTTGTTAGTGAAACATTATTTTGGAGGAGAGATATCCAAGAGACAATACCAATGAGCTGTTGAAAATTGTACATAACAACAATAAAGAACAGTTTTCCAATTTGTTCAAGCTGGCTTAGCTAGCTATACATATGTGAAAGGGGGTTCTCAGCACAGAACAATATTCATACACAGATAAGGAACAAATTAAGCTCAGAAATGATCAACAGATTAATGCTTATACAACTAGAGGACACATCATTTGAGGATTTCGATTTCAATAGAGCTCTAACAAAGTGGAGCAGGAAGAAAGAAAGAGACGGATATTTATGTGCTAGGTAAATTCTGAACTATGGCTCCTTCCTCCTCCCCCTCATTTTGTTTCTACTGCCCCTTATTTTGGTAACAAGGGGGGAACTCCCCCCTTTGGATAAAATCCTGGCAGCATCTCTATATTAAGCAAACTGGACATAGAAATAGTGTCTATCCATACTCAGACTTGTTTACACTAGCATAAATATTTTCTTTTTTATATCAAATTTATTTTGAAGCTTAATCTTAACTGGGGCTTGGATGAATTTGGTGGCCATGACATTTTAACTGCATATGAGAGTCATAACACTTGCGATCACTTTTAGCTCTACTTGTCATAAACCAGAAGAGCTTTTGGGATGTCATGTTGTCTGTAGTCCGTCCGTTAACAAAATCTTGTTATCGCAACTCCTCCTATGCTACTTGGAGGATTGCAATAAAATGTTACACACAAATTCATCCAAAGGTCTAGTAGGTCCTAAATGAGAATGGTGCCTCTCGGACATGCAGTATTGTTATCGCTACTCTTCCTGAATGGATGGACTTATCAACATGGGGGTTTTCTCTAAAAGACTTCTTATGATCTCTAGTTTGTCTGAAATGAAAATGGTGCAGATCTTAAATTGAATATAACGACTAGGACAGCTATCGTAAAACTCTTGTTATCGCCACTCCTCCAGAACGGAAAGTTGTATTGACATTTGGTTTTCACCAAAAGACTTATTAGGCTGTCTAGTTGATCCAGACTGTGAATGGTGCCAATGTGGCCGCCATCTTAAAAACATTCGTATCGCTACTAATTAAAGGAAAGTCATATCGACATGGGGGTTTCACCATAAGAATTCTTATGGTGTCTAGTTGGTCCTAAAATAAATAATTATGCCGATCAGACGTCCAATATGGCTGCCATCTTGAAAATATTTGTATCGCTACTCTTCCTGAAAGGATGGTCATATTGTCATGGAATTTTCAGCAAAAGACTTCTTATGATATCTAGTTGGGTTTAAATAAATATGGTGCCAAGTCGATATCCAATATGGCCGCCACGACGGCCATCTTGAAAATATTGATATCGTTACTCCTGAATGGATGGTCATATCGACATGTAGTTTTCATCAATAGATTTCTTATGATGTCTAGTTGGTCCTAAATGAAAATTGTGCCAATCTTACAACCGATATGGTCAATACGGTGGCCATCTTGAAAGTCGTGTTATCGCTCAAGAATATTAGAAAAAGAAGAAAGTCTCATCTTGGATTCCTGACAATTCTTTTCGAACATTAGAGTGTCTGCCCTCTTTCTGAGTTCGATTAAATTTCCTGTCGAGCTTTATTCTTGTATAGTCTCGGAATAGTTTCATGATTTTAATACTATTTTTAAGAGTTATGACCCTGAATCAAGATTGAAGGCATATTAATGGCTTGTTAACACTAGCAACAATCTTTTTTATTTGATTTGAACCAAATTTTCTGTGAATTGTCATCTGAATATGATCTCATATGGCATCAGTGATCACTAGGTTATCTTTTTTTTTCGTAGTACTTCTTGTGTGTGTGTGTTGTTTTTATATATTTTTTCGTTGTTGAAGGGTTTATCTTCCTAAGTATTTTGTTGCAATTCTTTGTATTTACTTTTTAAAACTTAACTTTTTATTGGCACCGTATAACAAGTATTGTGCTGACGTGCCGTTAAACCATAATACATACACTATCTATTTCCCTATCTATTTACCTATCTATCTACCTTCCTACCTATCTGTCTATATGTATATCTACCAATCTACCTAACTACCTATCTATTTATCTATCTGCCTATATATTTATCTATATATCTACTTACCTACATAGATACATACCTACATATCTATGTATCTATCTACCAATCTACCTAACTACATATCTATCTATCTCTCTATCTATCTATCTAATCTAATCTACCCACCTACCTATCTATCCATCTATCTACCTAACTACTAGGGGTGAAACGATACACCTTTGCCGCATATCGATACGATTCACGATACACAGTCTACGATACGATACATTATCGATTCTCAGTTTAAAGAATAAGAAGGCAAACGACTAATAATTATTCAAGACTGCTGAAGATTAAAGTAACTTATATAGGGTAGATATCGTTTTGTATCGATTCTTCACCTCTTGTATCGATACGGCAAAAGTATCGATATATTGATGAATCGTTTCACCCCTACTAACTACCTATATATTTATCTATCTATCTATCTATCTGTCTGTCTGTCTGTCTATCTTTTTTTTGTCTTTGGTCCAAAGTTTGAGTAGGAGACAAAATACATTCAATAGAAAAGAAATTTACAAAATTTAAACCAGACTCAAACTAGTTTCATCGAAAAATCGACCAAAACCAATGCCGGTATTGCTTTATTTGATATGTCTTGCTCACTTCAAAGTCCACACTTTCTCGCTATCTCTTAATGCAAACTTACCTATTTAAATGCATATTTCTTATGCTGGCTCATATATACAATATGTATTTAAACTGATTTGGTTGTAAAGTAAATCAATCCATTCATAGCTAAAGCATTACTTTCCAATACACAATCACTCAATCATGTGTAAACCCGGGTTCTATTGAACTTTTCAAAGTCGGTTCACTATCACTTTACAAGAGTTCGACCCCAAAACGTGCAAATATTTTTTTTTTCTTTTTGTAACTTAATTTCCGACAACTCCGTGCTATTTGTTATGAAACTCTATACATGTTAGTATAATAGAATACAAATAATAGGTACACCATAGTATTAAAGTTCTCAATTTCAAACTGCCAATCAAAGGGGTTGAACTCGAACGATGACCTGAACATATTTTATTGTGTACGCTTTTCATTCATAGAGTCAATGTCCTTTTTTTTTTTTTTTGGGGGGGGGGGACTATATTCCTGCTATAGCTGGTATACAGTAGTATCTCGTCCTTATTGTACTTATGATACCATGTCCCTTTAGTAGGAAATGTATTCCTGCGATAGCTGGTATACAACGGTGTCTCGTCCTTATTGTACTTACGATACCATGTCCCTTTAGTAGGAAATGTATTCCTGCGATAGCTGGTATACAACGGTGTTTCGTCCTTATTGTACTTACGATACCATGTCCCTTTAGTGGGAAATGTATTCCTGCGATAGCTGGTATACAACGGTGTCTCGTCCTTATTGTACTTACGATACCATGTCCCTTTAGTAGGAAATGTATTCCTGCGATAGCTGGTATACAACGGTGTCTCCTCCTTATTGTACTTACGATACCATGTCCCTTTAGTGGGAAATGTATTCCTGCGATAGCTGGTATACAACGGTGTTTCGTCCTTATTGTACTTACGATACCATGTCCCTTTAGTGGGAAATGTATTCCTGCGATAGCTGGTATACAACGGTGTTTCGTCCTTATTGTACTTACGATACCATGTCCCTTTAGTGGGAAATGTATTCCTGCGATAGCCGGTATACAACGGTGTCTCGTCCTTATTGTACTTACGATACCATGTCCCTTTAGTGGGAAATGTATTCCTGTGATAGCTGGTATACAACGGTGTCTCCTCCTTATTGTACTTACGATACCATGTCCCTTTAGTGGGAAATATATTCCTGCGATAGCTGGTATACAACGGTGTCTCCTCCTTATTGTACTTACGATACCATGTCCCTTTAGTGGGAAATGTATTCCTGCGATAGCTGGTATACAACGGTGTCTCCTCCTTATTGTACTTACGATACCATGTCCCTTTAGTGGGAAATGTATTCCTGCGATAGCTGGTATACAGCGGTGTCTCGTCCTTATTGTACTTACGATACCATGTCCCTTTAGTGGGAAATGTATTCCTGCGATAGCTGGTATACAGCGGTGTCTCGTCCTTATTGTACTTACGATACCATGTCCCTTTAGTGGGAAATGTATTCCTGCGATAGCTGGTATACAGCGGTGTCTCGTCCTTATTGTACTTACGATACCATGTCCCTCTAGTGGGAAATGTATTCCTGCGATAGCTGGTATACAACGGTGTGTCGTCCTTATTGTACTTACGATACCATGTCCCTCTAGTAGGAAATGTATTCCTGCGATAGCTGGTATACAACGGTGTCTCGTCCTTATTGTACTTACGATACCATGTCCCTTTAGTGGGAAATGTATTCCTGCGATAGCTGGTATACAACGGTGTCTCGTCCTTATTGTACTTACGATACCATGTCCCTTTAGTGGGAAATGTATTCCTGCGATAGCTGGTATACAACGGTGTCTCGTCCTTATTGTACTTACGATACCATGTCCCTTTAGTGGGAAATGTATTCCTGCGATAGCTGGTATACAACGGTGTCTCGTCCTTATTGTACTTACGATACCATGTCCCTTTAGTGGGAAATGTATTCCTGCGATAGCTGGTATACAACGGTGTCTCGTCCTTATTGTACTTACGATACCATGCCCCTTTAGTGGGAAATGTATTCCTGCGATAGCTGGTATACAACGGTGTCTCGTCCTTATTGTACTTACGATACCATGTCCCTTTAGTGGGAAATGTATTCCTGCGATAGCTGGTATACAACGGTGTCTCCTCCTTATTGTACTTACGATACCATGTCCCTTTAGTGGGAAATGTATTCCTGCGATAGCTGGTATACAACGGTGTCTTCTCCTTATTGTACTTACGATACCATGTCCCTTTAGTGGGAAATGTATTCCTGCGATAGCTGGTATACAACGGTGTCTCGTCCTTATTGTACTTACGATACCATGTCCCTTTAGTAGGAAATGTATTCCTGCGATAGCTGGTATACAACGGTGTCTCGTCCTTATTGTACTTACGATACCATGTCCCTTTAGTAGGAAATGTATTCCTGCGATAGCTGGTATACAACGGTGTCTCGTCCTTATTGTACTTACGATACCATGTCCCTTTAGTGGGAAATGTATTCCTGCGATAGCTGGTATACAACGGTGTCTCGTCCTTATTGTACTTACGATACCATGTCCCTTTAGTAGGAAATGTATTCCTGCGATAGCTGGTATACAACGGTGTCTCGTCCTTATTGTACTTACGATACCATGTCCCTTTAGTAGGAAATGTATTCCTGCGATAGCTGGTATACAGCAGTGTCTCGTCCTTATTGTACTTACGATACCATGTCCCTTTAGTAGGAAATGTATTCCTGCGATAGCTGGTATACAACGGTGTCTCGTCTTTATTGTACTTCGACACTTTGGTTTAAAACTAAATCAAATAAGTCAGTTTTAAAAAAAGTATATTGGAGTTTCAGACAAGACTGTCGTTCTTTTTCTTCCTCTTTCTCGTGCGTGATGATATCTCTCTCTCTCTCTCTCTCTCTCTCTCTCTCTCTCTCTCTCAATACCTAAATCAAATAAGTCAGCTTTTACAAAAGTATGTAGGAGTTTCAGACAAGACCATCGTTCTGTTTCTTCCTCTTTCTTGTGCGTGATGATTTTTCTGTCTCTCTCTCTCTCTCTCTCGTACGAGTCAAATTGAGATCAAGATTTAACTGTTCAAAACAAGAATTCGCGAGTTATAAATCGTATTATTATATTTGACACAGATTATATAGTGCCACTTGGTTTACTTACGTAAGCATTATTATAAATATGTATTGCTCTGTTGGCGTTATTGTCATGCATCGAGATAAAGACATAACATATTTAGCAATATAAATCCAGACGATCTAATGAATTCTCTATAACTCAAGTCTATGACTCAGTCGGCGAATATCAGCTTTTCAATCCACCCTGCTTTTTAACTTACAGCATAAGCCGGGTCCAAATGCAAACAACATAGACCCTGATCTGCCGTCGCATAAAGCACCGGCAGATCAAGGTCTATGCTGTTTGTTCTACTGATTATTCCTTACAAGCTGCATAGACCCAGATCTGCCGTCGCATTATGCGACGGCAGATCTGGGTCTATGCAGTTTGCATTTGGGATCGAATTATACGCGAGTATAGACGGTCGTTAATTAACGGAAGGCATACCTTGAGAGCATTTAGTACGCTACCATGCTTCGTATATTTTATATTGACAAAACAATATTATAATAATTTTCTAAATTATTTTTGTATTGAATCAGCTGATTTAAATATATACATAATTACTAGTAGATAAATATTATAACTTGTCATTGTATACCGTCTCTTGGGATGGCATCCCGAACTATTGTGGACTACTCTTTTGTTCGGATTAACAAGGAATTCGGATGAACGGATCGACTAAAAGAATGATGGAGAAAATATGCTCCGAATAATCGTCATCTGAACACGTTCGGATGATCGTGTGCTCAACAAGTGTGTGTGTTTATATTTGATTTATCAGTAAACCTGCATGCATCGTTGTTCTTCTCTAGAAAGGATTCCAAATCGAGGTCTTTTGCAATAATTCAAAATTATCTTCTAAGTCATCGATTTCAAATCCACTTCAAACAGCATGAATTAGACATTTATTATCGTATTCTATAGTTTATGCTCGTCCCATTTATGCCATGAAAAAATGTCGCTTTCAATTAATGGAAATCGATAGCCTTTGTGCTTTTACCCGAAGGAGATCTACAGTAGCTCGAAGGTTAACGTTTATTAGGTCGAAGGTTAAAGTTTTTATATATATATATATATGTTTGTGTGTGTGTGTGTGTGTGTGTGTGTGTGTGTGTGATGAGAGAGAGAGAGAGAGAGAGAGAGAGAGAGAGAGAGAGAGAGAGAGAGATAAATAGACAGATAGCCGGGACGTCTGTCTATCTATGATAGATAGATATAATTAAAAAAATATGCAGGAAATCAAACTATTTTTTTAAGTCTCCAAAGTCATTGCGAACGTCTTTAAGTTTAAAGTCGTCGTCATCACCTTCATTAGTAGTGTTTCTGTTACTAATGCCACAACTAGTGCTGCTACTACTACTGCGGTACGTCGTTTAATGTTTTCATGGTTTGCTTACATTAAATTCATTGCTATTCCAAACAGCTTATTTTCACAGTCAAATGGACTCTTTATTCACCCAACCAATTTTAATTTCCCTTTCAAAAAAGTGTTGTGTTGAATTATTCTCAACAGGCGATCAAGTCTGAAGACAAGATTTACATACACTTTGAGCAACAAATAGGGCGCAAATAATCAGTCTTCAATCTATTGTCGGACTTTGTATTGGTGCTTATAGAAATTGTGAGACGTTGCATCACTTTACATATAGAATTAGATCTCAGCCCTAAAGCGTTTTGCTTCTTTTAAAAGTTCACTACACAAAAAATGGCATGAGTAGTAACGATATTGAGCACTTTGGACAACATAGTAAAAAAAACTTTTTTTATTAACAGTGGTAATTGCAACTATAATAGAGGCTGCGCCACATTTTGTATTAGTAATATAGAAGTGGCAGATTATAGCACAGTCTCAATATATCTATCTATCTATCTATCTATATATATATATATATATATATATATATATATATATATATATATACTGATTTTAAATTTTTAAACCGACTAAAATACAAAATGTTCACTCCGCTGCTTGTAATACGCATATTTATAGTGTGAATATACTAGGAGGGTATTCAAATTATTACCATTTCGTGTATGGGGTACGAATTGAGTGAGAACAATAAGGACAGTGCTTAGGCATGCTAACTGACTATTTAAGTAGAGAAAAATTGTAATTAATTGTTGCTAAAGATTACTAAATATCACTAATTTATTGTCACTACGTGTCACTGTTACCGGAAGCAACTATTTGTAATTAACTGTTTAAAAATGTCACTAACTTATTGTCGTATGCAAAACATAGATTTTATTGCACTTCGGGTCACCTATCATAAAAGATGAAGACGATGGCAGTGTCCTTGTTGCCCTCACACAACACGCAGAATCTCACAGAACATATCAAAAGCAAACTCCCTAACGAAATAGACGACTTAAACACACTCAAGTAGGAATCACGTCGACAGCGATTTCACAGGCAGAGGACAAATAACAAGGCAGCTTTGATAACGTGCAACAGCTTGAACTAAAAAACATCATAGAACAAAGCCTTATTAAAGCAAATAATAAAAAACCAAAAGAAACGTTCAATCTACTTTCAAACGAATTATAAACTTCAGGGATAAAAATTATACAGTCTGTTAAAAAAAAGTACAGGACATATTATCAAGTTTGAACAGGTTCTTTATTTTGCAAATGATAGATCAAAAGGAATTGTAAGAACTATATGAGAATATGGAACACATGAAGAACAACATGGCAAGAAATAAAAGCAGAGGAAAACGGTATTATTTGGGACACTATATCAAAATTTATGTTGCTGATTGGCATCAGCTTTATCATATACTAATTGGAGTCATTGCCAAAAACTGTGCAAAGTGCAGTTTTTAAAATAAAAAAAGTGAAGACAAAAAGACAAAAACTTAACATGTCAGAGACTGTACAAAATCAAACCAGCTGTTCAGCTTAGCAGCAACTGTTACATTCACGAAATGGTGTAGATCATGCTTTGCATGCGTGGTTTTCACACTTTTGTGTATTTAAATGTCCGAGACAAAAGGCATTGTAAATGTCATTGTCTTTTATGACAAGACCTGCTGCAAAGCAACAACTTCATTTGTTACAATTCATTGGAAACCGTTTTCACTGTTCCGTGCAGAATGCTGATGCAAAAACTAGTCGGTAGCAAGACAGGACCAGCGTCTAAGCTGTCTATAAAATAACTGCTTAAATTAGACTTTGGCTCGTAGAAACGGGCAAGTCAATCAAAGTGTAAAAAATGGGTTTATTGTGTATATGACGGTTGTGTAGCAAAATGTATGAAGAGTTGTGCCCTTATTATATGGGACAAAGATCTCGTCTCAAGTAGCACATTCTTTTGACAGTCAAAAACTTGTCAAACTCGCGTCTCGCTGTGATCCATGTATCCAAAAAAATACACGACAATTGGAATCACACTGCAAAAACCTATAACCAGAAAACTTCAGGAAAGAATTTTCTAGACTGACTGACTCTGATGTTTATCAAAAAGTGATTAATGAGTGGGGAAAATATAATAACAAATTGGAACAAAGCAGCGTAAGCAAGTAATCAGGATAGCTTAATTGCCTAGAAAGTAGAACAAGACAATTTGAACATGTAATCCTGGCTCAAAGCAACCTAATTTGACTAAAGAAATAGAACAAACGAAGAACAATACAGCAATACAACTTGCTCCTTTATTGAAATTAAAAATAAATATTATATAAAATGATAAAATAGCTGACCCTGCATCAATTAATTTTGCACGGTTTGTTGCCTCATAAAATTGTGCTTTAGGTAAAATGCATCCAGCCGTCAGAGACTCGGTATGCAAAATCACATCTAGCCTCGTGATTTTCAATGCCTTTTTCTTTCTAAAACCTTTCTCCCGAACAAGTGTAACATTTAATGTCTTGCAGAAAGTGTTTAATATATTGTATGCAAACTAGCTATTCTTGTCCTTTGGTATGTCAATTATGGAAGTCTTTATTCTGTTTCAGAGATACTACATACATTATATTTATTAAAATAGCAATATATATTTCAAAATTTTAAATGCGTGTTGGATGGACAGAAGTACAAACGAACTCGACTAAAAGATAATGTTGGCCCAGACAGAAGGTTTATTTTATTTTAGCCATTTCTTCTGTTGCCAGCTGCATCCTTGTTCTTACGTCTTTTATGAACCCTTTCATCTAAGCAACTTTCAAATTCGTCGGTGCAAGCCTTGTCTCCCGTGTTCTGAAATTTAAAAAAAAGTATTCGCATGCTTGTGTATGATACACGCACTATGATAAGGAAGGACAAAATGATCTTTAACTTTATGACGTAAACGGAACAACCGTTGTCGGTACTATTTTTGACTGTTTCCGAATGACAAGTCTTTTTGTAATTTACCATACTTCTTTTCATTTGTACATGTTTTCACGGTTGTTATCTTTCGTAAATTTTCCATTTGTTTACCAAAACATTGTTATTCATTCAATTGTAACAGGTCTTTCTCAAAATTGCCTTAAGCTTATTTTCTAAGACTTGTGTTCAATTCAGCGTTTGTCTTTAAGCACGTTGTCTTTACGTCAACTTTAGTCCCAGCTGCATGTACAGTTTTATATTTCTATAATGTACAACATACTTGTTTTTTATATTTCTATAATGTACAACATATTTGTTTTTATTTTTTAATATGTACAATAGTTTTGACACAGTTTGATTGCCTTTTTCTCTTTTCTGAATAGTTTTTGAAGATTTGATCAATAATTTTCATCCGGCATTCGTTTTTCAGGGGTTGGTGGATAGTCCTTAAAATGATCATGATGATGTTTTTGAAAATCTAATTCTATCTCTAATATATCTCCAGTATAACTGCCATCAGAGATATATAATACATATTTATTTACGTAATATGTTCACTTGTACCCCACCTAAAATTACTTACTGTCAGTGTCATGTATTGTGACATGCCCTATCATGGAGGTTGTGTTTATTGTAACACATGAGGAACGATTTAGGTATTGATTGGTCATACTTATTATAATTGTTAATTTTCCAACCTCATCAGAATAAATTCGTACTTAGCATTAACATAACGACGAGGTTAATGATACTGCTCCCACGAATTCCACTCTCAATGATGAGGAACGTGTGATAATCAGTTTGAAGTTCTAGCTTTACAACTAAAATATTCAAGGAGGCACCATGAGATATTTAAAAAAAAACCATTAAGGTGTATTTTTTGAAATTGTAGTAATGAATGTCACCTAATGTTTTCAAGTTGAAGTGATACATAAAATCATGCATGTACTGATAGTCATCATCTGAAATATTCGAATATACCTGAATGGCTATCTCATCGAAGTCGTTCAAAGCTATTGAAATACTCAGTCGTGTTAATGTCTTTGCGATAAATTTAGGTCGCATGTTTTTCAAAACTTTTAACTGTCTCTGTAAAGTTTGTGTCATTTAAATGTATAGCTTAATAGCTGAAGGCCCACGAATCTGTAACTATTAGTAAATCGGATTGTTTGTTCAACAGCTATTTCTTTCCCTTCCTTCATGAACTTGCAATCTATAACTACCGTATATACTCGCGTATAGGTTGTTACCAACTGCAAACTGCATAGACCCAGATCTGCCATCGCATAACGCGCCGGAAGATCTGGGTCTATGCAGTTTGTAAGGACTAATCAGTAGAACAAACAACATAGATCCTGATCTGCCGGCGCATTATGCGACGGCAGATCAGGGTCTATGTTTCTTGCATTTAGATGAGAGTTATATGTGAGCACATACGGTATATTTTTTGACACGCTGAGCAACACGTTACAACCTTCTCTTCTCCTTCTTGTCTCCAGTATGATACTGTTACAACTTTTATTTCAGATTGTCAAGCTTGCTCTTTAATCTTGTAGTCACCTCAATATATCGACATCTCTGAAACTCCTTTTTTTTTTTTATTATTTGATTTTTATTCAACTGTCAGTACTGAACTTTTCTCACCATTACATAACTTTCACGCATCCGTTTAATACATCTCAATGATGATTGAGAGTTGGAATTTTTATGGTTGTTTCATATTTTCCGCAGTTGTAACATCCTCTAATTTAACTTAGGTGAAATCTTTCAATATCTGAGCGTTAGATTTCATCGACTGTTGTTTCATATTTGCAATTTCTAAAGAAAAAAATAAATGTATTTAATACAGAGAAAAATTATGCAATACCTGAGTGTTAGAATTCTCCGATTTTTGTTTCATATTCTCCACGAGAAATTAAAAAAAAAATAGAGCTTATGATTTTAATATCAAGGAAAAGTTCAATATTCACATCAATGAGCTAAAATTTCACTAATCAATCTAGTATGTATCTTAGACTTCAGATGTGCACTTCATGAGCGGATTTGCACGATTCTACCACATTCACAGACTGTATCTCTTTTTTCTTTGGTGTCCTAACCCTTCTAGTTTATTCAACCTTTTGTTTGTTTCCACATTGTGTACGTCAAATTGGTATCCTAACCCTTCTATTCCATTCAGCCTTTTGCTTGTTTGCACATTGTGTAACATCAAAGCCAACCATCATATCCTAACCCTTCTATTCTATTCAACTTTTGTCTGTTTGCACGTTGTGTGCATCAAACCCAATCATCATATCCAAACCCTTTTATTCCATTCAACCTTTTGTTTGTTTGCACAATGTGTACATATCGAATCTAACCCCACCATTTCGTTTTTTTAATTCCTCACTATATTTTAGTTTCAATGAATTTACAACACATTATACAGTGCTTTGCTATGATGGAGATCAAAAACAGTATAATCAACAATCTTCAGTGATTATTATTCTAGATTATTATTCTACCAGAATTGTTTTAAATATTTGTTTCAAGTGCACAATATTTAGTGCTTTTCTAATGAGCACTTTTTCCATTAGGGACAAGATTACTTCATACAGTTATCGCTATTTTGATACTTAAAGCAAAAAGTAAAAATAATTGAAATTAGTACCTCATTTTTGGGGTATTTTTATGTGGTAGTTAGTGTCTCTTAAAATCAATAGAAAAGCCTTAGCAGTGTCCATATTGCCCTAATACATCTATGGATATTTGGAATTTGACAATGTTCGTCAAAGGTAAGCACCCTAACGAGTACGAAGAATTCAGAGAATTAAGATCTGCAACACGTTTACCCGCAATTACGGCAAGTGAATAGACACAACAAAAGAAAATACAACAGCTTGTCGTTGAGGAATGTGCAGTGGCGTACTAAGGGTAAATGGTGCCCGGGGCGACGCCAAAATACGAGGCCCGAATTTTTATCAGTTGTTATGGCGCCCGAGGCAACCGCCCTGTCCGCCCTCCACCCCCCCCCCCCCCCCGGTCCCATTAGTACGCTACAGGGAATGTGTACACTTAAGCAGACAATAATATTTCAACTGAGGAAGCGTAAAATTTGATTTCAAACGAATTTAATATCTTACACGAGAAATTAGACCGCTTGCACCGAAGTATGATATATTAGAAAGAAGCATGAATGGGTCATTTGTATTAGACGAGATACACAATAATGAGTTGGAAGAAGACGTCGAAGAGTTAGAAAACGAATTAATAACTGATTTAAAAGTATTATCAAGAGAGTGGACGAAGGTTTTAAATCGGTGTCATGGTCTACTTTTTTCAGCATGATTTTTCAATCGTTCTGGACATTAAAGCTGTCGATCCAAAGCCTAAACCACTTGGAACTAAAATTATATAACCAAAAGCAACATTTTCTTCAATGAATTACCAGAATAGTTACATATCCGAGATGTTATAAAATGTTAGAGTTTGTTTCTTGAATCAATTAGCGAAATGTAAAATATCATCAACATCTTATACCCTGCAGCACTCAATATCCATTTAATCGTGTCATTCAGTATGTTGCTAAACAAAAATGTTATGATTTAAGATTGGACAAAATAGCATTTAAAGAATTGCTGAAGCTAATTGTGCTAGTAGGCGTGTCTGAGTTGACTAAGGACTGTCTAATTAGTATTGGTTTGTTACCTGACAAGATTGTGCGATGTAGTACGAGAAAGTGTCTAAGAGTCTATTAAAGAGAGATTTAGTATAATTAGAACATCATTAGCACGTTAGCTATGTTTGAATACGCAGTATGTATTTGTTGTAATGTAGACACAGTAATATACTATACGAGACTATCAGGTTGTGGTGGGTGGGTGGGGCGGGGCTTTGTTCAAATACTTAATGTTTGAAATATGCTCAAGTGTACGGATTCGAGGACATCGCTGGCGTTGTCTGTATTTTTTAAAATGTGAACATACTATTATAGAAGTGGCAGTCTGTAGACGCTATTGTATTGAGTCATCTCTCTCTCTCTCTCTCTCTCTCTCTCTCTCTCTCTCTCTTCATTTTGAGTAGTAAATGAGTCATTCACAGTGAAACGAAGCTGCTACAACATCTTTAAAATTTTGTATTTTAGTCGGTTTTCTAGCACACGTTAGATATTTTAAAAAAATGATAGCTACTGCATTATTATTTTCAACTTCTCTACTTCTTGTATGAAATAAATGTAAATTTAACGACTCGCTACAAAACCAACAACAATACTCAATATATTTACTGCTCAAAAATTGCCAGATCAGTTAGACTTGAGGGTATTATTTCACAAATGTAAAATCACTAGCGCAGTCAGACATGAGACTATTGTTTTGCAAATTGCAAACAAATACTGGACGAGTCAGATTTGAAAGTCATACTTCACAAATTAAACAATTATTAGGCCAGTCACACTACGGAGTCAATTAGCGAGGCGAAAAGGTGAAAACAGTGGAGAGAACACATGTTCAAATATCGCCTGCTAGTATACAAGTAAACAAAAGTTACATAATTTACTTGCAAAACCATTATTATTTATTTATTTACTTATTTATTTTGCAATGTTAGTAACAATGGCCGCTTGGCGGAGGCGTAATGCCTAGGAATACAAATCGAAAGGTGTATGGTTCGAAACTCGGCAGAGGTGAAAAATTTTGTTTTTACATAAAGTAACTTGAAAATTGTGTATTGGAAACATCAGCATGGGAAAAAGTGGACGTCGTTCACGATTTATCATAAACTACGCACAAAACAGCGATGTATTTCCGGAATAATTGGACCGTTAAGAAGTGTGCACTTAAACCATATTTCCGGATTGATTCAACCATAAAAAGATGACGTATGTGTACACATAAAACAGTGACGTAAAATACTTAAACACGCGTGTAAAACAGAGATATATTGAAATATTTTCAGTTAAATACATTAAAATGAATACTTCGATACTTGATGCGCCAGTAGCAAAACAAATAAGAAAAAATAAAAATTTAGATTTATGAATATACAAAGTTTAAATAGAATCATAATGAAAAGACTTAGAGACTCGTTTTGCAAATATTTGTGTAACGGGTATGACTGAGCGCGTCGGCTCGAACAGTTCAAGTGGCAGAGCGCCCGTCTAGAGTTAGGGAGGTCCCGGATTCGAGTCCCGGTCTGGTCTTGCATTTTTCCCTGTTACATTTGGCGTCGCCGATAGGATTCCACATGAGCACCTCCAACCGGCTAGAGAGGGTGCAATTAAAGTGGAAGTTTGAAGTTAAGACACAGGGACGTGTCTCAAAAAAGGCAGGGAAAAAGTGTAACGATTAGGACTCGGCGAGTCGACTCGGATAGCTCAAGTGGTAAAGCGCCCGTCTAGAGTTAGGGAGGGTCTGCATTTTTCCATGTTACATGATATTTAACCATATTTGAAGAAGATCATCATTCGAAAAATTCGAAAATTTGGTCATTTGAAAGCTCAATTACATTTAAAGATAAGGATTATGAAGAGACCTACTCAAGAAGGCAAAAAGGTTAAGCAAATAACTTTTTACGACAGAACCAGACCTATCAACATAATGAACAGAGGTAAAATAGATTGAAAGTTTATTCCACATTTAATATACCAGATTTCGACATGAAATAAGCGAAAATACAAGATAGACGTTTGACAGGATAGACTATTTAAAATTGCAGACATCTGCGTTATCAGTTGCTCATAGAAAACCCCTACACAGAGTTGCCTGAATGGAGAAAGAACGAAAAAAATGCTTGTATCAATATAATTTTTACAAAAACCGCTAGCTGTTTCTTTTTATGCTATGGAATCTGTGTTAAACACACCTAGTGATTGTATAGATAGGCCATCAAAATACAATATATGTGTGTGTCCTCTAAAAACACACACATACACACACACACACACACATATGTGTGTGTGTGTGTGTGTGTGTGTCCTGTAAACATTGAGGACATTGGACAATTTGAAAATTAATTTGACATAAGCAACGGCAGGGCCTCTCCAAGGCAGAACGTGCATCTGAGATAAACTACATCCATAATGTTTGGATGACATTACTAGAAAGACGGAAAATCTTGACATGTTGATCAAATTACAACAGTGTGGTCCTAATGACTACAACAATGGAAGGAACCATTGCGTTGGAACAAAAATATTTCCAAGATTGGTCTCATTACAGATAAACAGACATCACAGACAGAAACATATCTGTAAAAAAATTGCGTGCATTTTTTCAGTACACCAAAAACATTTTCACAACACAAAAGACTGTATAACAATGTAGATAAGTCAATAGACGTAATGCCTGAAGAGGGTTATGTTGCAAAATTAAAACACCATCAACATCAATTAAATGATTCTCGTGTTATTTATTTTGATTTTGAGGGTATGATTGTAACACAGGCACAGACTTGCAGTCTACAGTCTTACATAACCTGGACAGCCAAACACATACCATCACCTTTTTATGTGTGTATGTTAAATGAATAAACAAAGAATATGAACCAATAAGTTTCAGAGGAACATATTTTATTAATGTATTTTACGAAGCGTTGGGTAAAATCGCAAAGTTAGTCTATAAAGCATTAATACTGAAACATTCAACATCTATGATGTTCACATATGAAGATAAACTAAATTTGAACTCAACAAATATGTGTTATACATGTGGGAGAAAAAATAAGGGATCAAAAGGTGCGTGATTACGATCACTTAACAGGCAAGTATAGAGGTCCAGCCCAGAACGAATACAGTTTTAATTTAATTATCAAAAATATTTACCATTGTTCATTCATAACTTCTCCGGATATGACAGTCACTTGTTAATTAATACGTTGCTTAAAAATGATCCAGCTAAAGAGATGCAAATCATACCGAACAACAATGAACAATATACTTCATTCAGTAAGGATTCCATAGTTCATAGGTTCATGAAGAAAGGAAAAGAATAAAAACACTTAAAAAGACAATCAAGTTTTTAGACGGCTTTTGATTCATGGGATAATCTATAGAACAGCTGGCTACAAATATAAATGATGAAAATTTACAGAGTCACTGAACATTTTCCACATAAAATCCAAATATTTCTATAGAACAGCTGGCTACACATATAAATGATGAAAATTTACAGAGTTACTGAACATTTTCCACATAAAATCCGAATATTACTATAGATCAGCTGGCTACAAATATAAATGATGAAAATTTACAGAGTCACAGAACATTTCCACATAAAATCCAAATATTTCTAAAGAACAGTTGGCTACAAATATAAATGATGAAAATTTACAGAGTCACTGAACATTTTCCACATAAAATCCAAATATTTCTATAGAACAGCTGTCTACAAATATAAATGATGAAAATTTACAGAGTTACTGAACATTTTCCACATAAAATCCAAATATTTCAGGAAAGCCATTTACCCATATGAATACATAAATAGTTTTAAACAATTTAACGAAACTCCCATACCAGACATATAAACATGTTGCATATAACTTAAGGAATCAAGCATATCAAATGATAATTACCAATATGTACATGATGTCATTGAACATTTTAACCTGTAAGCAATGGGTTACCTCCACGATTATTATGTAAAGAATGATACATGTTTTATTATGCTCTGTGACATGTTGGAGGAATTTAGGAATGTATGTGTGAAAATTGATAAACCGGATCCTACTGTTTATTTCAGTGCTCCCAGGTTAAGAGTGTATGCAAATTTAAAGATATCAGGTACAGAATTTGAATTATTGACAGACTATGGCATGTTCTGGCTGACTGACTGAATGTGGAATTAGCATGATGTCGCAGAGATAGGTCAAAATAAATTACGAATACCACTTGGACAAAGATGGATTAAGTCTGATGATGAGCACGAAAAGTCAAGGTCATGGTCGTTCATGATGTACCTAGAATTCACCAACATTTAGCGACTGGAAAACAAATTAAACCGATAGAAGAAAATCTGTTCTAAATTTCAGACGGCTGTGATATTGGATGCAATGTAAGTGGGTTTGATGATTACATTAACATGACTGACTGTTTCAAGAACTATCCATTAGTTTCAGAGATATTGATTCCGGGTGAAAATGATTGATCAAAGTACCAGAAGAAGTTGATTAATGACAATAAGGAAATAAAACGAACTGTAACAAAACTATTATGTAGAATGAAAAACAAAGAGAAAGCATTTAATTCACGACGGCAACTTAAAGATTCACATACAGTTAGGTTTAAACCTGCAAAAATACGGAGCTGTCTTCTTTGAAAAACAACCATGGCTAAAATCCTACATAGAAGTGGATACAATGTTAAGACAAAACGCGACAAGTGATTTAAAGATAGATTTGTTTTCTTCAAATTGATCAACAACTCTGTATTCAGTGAAGAAATGGAAAATCTAAGGAAAAGAGCATCAGTTACATTATGTGCAGATGAAACTGTTTCTTAAATGCCGGAAAGATCATTTGCAAGGAGAAATATTTTTTTTGTGGAAGAATTGTGTTAGTCAGTTTAAAAAAAACAGAGATCAACAAAACCAATTTACGATGGATGTACAGTTCTAGAGTTATCCAAATCGTTAAGGTACGAATTCTACTACAACACGCTCATAACAAATATGGAGATAGAATGAAACTACTCGTGACTTATAGGGATTCGCTATGTGTTTATTTTGAGACAGGAACATATTATACAGGGACATGTCGGATAACGTCAAATATTTTAACAGATGTGACAATCCTAAGGACAATATATTTGGTATCCCACAAATGAAACAGAAACTTTCCAGACTTCGGCTAAGTCAGTTGCTGTCTTTTTACGTCTTGCATGTTTCCACAGTCATGAATCGGAAACAAGGTATTTGTTCCTTGATAAATATCAAACAGTAAGTCTAGCCACTTAAATAACGTATCTTCAGAATCTATTACAACCCACTTAAATAACGTATCTTCAGAATCTATTACAACCCACTTTTCATCCTTGGGTAACCACGTTCTATTGTAAGTCTTGTTGTACAGAAAATTTGGGCAGATAATAAAGATGCGGTCTGCACAGTTCCTGTATTTATTTTCTATAAGATCTAACTAAAATCTACTGTATCCACTTTAACTAACTCCACAAAGAATCCTGTTAGGAGGCTCCTTTAGGTGCAGTGTGTTTTAAGCTGGCTCTGATATTTATTCATGCCTGAGACATAATTGATTATAATTTTGTTTCGAATATTTACCTGAACATCAGACACAAAATAAATATACGTTTCAACAACATCGACATTTTCCTTTATGCTGATTTGGAAATGGATACCTTTTTGAACTTTAGCTAACTTATGAGCTATGCGATGCAATCTGCTATCATGTGTACTTCTCACATCATGCTAAAAATGAAATTGTTTTTGGTGTTCATCTAAGAAATACTTTGTAGCATTTGTAAACTTTTGTCTCAATTGGAAAGGCTGAGAACAAATCATACTGATATTTGGCAGACATTCTAGAGTCAATTAAATTGTTTTCTACTGCCGAGTTAAAACTTTTTTTCTGGATCACTTTCAACATTATGTTTTGCACAGTATCAAAACACCCTTGAAGCTCATTCGCGAGAATCAATGAAAATATTTGTTAAAGTTGTATTGGCTGCTATGTCGGTAATTCTTTCTGTCTCTCTTTCTGTCTGTCTGTCTCTGTCTGTCTCTCCTCTCTCTCTCTCTCTAATATTGTTCCAGTTCAGATGTAAAGTGTTATAATCTTCAAGAGATTTTTTCATTTTTTTCCATGTCGCTTTCTAAAGCTTCTTTCTCATGGTTCATTCTCCGTTCTAGTGATTGTACATATTTCATCTCCCTTTTTCTCTTACTGTTTGCAAGGCTTGTATAGCACGAGACAAAGTATTGAATCGTTGTTTAATCAGTTCTCAAGCATCTAAAATCTTTTTTCTGTTGTGATTGATCTGTTCTGTTATTCTTAGATACTGTTAGCTCTTTGATTATCCATTTGTTCAAAAACTCTCACTGTTTTGCCTACGTTTTTCTTTTCAAACCTTAATATCTTTCAAATTATTATCCTTGATGAACGTCTTACTTATTTGAATATCAACACGTTTTGTGCAATCTGTCCAGTAGATGTCTGAGTTAATTTAACAGGATCACCAAAATTTGCGATAAGGTTATTATTGAGGTTTAAGTCAAAGTTAATTATATCACCTATTGATGTGGTTGCTATTTCTATTTTGTCTCAATATTTAAAAGATAAATCTAAGTTATTAGGAGCTCTTACAGATATATTCCATCATCCCTTGCATTATGTATGGTATTTACCTTCATGAAATACATACGTAACAGGAATACTTTATCATCAAAATCTATTACTGTTTTATTTTCATCTCTTATGCTGATATTCAATCTGTTTATGGTTCCCATTCGTAATTGATTATGATGATCATTACCAGGGTAAGAAACAAAGTCGTCATGGAGGAAAGCTTTAACAGGCAAATATATAACAAAGTTATCGTTGAGCTTTTTGCATGTTATTGATTTGATCGCGGTAAATGTATAAAGTTTTGGGTAAAAGAATCCACAAACAGTAACAGATTTATTAGATGCCTGCATAGTTCTCTTTCTATTTCATCCTAAAACGTTAGCACTAAAGTTGCTGACTTACAGTGTGTAATTGTTACACGGAGTTATTTTAACTTTTGAGTTGGATTTCAAACATTCTACACCATACTTTCTTGTTATCATGATGAGCAGCCATTCCCTGTTTGACTTTATTCATGTACATTTCAAGATTGTAAATAAAACAAACAGGTACTAAATCAATTCTTGTTTTATTTTTGTCACTGAAGAAAGAGAATATCTTGTTCACATTTCATTGGAAATATTGTAGTAGGCAACAATAAAGGCTATTATTTGCAACGATACCAATAGATAACCTGTTCTGTTATCTATTGGATTGTTGAAATAGATTTCTTTCTCAGGGAGTTCTTGAGACGTTGCTATCGATTTGTAATATAATTTTCATTTTATAGGAGAAATTCAAACAGCCAAGAGAAACAATTTTGTCTGGTTAGTGCATCTCTTGTTGTACAGGATGTAGATTTACTGTTTGCTGCTAACGTTTCAAAAATCTCTTTCACTTTCTTCCCTGCTTCCAAAAAATCTTCTATTTCAATTCTGTAATGTCTTAGTTTTCTGTATTGTTTATGTTCTTCCTAATTGTAATTGTAATTTTCTTGTGCCTCTTATACTGTTGATGGTCAAGATAAACTCTTCAGAGTTAATTTCAACATCGTTAGTTTATCATGTCAATACGGTTCAAATAACTAGTGTCAGAAGCTACTATTTCATCACATTGTAGAACTTTACTGAAAGTTTACGCAACAAATCCTAACAATGTTGCATGAAAGCCACAAAAAGCTAAAAGGAACAACTAAACCGGTAGTTATTCCTGCAACACCTAATCCAGCATCTGTTATTCCCATACTACCTGAAACTATTGTCATACTAGCCACCCCCAATTCAAAACCTTCTATGTTACTTTGTATTTCTTTTTGCACATATATATTTCTCGATCTTTCTGACCCAGTCATTTTAAATCTCGTTAATTTTTTGCCCCTAAAGAAGAATATTATCTATTATCAGAGTAATATATAAAGGAGGTGCACTTGGTGTCTCTTCGCTCGCCTATATACATGAAATAGAGAGTTTAGACTTTGGAGTGATGCCGTTCCGCTGCGCTTGGTGAGTAGCGACTGCTGATTTTACTGACTCTATACAAATTTTCGGTTGTACTGTTGTATTTTTTATTTATCATTTTTATTTGGCTTGCTTTTTTATATTTAAAAAAATGTTATTATTTGGACCATTATTGCTCATTTATTGTGTATCAATTGGATCTGTTAGTAACCAGTTAGTTTTGAGGTAGTGAATTGTGAACTGACTAAATGAAACTGGAATAATCAGTTTCTCAATTTCTTCAATATGTTTGATGGTGAACCTATTGTAAACTATAAAAGCTTTTTGAAAAGCATGCAAGATGATTTACAGGTTTACTTTATGTAATGAAAAATAAATTGAAATATAAATGGATAAATAAAATAGATGGGTTCCAAGACATATTTTCTATGAAACTAAGTAAAAGATATAACCGAGTTTAATCAGAATAAAGTAAATTAAAACCTTGTCAAATTTGAATACAAGAAATGATGGTGAGAAGAAAAAATAGAGCACTGTAATGAATACATCAATACAACGAAGAATATCAAAGATAAAGGAATCATGATTATGACAATTTTACATTCGTTTACCTGAAAAGTAACATAATTTTATAATCATTGAAGAAACATAAAATCTGAAGGCAAAACTGTTTGGCGTTCGGTCAATAGACCTTTACAATAGATTGTTGAACTTCACACATCTTCAAGGTGTTGGTGAAGATGATTTAGACATTGATTATGTTATGCCATGTGCACCAATTGATCTATCTGATCCTGAACAACAGAACAAAAATGTTTTCACTGGTCAAGCACCAAAAAAAAATGTTTTCACTGGTCAAGCACAAAAAAAAAATGTTTTCACTGGTCAAGCACAAGATATATGGTAGCCAGTAAAAATTGCTAAGATTCCATCTACAAAAGACACAGAAGAACACAATAGAAAAGCTGATTCAGTCAAGATTTAGATCTTCATTATTAAAGGGATTTTAAAGAGTTTTTTTAGTTTAGTTTTCATTGGTGACTTTATTGTATGATAAGCAACTAATAACGTGATAAACACTATTGCAACAATACTTGTCAAAGCTACAAACGCAACCAATAAACATTTATTTGTTAAGCATTCTTTTCTTCCGCGCTTTCTTCTTTATTTTATGTTAGCTTTTACAAATTCGTATATTTGAATGTAATCAAACTAGCACTCAGTGCAGATAGAGGTAATAACAATTTAAACAAGAAATATCAGTGAAGTATCTGATTCCTTTTTGATGTCATGTGATCATCTTTCAGTCCATTCTGTAAATTGTTGTTTATTGACAGAAATCGGCTGACTAATAATGTCACATTAGAAATCACAATACCTGACAATGATTTGGAAATTGTATCAGCTCTAGCACTGACAAAAATTGTATATGTCTCTTTTTTTTCTTTCTCGCCCATGTTTTCAATTTATTTTCTGTCAAGTTTTTACCTGCTATCTCTGACATGTTCCACTTGCAATATATATGTTAAATTCCTGATTGTATTCTTCACAGTCTTTAGACAACTTATTTGTTACTTTTTTCTCCTAAAATCCCAATACTTTTTTCCAGTTGACTATTGTCCATTTATATAACGATACAATCTTTGCTAAATTTGAAGATGATGATTATAATTATACACTACAAACAAAAGATAAAATACAATTTGATGATAATTTAAATTTTGCTAATGGTTTTGAATGATCAAGGCATAGGACAATATGATCCTGGACAACAAGCTATTGAAAGAAACGAAATTAAATTGAAGAAACTATTACAAAATTCTCGTTATAAGTGGGCTTGAACTTTATCATTAAATACGCAAAACATATGTATAAAGATAATAAAGGTGATATGTGTATCAAATACCTAGGCAGATCGGGGAAATGAAGCTGATCTAAAGATCGGCAAAATTGGTGGTTCAAAACTTGCAGCACATAGTTCAATAGAGAAACAAGCCGGAGGATCTAGCTTTATGAATGAATTATTTTGCTAAGGATTTAGTAATTACAAAAAACGGATTTTACTTCTACCATAACAGATGAGTTTCACAATAGATTAAATAGACTTATACGAGAAACTGGACAAGGTTCTACGACACAAACCAAATATCTATTAGAACCTACTGTTGTACAATGACAACCAACAAAAGTACCTGTGGACAGAGCTATTCAAACAACAGACACAAATGAGCCCTTTGATCGACAATTTAGAGAAGCAAACAATTCAATAACTGAATTGAAAGTGAGAACTTCCATCTGCAGTCAAAAGATTATTTTGGACAAAAGAGGAAGAAGAATTAAGGGGTTATGTAAACGCTGTAAAAAAAATTGTCAATTCGAAACAATATCTACGAAATCTGATGTTGAAATGCATGGACAACAGATTGAAGATTGAAGAGTTCAAAATATAAATCAGCAAAGAAACAGATTAAAACAAAAATGCTGAATGCAAGAACAGTTGGAAATTGTTGAAAGGTAAAGAGCGCAATTAGTTGGACATCTAACACGGCTCGAGAGAAATCTGAGAGAAAATATTGAAAAAGGTCAATTCAAAAGTTACAGAAAAGTGTGCATTACCAAAACTAAAACAGCTGTTTAAAGAAAAGGGTGTTACAATAGCTGCCATAGCCACCACCATAGGTATGACTATATCGTCTGTGTCAAGAAAAGGGTGTTACAATAGCTGCCGTTACCAGCGCAATAGGTATGACTTATATCAATTGTTTCTCTGTCTATAACAATTTTGGTAAAAGATTTAGTAGGAGGTGAAGAAGTAGGTGCTGCTCAATTAGGAGGCAAAGAAGCTTCTTTTGTTGACAAAATTAAAAAGGTTTAAAATAGCTATTATTTGATAGAGTTAGCCAAAAAAAAGCAGCATTAGCTTTACGTATTATTTTGGTTATTTCCATAAGTTTGTTGTTTAAGAGTGCTAGATACATTGTTTCTTTCCTAGCTAAACATGTCATGTTTGCTTGTTTTAGCATTAATTTTTCTGTCACTAGAGTTTTGATCTGAAGTATAAACAAATCAGGTTCTTAATTGTGCTTCACACAGTTTGTTGTCCATCGGACACAAGGCTCCGCCGATATGGCGTTACTTCAAAAAGTAAACTATAGCAGCATCTGCAGCAGTTATTATCAATATAAGTAATTGTTTGCTTATTTCATTGTCAATGTGGCTTTTTACGTTTCGAAATCGGACTTTGTACGTAGTTCTTGATTGTAGTGTATCATTCACACATCAGAGTGTCTGATCGCATTATGAGATTTGACAAGAGGAAAATCGGCATCATAGTCTATCTTTTCTTAACAATTTTACTCCCTTACATTTTTTTGCTGTTGTTGTTTTTTTTTTTTTTTTTGTTTTTTTTTTTTTGTTGCTGTTGTTTTTGTCCTCTACATTATCGTATCGTACTGTCACCGAGATTGTTTATCAGCCTTTGCAATAATGTTCTTCACTGTGGTGTTCACAGTAGGGTTTAATCCAAGTTTATACCAAGCTTTGGATCTCTGTACATTGTTCTTGTATCCAACGATAATGCCCGATTTCAGTACTATGTCACTCGGTAACAAAAATATACCGTCACCACCAACAGCATAGTCTAATTTTACTCTTGAAGCTAATATCACTATTGAAGTCTTACCAAAATGTTTTCATCTGAGTCTTAACCTTGCTGTCTTCAAACTAATAGCTCCATGAACTTTTTAACATTGTATGATACTATCGAAACAGACTCTGGAATGCTTGTTCAATTTTTTTTAACATGTGCATCAAAGATGCAGATTACATATGTCCTTATGCTTTGACCGTTACTATATTGTTAAAATAAATATGTCAAACCTGGTTTTTTACCTTCATAAAAATACCGCAACCTTACCCAGTAGTGCCATGATCCAAAGCCAGATATTTCTTTTTGTGTGGTTAAATACCTTCGGTAGTAATCGTTTCAATCATTTTTTGTTTTACGGTAGAAGAAACAACTGTCTATAATTTTGAAATTCTTTTCATGAAATGCTTTTGAATACATGATATCTACAGTTTTTTGTTTAACCTATATGTATCTAAAGTAATTTTAAGGTGGATTGTTATATTCTTGCGGACGAAATTAAATTGCTTTATATCTTTGGGTTTTGTTGCTTGGATTAAAGTTATCTTCACCAGGTAATGATAAGTAAACTTCAGCCAACATTTTTTACAATTTTAAAGTAATTAAGAAATTTGTAAACTGATTTTACTAAATATAATACATCTGAATAAATCGAATGCCATATGAACATACCTTAAAAGGCGTACTGGATTTTAAATCGAATGCCATATGTACATATCTTGAAAGGCGTACTGGATTTTATTTCATCCATATCGTGTACATATTCTTTCCATACAAATCATTTTATTTATGCATTAATTCTTTGTATCAAAAGATATTATAATTGCATTTAAATTGTACACGGCAATAGTGTTGTTAATTATAAATCCATAGTTTGCAATCCCTGATAATGCAGTTGGAACTTTATGTTTTTGAATGTCATCTCTTTCATTTCATCTGTGATGTAATACAACACCCTGCTAGAGTGTTGTGTATATTGTAGTCGCCTTGTCGCGTTTACCATTTTGTTATTTACCTGTGATCTTGTTTTAGATGTACTTTACTTTGATCCCTCTAGTTTTCTTATGAACAGAAATTCGCATATCATGCGTGTTGTAACTCCGTCATATTCTAACGAACTCGTTAAATTTGAAAAATTCCGCGTTTTCATGCTATTTGATACTTCTATTTATGCACAATTCTTCAGTTATTTAGTTAATGACATACTATTTTCATCCGGTTCCTATCATCATATCCTTTCCATATAACTAGTACATACCTTTTACATTTCTTCTGTTCTTATTGTTTTTAAAAATCTTTTGTCAGCTTTGCATATGTCATATTATTTGTCATCTACAGATAACTTTTGTTAATAAAACATGCCCTCTAGATCCTCCCTCTTCAAGTCTTCCAGATTGTTAATAAAACATGCCCTCTAGATCCTCCTCCTTCAATTAAACATGCCCTCTAGATCCTCCTCCTTCAATTAAACATGCCCTCTAGATCCTCCTCCTTCAAGTCTTCCAGATAGCAAACGATTTGATCACCTAAAATTACTTGCATAATTTTTAATATTTCATTGGTAAAGTTAGGAAGATATCCCTTTTCAAAAATTGGTTGGTATTTTGAGATTCTAACTTTTTCACTGATTTTAATTGTAAGCGTTCTAAATGTATCAGTTTTGAAGTAACAAATACGTTTATCCATACTTTTGACCTGTGTTCTTCTTTACTTGCTTCAACCAGAATCATGTCTTGTGATCTACGATGAGTGTTACTGTAACCATCAATTAAATTTGTTAAAAGGTCAGCCCATTTATATTTCCACATTCATGTCTTCAGGCTTCTGTTAAACCTTTCCGCTGTAGATACCTCTCTGTCTGAGTAAGTTACAAAGTATTTAATGTTTCCTTTTCAATCAGTTCCTTAACTTTCCTGTTGTAAAACTCTTTTCCATCATCAAACTATATCTATTCAGGTTTTCTCTCTTTGAAGATTCTTTAAAAGCATCGTGTATGTCATCCCACCCACCCACCCATTTTGTTATCCCTTTTTCACGCGTAGCGTGCTCTAAGAAAATAGTTGTCCTCTTCAAAATGTATTTGGATAGATTATTGTTTTTTCATTATGCTTGCATATGAACTGTGTCCGCCTGCCACAAGTCATCCACGTGACTTACATAAGATCTTTTGTAGGGAAACTTTTTCGCTTCCTTGTACATTGTATAAGTAGACGATTCTTCGGTTAACCATTCTTTCAATTCCGTGCATTTTCATTTGTCCACAACTGGTTGATATTTGTGTAAGCAACTGGACTTAGAAGATCATAATAAAGATGTCTTAAATACTGTTCTTTGTCATTCATTTAAAAGAAAATAAAAGCATCTACTGAATACTTTATGCCTGATGAACTGTCTTTTTGTGTAATCAACAAGCCATGTTGTACCGTGTCTTGCGTTATTACAACATAACCCCTTCAAAGTGGTTGTGACACAGAGAATCCCAGGTGATTATAAAGAGGTATAGTCTTAATGTGCCGTAATTTTGTAATTCCTCATTATCAGGCAATACGTTACCTGTTCAGGTAAAACTATGAGTAGGCTACACCAAAAGCATTTTTTTTTCTTCAAAAAGTCAAATCCCAATTCAGACTCAATTCATCAGAATATCGACCAGGAACATTTTCTGTAAATATCATTTAACACGTCTTCTGCGCTTCAAAGCCCAGACTTTCCCAATATACTTTGATGTAAACGTATTTATTCAAATCCATACATTTCTTATGCGGGCTCATACATTATGGATGTATGCCGATCTTGGTTAAAAGTGAATCAATACTACCATATACCTATAGCATTTCTGTCCAATATACACTCAGTCAATAACGTGTCTGCGTTAATTCTATTGAGATTTTCAGACCATGTTCACCTTTTTAAAAATTAAAAACTTACCGCACATGAATGTGCAAATATTTCCCTACAAGTTGATATCCGTCAAAGCTGCTCTACTGTGAAACGGTATACTTTATACTTTCTATGTATAAGAAAAATAGGAAAAGATTGAACCATGTATTCGAAACGACAATTTCAAACTGCAAATCAGCTACTGTAAGAAAAAAGCTGAATTCAAAAGACGGCTTAACTAAATTCTTTCTTGTCCCGGGTTTATTGTCTACGCTTTTATGTGGTGTGGTAAACATCTGATAATACAACTAGTAGTATGTTGTAGATACATTCGGTACACACTGGATTATAGTCCTTATTTTACAAAAGATGACAGTATAATTTAAATTTATAAAAATAATGAATTTATAGTTTTTACGTAAAATACCGTCATATGCCCCATTGGGGAATTTACATCTGGGTACTGTGAAGTGATTCCTCATTCGGCTGAAGTGAAAACGTGGTATTTATTCTTTATTCAGTCATCGAGTTTAGGACTTTATTTTACAGTACTGGCCGTATTATATGTATGTAAAAATATTATTAATGGTATTTCTTTAAACACTTCAATTAAATAATTATAGTGACTTCAATTTTCTGTCAGAATCTTGGTGTGTGTACTGGTAAAGACCGAGTCAATCACCGCTTCGAACGAAGTCATCCGGTTACGTAACAAAAAAAATTTCCGACCCCCAAAAAGCTTGAATTTTTTTTTAAAATTAAAAAATACTATTGCTTTGATTTGTTGAGATAAAAAAAAACTAATTCTATTTAACATATTAGTTGAGGAATTTTTTTTTATCTTGAGATAAAATAAAAGAAAGAAAATATTCTCAATGGGAAGAAAATCCACCACACCCCCTCAGAAGATTAAAAAGTCGATCCCTAACAGAGGAATGCGTTCGAGTGACACTACAAACTGATCGCAATAATGTCATAGAGAGATAAATTGTCCATACATCTCTCTCTCTCTCTCTCTCTCTCTCTCTCTCTCTCTCTCTCTCTCTCTCTCTCTCTCTCTCTCTCTCTCTCTCTCTCTCTCTCTCTCTCAGGGTCGGGAATCCTTTCTCTTACTTCATTATTTACGTACCTGTCTTAGTGTCCCTCCCCGAAACCTATAGAAAGTTAGAAAGATTTCCATCGAATCCACCCCCGTAACTCATGTTAAACTTTTTTTATTTAGTTTGATTCAATTTGATCAAAATCGAGATCTCCACATAACGGAGATATGACAGGCAGTGACACGAGGACGTGTTCTGTTGACCTCTAGATTCACCAACTGAATTACAGCTTTTACATTTATGAAAGTGAACAACTTCATTCGGAACATATCGTTTCTAACGATAACTCTCCCCAAGACGAAATGACACGCTTTATCTGATAGGTTACTAAAAAAGGGGACCGGCAGGCATATCATGAACGTTTATCTTTGCCTGTCGGACCTACGAATTAAATTGTAGTTATATTCCATCACAAACAATAAATCTTGTATATTGTCATGATTTTAATCTTGACTTACAATGACATAATCACAATTCGTGAATTAGACCCATCAGAAGTCCATGACATGGGTAAGTGTGACACAATGCTTCATACACAATATTCCATTATAAGCTCAGCCACTAGTTGTAACTAAAATTAGACACATGACCTAGTATTCATTCTGGCATCAGACCACAGTTATTTTCCTTCTTTGTTAGGTATAACCATTCATTATTGCACATTTGTTACTATACACTGATAGACATTTGCAACTTTCTGCACATACTAAGTCACTTTAGCGCATGAAAATCCCGAATGGTTTCATCATGGGTTGACAGACTCGTTTTTGTGTGTTAACACGGTAAACATATTGACTCAAGGGAAGTGACAAAAAGTGCTTGAGTGAGATGCAATTAGGTGACATTTTACACATCCCTGTCTTTATTGCAGAACAGGCAATTTTAACAATTCTATACAGTTTTGTAAACTTTGAAGACTATCCTTTTATTATCAACATAGATTGTAACAATTCAAAACAAGTCAGCTGTGAAAAACACCATTGAACTTGGTACTATTTTTTCGGAAGATCTTCCTGATTTTTGTCAACCTCCAGGGGAACTAATTGTGGTCCAAGGCCTGTCAGCGAAAGTTTTCCCAGCATGCACCTCACAAACACTTTATCCATTTATTGTGGTCCTAATGCTTAGCTCAAACATCTAGCAAGAGAGGCAGTTACGTCATAATACGCTAATCAGTAAGTAAAATAGGACAGTGCCACGGCAAGGAGTAATGGGTGGTGGTGGTGGTGGTAGTGATATGTGGTGTGTGTGTGTGTGTGTGTGTGTGTGTGTGTGTGTGTGTGTGTGTGTATGTGTTGGGGTGGGGGGTAGGTTCCTCAAGTAATGGAATGTTTGAACCCATTTGGAGTTTTTTGCGCGGTCATTTTTCCCTACACATTTGTTCGTTATAATAGCTATACCGTATGTGGCCGCGAAAATACCAGCGGCTTAGTTCTTTTCAACTAACGATTCCATGCTAATAACGGAGACTTATTTATTTTGTGCATTATGAGACGGCAAGTCTGGCTCTATGATGTTTCAGTGGGGTTCGAGTTATACAAAAACAAAGACGGTACAGACGTTAAGTTGATATTCGATCCAGTAGTATCAATGATGTGAGTTCAATGAAGCACTTTGTGCATTGGCAGTCTTTTTAAGTCAAACTTACGATGAAAATAAAAATTTCAACATTTTATGTTCCATTTTCGATCTTCAAAGCAAGAAAATAGGACATCAGTGTTATTAACAGGCCCATCTTAAAATAAATAAATAAATAAATAAATAAATAAAAACAATCGAAGATGACAATTTTAAGGATTACAGTACTGTTTCCGAAATTCAACGGTGAGAACATTTTGAAATTTAAAGCGATTAGTTAGAATTTAAATTCCTTTTCAAGTTTTCTTACACACATTTTAACTGAGCAAACCTTGTATGGTCATAAGTTGTACACAACAAATCGCATCATAAATCAACTGCTTGTGAATTACCTTTAAAAAGGGGATTTTCTTTTGCTACGAAAACCATGTTAACTCTGCACGTGAAATTCCGTTATTTGAAATTGGCTGAAGTAGAAAAAAAAAGAAAAAAAGAACTGACGCCATCGCAAATATACGCACTTTGTATTTTTCACCCCTCCCCCATTTCTCCGTCCCTGAGGTTGCACACGACATCAAAAACATTCGCTGTTATTTACTTGTCCTCCTGAAACGTCATACCAACTATTATCACCCATACTAACCGGTGTAAATGGATTTCAGGGTACAAGGAATAGTCCATGTTACGAATGAATATCTGACCTCCCCCCCCCCCCCCCCTTTATCGTGGACTGCAGCTAGGATTTGAAACCTTTGTTGTCGTCTACTCGTCTTCATTTCATGAAACATGATACCTAATATGATCACCCTCGGTCAGTTGTTTTTGATGGGGTTCAGGTTACGAAGAAAACCCGACTGACGGACATACCGACTGACAGACAGACGGACATATACACAACGCCCAATTGCAATATATCAGCAGTGTTGTGGTATATAAAAAATCGTAGTTATTGATACAAGCACGCTTCTTACATTCGTTAATTTTCTTATCTTATGAACTTGCTAATTCCTCGTGCTAATCATGTGTGTGTGTGTGTGTGTGTGTGTGTGCTTTAATATATATTACACATTTAAAACCAAGCAAGGGAAAGGGGGCGGGGGCATTTACTTATGAATTAGGTACCAGGCAGGAGGGCAGGCAAGACTTATTATTTGTTCTAATTCTTGTTGATACAGAACAAATATTTAATGAATTATTTTGACCATTGAACAGGCCGCCATATCTTTTGATTGGTACAATTTAAAAAATAATTGACAAAAAGATACATGGACTAATTTGTAAGCAAGGTTATCTGCTTAATTGTTACAGTACTATGACCAAAGGTAGTTTGGTCGACTCAAACTGAGAAGCCAGTTCAGGCTCTGTTATCATCACCAATGAGCCAGATATATCAATAGATAATTTCGTTAGGGACATAAATTGCAATTAGCACAGATTAGATCTCACTATCTGATAAGTTACGTAAGTCATTACTACAACAATTATCGCCTGTCAGCATTATTAGCATGTATCCAAATACAGATATTAAAATATTTTACAAAATACAGCGCCTCAAACCACCCTGATTTGCACGTGATTAATAAATACACGTCATGACTTCAAAGCTTCAATTGTTTTTTTTTGTTCTTCTTATTAGGACTGATATTTTTTTATATTTTAGATTGAAATAAATGCATCACGATACTTTTGATTTATTTATATAAAAAGTCGTTTTTACTATATAAAAAAGTTCTCGATCGGAATATTGTTTCCCATTTCATGATAGTTTCCTTTATTATTTTTTTATTTTTTTTGTGTGTGTGTGTGCTGGGGGAGACCTACATTACAAGAAAAAGTATAAAAAGAAGACACTTTGTTTAACACCTATGACCACGTTAATATAATCACATTTTTAATGTGTTGCGGGTCAATGTGCTTCACCTCTGAAACCTACAGCGAACGGTGATTTACCAAGTAGATTACTCAAAGCTTGACGCGATCAAAATAGCACGACACTGGCGAGCGACTGAGAGTCATTCATACGGCTTACAAACTCTGTAGTCTGGGAGTACTGACTCATGAGATGCAAAAGGACGCATTTAACTCGCATTCCATAAGATACAGAAGAGAGGAAATGTTAGTACTATAAAGAAAAGTGTACCCCTTTCGATTTAAATCATTCATCAGCAAGAGCAGAAATTAGAGTGAGTCCTTTAAAGAGCGGCAATCGGTTATAAATATTGTTTGAAACGGGCTATGTCGGGTTCACACTGTGCGAATAAATCTTCGTCAAGAGACAGCGTCTTCATACTTTCTTTGCATAATATATTGCTTGTTCGTTGTCAATCGCGTTGGATTGAATCCACGCCTTGGCATATTTTATCCACGCCTTATAGACAAAATTTAAAAAAAAGAAGCAGTAGTTATGTTCAACGAGATTCTCGCGTGACTCCGTATGGCGAAGATCTCAAGGAGCCACGCGAAAGTCTGGTTGAACGAGATTGAAGAAGAAGAAGAAGAAGAAGAAGAAGAAGAAGAAGAAGAAGAAGAAGATGATGATGATGATGATGATGATGTTGTTGTTGTTGATGATGATGATGATGATGATGATGATGATGATGATGATGATGATGAAATATTTGGTTCTCACATGTTTATATGGTCTCAGGTAACAAAAAGAAAAGAAGGGCGAAAATAAAAAGCGAAATACTTTTATTTTAAATCTTTTTTTCCTATGCCTATTAGTATCAAAGTCGTACGCTATTTATTAACCAATCTGCGCGTTCGTTTATTCTTCTTTAAAATATATAGTATGTTAAAATGGTGTCATCATCCCGCTGGTCTCCTTAGTATATTCAAATAGTATTATCATCCCGCTGGTCTTCTTAGTATATTAAAATAGCATTATAATCCCGCTGGTCTCCTTAGTATATTTAAATAGTATTATCATCCCGCTGGTCTCCTTAGTAATTGATTTCAAATATTGAATACATTCCATTTGCAGTATACATTATTTTATTAACATTTTTAGGCTCATTCTAATTATGACGGGGAAAATAATTGTCCCGGTCAAACTTTAGTTGACTCTTTTTAACGGAAATCGATAACCATATACAAGTTTGTCTGATGGAGATATTTCAAAAGGTCAAAGGTTGTAACAATGTCTTGTTTTATTTAAGATGTGATGAAATGAGATAAGATAAGATAAGATTCATTCAGTATAGCTTATAAAACAAAACAGTACAAATTAAAATTGCAATGCGTTGTCATACACAAGATATCAAGGATAATTGAAGAAATAAATGGATAAACAGTCACTTATTTTAATTTTGGCCCTTAAACTGATCACATGACACTCGGCAGGAATTAAAAATAGATATATGTAAAACTCGTATGCGCACATTTAAATTTCAGGGCAAATCACAACATAGCTTTATATATATATATATATATATATATATATATATATATATATATATATATATATAAACTACAAGCAATGAAGATCTAAGATATAGTAAGTAATACATTTGTCATTCTCACAGTTTATGCAGAAAATAACATTACACACGATAAATGCACTGAACATAGACAATGCAACAACACATAACCTTATTGTAGTATATTGTAGTATTATTTTTGTTATATGCTCGTGTGTCGGCAAATGCCGATATCCACGACTATGTTCCATCCTTTATGAGCACGTCCGCTTAACTTAACGCCATGCGAGTGTGTCTGCTACGCACCAAAGCTACGACTGTTGTTTTATCCCTTTTTGGGGATGTGCTCTTGGTCAGATGTGGGTTGGCGCGTAGGCAAGGCGATGGGTGCCGTAACCCTCGGACCCAGGCTAAAATCTCCGTAGGGGACGAATTAAGAAATGCTCAAACCATTCTCTCTCTCTCTCTCTCTCTCTCTCTCTCTGTATAAGAGGAATTAACTAGAAAGAGGTTTGATATAGGACTTAACACTAACAGTTAGCTATTTTTTTATTATGACTATAATAATGATGCAATTATAATAATAATTATTATTATTGAAATAGCTGACTTTCCCCTATGAATAGACTTGTTCTCTCTCAAGCATGTTTGATTTCCCTTTCAAAATGTCTATTATTGTGGAATTAATACCAACAGGCGATATAACCTGAATGCGATATTTACATACATTTTGAGCAACTAATGGAGCGTAATTAATCAAAGGGTCTTTAGTCCGTTGATCGACTATGTATTGGCGCTTATCGAGAGGGGTGAAAGGTTGCGTCACTCCATTTGGCAGACGTGCGTGAGCAGTCCACTGTGCATTATAAGGTGTTAATGGCACAGGTGAGTTTCACTTATGGAAAATGGCGCTACAGACAAAACTCAGTCTCTCAATCTCTGCCCGATATTGTTTGAATGTAGGTGGAAACATACACGATTGATTGCTGGCAATATATAAGGATACATACACGCGCTCTAGAGCAAGATAAAATGAAGGAGTGCAGTGTGTGAAAATGTTCCATTTGAAATATCCACGGTTTCGTGGTTTCTTCACGTGGGAAGAACTTGGGTAAGTAAAGATCTCTTTGCCAGGCTGTAAAATATTGACAGTATGCCGTATAAAACAATGATACTTTTACTTCAAACGTCTATTTTGATTTTATCAAACAGACTACGGATGTTTCATTTGGTCATAATCTAAATTATTAACAAATGCTATGCTGTCTATGTTGCACCTATCCTTACCAAAATGTGTCAGCGATCCGTCAGTCCATACGTATGTTATGAAAAACGAAAAAAGAAGAAGAAAAAAAAAAAAAAGAATATGTAAATAAATGCAAAAGTCGTTGTTCAGATGGAAATTTTGCAATACTTGTTAAATGCTAAAATCAATTTGGACAATGATCTCTGCATAGTAGCCACCTATGTTTTAAGTTCCAGTACCATTATATTGGCCGTTCGTTCAATGTGTTGCTATATGTTTACCTGTAAATAAAGGAATGTAGGCTTGTAATTGCTGTCTCCCTTTCGTAGCAGACCAAGATCTCTCCATCTCAATAGAAACTAATAACTGGGTTTTTCACAGGATTTTAGCACAGAGTCCCTTCAAGAGTCCCAATGCTATTTTATAATTTATATTTTAAAAAACGGGGAGTCCCAACCTGATTTTCACACGTTTCTGTGGTCCGAGAGGAACACTTTATAAAGCCAATTGCGCCAAGTTTTGTGGGTAACATTTTAAGACGGGTTTGATTGTATACAGTGGATGTGTAAGGTATTTATCAAGAGTAAATAATTTATGGGCAAAATGATCTGTTACATATTCTAGATTGTATGCCTCCATTGTGAGATGTGCTTTGTGAATAGCTTGATACTAATTAATAGGAAGGGTATATTTTTAAAAACTGTATGTTTTGTGGTCATGAAAGGGTATTTACTTCATGGTATTCATTATTATAAACTAAAACCATTGCCAGTACCTGTGTATCCACATCACAAATAATATTGCCAGGAAATCACCCATATCACATCAGATATAAGAGACTATCCATTTAATTTTGGGGTGGGAGTGGGGCTGGGGCTGAATTTTCTTCCAACCAGGATTTTTTATTTCTTGACTCATGATAATTTTTTTTAAAACTAAAATGATGGATTTTATAAAGTCTTTTTGTCTTAAAATCAGAGCAAGAGAAATTTTTTCATGCTTCTTGGGGGTCATAAATTTATTTTTAAAAAAACAAACAGCCTCCCCCTCTTCACCCTCGAAATTAAATTGTCAGTTCATAACCAAAAAAGGACAGTAAACTTAAAGACTCCTAAAATAAAACATCAAGATTCATCATGAATACCTAAAAGCAGCTGCCTATAAAACTTCGGTACACTCACTACTGGAATATATTCTCATGCAGTCTGGTTCCATCACACAGAAAATCTTGTCTATTAAGTTGAATCCCTCCAAAGTTGTTCTCCCAGACAAAACAAAACCATGGACAAACATCCAGTGCTACAAATATGCTACTGTCACTAATTTGAAGATGACTTGACCAGCAAAAAAAATGGACATTTGACTGAGCCTCATGTATACAATAACTAATGAACTTATTACTATCCCCAAAGAAAACTATCTACCGTATATACTCACGTATGATCAGATACCAACTGCAAACTGCATAGACCCATATCTGCCAGTGTATAATGTGCCGGGAGATCTGGGTCTAAGCAGTTTGTAAGGACTAATTAGTAGAACAAACAACATAGACCCTGATGGCAGATCAGGGTCTATGTTGTTTGCATTTGGACCTGGCTTATATGCGAGTATATGCTGTAATTACATTGAAGAGACAATTCCACAATTACCATAATCATGCCTATTGACTGATCCATGGTTCTACGGGTTAAAGTATATACTCGCCTATAAGTTGGGTCCAGCTGCAAATAACATAGGCCTGCCATCACATAATGTGCCAGCAGATTGTGGTCAATGTTGTTTTTTTTACTGTTTAGGCCAAATAAAAAAGTATGTGTGTACGGGTTACCCAACTGACTCTACTTTTTCCTGTCAACCGTACCTTTGTATTTGGAAAGAAATATATAACAAAATTCGGAAATAAAAGAAAAAGAATTTGGAAACAAAAATTAACAAAGGTACGTAACTATGATTGAAGTCAAATTCAGAATGTAAGTGATACTTATTTTCTAGCCTATGTTTCATTTAAATCAGTCTAGACCCACACAAAAAACAGAAGAAAAAAAAGTTTGTATCGACCTACCTACCTTAATTTTTGTTTCAGTGTAACCAGAACCACAGATATTATTTTATTTGGCCTTAGTCTTTACAAACTGCATATACCTATTGTGCAATGGCAGATCTGGGACTATGCAGTTTGCAATTGGCACTGACTTATAAGCAGGTATATACAGTACTATAAGTACTCTTTATTCCCCAACAGCATCATCCACTGGAACACTCTACCTGCTGACATCATTAGATTGCCATGTCTGTAAATTCAACTTTGTAGTTTAGCCACATCCATTATACTTTACCATAATTCAGTTCGTACTTTATTTTTCTCTTTCTTTTTTTCTTTATATTATTGCCGTATATCCTACCATTCTATCACTGTTATTATCTATGATGACATCACTTTCATTACCAGCCATATATTCTACCATTCTTTCACTATTATTATTTATGATGACACCACTTTCATTACCAGACATATATCCTACCATTCTATAACTATTATTATCTATGATGACACCACTTTCATTAACAGCCATATATCCTACCATTCTATCAATATTATTATTTATGATGACACCACTTTCATTAACAGCCATATATTCTACCATTCTATCACTGTTATTATCTATGATGACACCACTTTCATGAACAGCCATATATTCTACCATTCTATCACTGTCATTATCTATGATGACACCACTTTCATTAACAGCCATATATTCTACCATTCTATCACTGTCATTATCTATGATGACACCACTTTCATTAACAGCCATATATTCTATCATTCTATCACTGTCATTATCTATGATGACACCACTGTCATTAACAGCCATATATTCTACCATTCTATCACTGTCATTATTTATGATGACACCACTTTCATTAACAGCCATATATTCTACCATTCTATCACTGTCATTATCTATGATGACACCACTTTCATTAACGGCCATATATTCTACCATTCTATCACTGTCATTATCTATGATGACACCACTTTCATTAACGGCCATATATTCTACCATTCTATCACTGTCATTATATATGATGACACCACTTTCATTAACGGCCATATATTCTACCATTCTATCACTGTCATTATCTATGATGACACCACTTTCATTAACGGCCATATATTCTACCGTTCTATCACTGTCATTATCTATGATGACACCACTTTCATTAACGGCCATATATTCTACCGTTCTATCAATATTATTATCTATGATGACACCACTTTCATTAACAGCCATATATTCTACCATTCTATCAATATTATTATCTATGATGACACCACTTTCATTAACAGCCATATATTCTACCATTCTATCAATATTATTATTTATGATGACACCACTTTCAATAACAGCCATATATTCTACCATTCTATCACTGTTATTATGTATGATAACACCACTTTCATTAATAATCATTTCTTCATACACTTGTCTGAATCTTTTTCCTCTAATATAATTGGCCTAGATGTGAATCTACAAGTATCCCCAAAATGGGTTATGTAGTATTGGAACGTAGAGATACTGTCTATACTCGTGTATAAGCCGATACCAACTGCAAATTGCAAAGACCCAGATCTGCCATCGCATAATGCGCTAGCAGATCTGGGTCTATGCAGTTTGTAAGGACTAATCAGTAGAGCAAACAACATAGACCCTGATCTGCTGGCGCATAATGCACCGGCAGATCAGGGTCTATGTTGTTTGCATTTGGACCCGTCTTATACGCGAGTTTATACGGTTGTTTCAATCTCTTACAAGATTATGCATTGTGAGATGTACTGTATATACTTGCTTATAAATTGGGTCCAACTGCAAACTGCATAGACCCAGATCTGCCATCACATAATGCAGTAATCAGTAGAACAAATAACATAGACCCTAATCTGCCATCGCATTATGCGATGGGAGATCAGTGTCCATGTTGTTTGCAGTTGGACCCGACTTATAAGTGAGTACATACAGTAGTTATCCATTTCTCAACAGTGGCGGCATCAACGTTAAAGTTTTGTGTACAATTTTCATGTTAGAGTTTTCAGCAGTTATATGGGTGAGAATACACCATTACATCATGGTTGCACTTGAGACATTGGGTTCCATGGAACACTTGTCTAAATATCTTGCGTATAAATGTAATATTTAATTGATCCCATATAAACATAAATCAGAGCATATTTAACTGCTTATTAAGACCACCTATCCATAAAGACCACTTTAAGTATGTTGTTATTCACAGGCATGCCTGTATTTTGCAAAATTAAATTGTTACAAATGTCAAAAATTACAGCACTCCACACTATAACGCCTTTCATTATAACACGGTTGCTATTATAAGATGAGTATAGTCATGGATCCTATTTCACTAAGTGGTAGTAAAATTATATGTATTATGTACTTCATTACAGGGCATCATACTTTAAGGTGAAATAACTGTATGGCTCCCATGGAAAGTGTTATAACAAGGGAGTACTATACTTTGATCTTTTACCGGTATATTTTTAATGGACATAGGTCCCAAGATCTGACAGTGGTTTTGCTGGTTGATTTGGGTTTATAATAACAGGGATGATTCTGACAATAAAATATTGGTTCCCCCATCCCTAGGACTAAAATTTTTTTTTTATATCATGAGCAGAATATTTATGGGAATTTTCAACACATAGGGTTCTGATTGCTAACTTCATCACTTATGTAAGTTTTGTTTCAGTTTTTGTTTTGATGTCCCTTTATAGCAGATTAAAAAAATTTATATTATAAAGGTTTGTGTATAGTGTAAACCAGGTTTGTTGTATAATATAATAAGGGTTTTGTGTATAGTATAAACTGAAATAGTTTTGTAATTTTGTTCTTATTTTGTAGGGAAGTTTACTTTTTTTGTAGTTGTAGTTGTGCTCTTGGGGTATAACAAAAAAACGCCTTTTTATAACAAGTCCCTAAGATGAAACCAAGGATCTGCAACCAACAAATGTATCAGTTTACTTGTCTAGCATAATATAAATTAAGGCTGCATTATAGTAATTCCATTTGTTACTTACAGGTGTTGTTGGAATAAAATTGCCCTATGATCAGCTTTTGCCTAACAGACATTGATTCCAATCCAAACACCAAGCAAGTTGTGAATGTGTTAATCACATCAGATCAAGTAGTCAGAAATGAGCCCAGTGGAACACCTATGCATTTTTCGCTACAAATAAACAATTTCAGATCTTTATTATCTGATATACTTAAGAGTACTCTGATTTTTGGAAAGAAGAAAAACTTAGAGGATCCAACTGCATGCAACATAGACCCCAATCTCCCATTGCATAATTTGCCAGCAGATCTGGGATTATGCTGTTATGTCGGGTCCAGAATGTTTAAAAAAAATTTCTGCTGGTAACCGATATGCCTTTAAGCCCCTGAAATACCCTGATTTCAAAAGCAACATTCTCTAAGACTTTACACAAAATTGCTGTAAACTACCTTATAACATTTTATGTGTCTTTGTCTTTATATTATTCATCAAATTCCTATTATAAAAATAGGAAGCATGAATACAGTGGTTCTACAAGGTGATAATTAGCTGATGAGACAGATATACATCAAATATTCAATAGGCCAAAAAATATGTGTGTTTCCTATTGCACTGGATTTTATAATTATGGTAGGCAGGTAGGGTTTTTTTTTTTGAAACATTATATATAAATCCAATAATATTTCAAGCGCTTCAAAGTACTGGGCAAAACCAGCTCAATTAGATGCACAAATCAATTTTGGCAATGTGATTAAAAACATTTTTTTTATATAAAATTTGGGGGGAGGGAGTGCTAGGGTTGGCAGTGAGAAACAGGGATGGTCAGCCAACCGGAAACACATATTTGGGGGGAGGGCCTTATATAGTTTGTGGATTGGAAACCCAGCCACTTGAAAACACAAGTTTCAAATGATAGTGGTCATAGACCACGTGATCTGTGTGCTAACATGCCTTACAAATATTCTTAGAAAGAACCAAGCAAGGTTTGTTATAGTGAACTTTATTGTAGTCATAAAACACTAACAACAATTTAATAACAATTCACATAAATTCTGTCACTATTATTTGGTTCATTTTATAATATTATTGAGCAATTTCTTCTACAGGTGCCTGGCCAGAGCTTTAGGGGTATGTATTGTCAATGCATTAATTACTGTAAATGTCAAGACTTCAGTATCATTAAATTTTGCAGTTTAAGGAAATTCAGTAATTGTGAAAATTGCAGATTGTTTCCACATGATCTGACACATCATAAACTTGAATTTCTATCATACAATACTCCCTCACTATAATGTATTCCAGTATAAGACATATTTTATAAGACAGGTAATGGATCTCATTTCATTATTTAACAGTAATACAGTCTATACTCGCGTATAAACTGGGTCCAACTGCAAACAACATAGACCCTGATCTGCCGTCGCATAATGCGCCGGCAGATCAGGGTCTATGTTGTTTGTTTTACTGATTAGTCCTTACAAACTGCATAGACCCAGATCTGCCGGTGCATTATGCGACGGCAGATCTGGATCTATGCAGTTGGTATAGGTTTATACGTGAGTATATACGGAAGTGTGTATAAAATACCTCAGTAAAAGACATTCTATTTTATAAGACAGGTATGGTAATGAATCTCATTTCATTATTTAATATTATATGTATAAAATACCTCAGTATAAGACATTCTATTTTATAAGACAGGTATGGTAATGGATGTCATTTCATTATTTAATATTATATGTATAAAATACCTCAGTATAAGACATTCTATTTTATAATGAATCTCATTTCATTATTTAATATTATATGTATAAAATACCTTAGTATAAGACGTTCTGTTTTATAAGACAGGTATGGTAATGGATGTCATTTCATTATTTAATAGTAATAGTATATATAAAATACCTCAGTGTAAGGTGACCTCACCAGTAAAGTAGTCTGCTTTTATAACTCCCATTAACAACATTATAGTGAGGGAGTACTGCATTTTCATGAATTACGTTTCATTGTTAAATTAAAGAGCATTTTATAATTTTTAAACCTTATTGATTACAATATCTTAAATTTGATCCCTCCCTCAGTTATTCTTGCAGTGGAAACTGAAAACAAATTGACATGGTCGCCCATAATTACGCTGTGCTATTTTTCCAAATACTAGTCCAATAAATCAGCCCTCCGAATCTGGGTTGATTCTGATGGACTATTTGTGGGTCTGATGTCACCTGTTAATTAAAATGTGCAATTTTGCTGCATACAAATCTGTCCAGAACACACCCGAGTACAGTTTAGATACTTACAGGTATTTGGTAACAGTCGTATGTTGCCACAAAATTCAGGATGTCCACAGACTTAGGTTTGTGTTATTCCATGTGGATTTACAAGTCATCAAACATAGGATTTGATCCGAAAATATTTTGTACATATCGCCAAAAGGACCTTTCAACCAACAGTGGCTCAAGAGATGCGAGAAATACTGGTAAGTGTATAAAATATACTTTGATATGTTGCGGACTGATCTGTCTGCAAACGATTCCTCGATTTTATGAATAGGTGGTATCAGACCCACAAATAGTCCATCAGTATCAACAAAGATTTTGGGGAAGGGGGTGATTTATCGGACTATCCAAATACATAAATAAATTAATTTCTTCACTATATTTTTCAAACATTCTGTTCTACTAAACAAGCATCTTCACTTTAACTTCTTGTACCAGATATTGGTTTGAATATAATGACTTTCTCTGGGTGAAAATTGTGTGTCATGCACACAATTTTGCAAAAATTGAATGATATAAAAATATTATGATTAACAGTTCCTGTTTGTCATTCTCTTTCTCTGTATTCTTATTAAGATGGATTAATTGAGTGGGATATAACTTTTATGATGAAAATGACATTTTTAATTGAGTGGGATATAACTTTTATAATGAAAATGGCATTTTTAATTGAGTGGGATATAACTTTTATGATGAAAATGACATTTTTAATTGAGTGGGATATAACTTTTATGATGAAAATGACATTTTTAATTGAGTGGGATATAACTTTTATGATGAAAATGACATTTTTAATTGGGTGGGATATCACTTTTATGATGAAAATGACATTTTTAATTGAGTGGGGTATAACTTTTATGATGAAAACGGCATTTTTAATTGAGTGGGATATAACTTTTATGATGAAAATGACATTTTTAATTGAGTGGGATATAACTTTTATGATGAAAATGACATTTTTAATTGAGTGGGATATAACTTTTATGATGAAAATGGCATTTTTGGAAGACTTTTTTAAAGTTTATATTAAAGAAAACATAATTTACAAGAGAAAATTATTTCTTTTTATAATACCTGAATTTTTTTATCCCTTATCAAAAGAAGATTTGTATTGGTTCAGTTGTGGGAATATACAACAGAATATAGATAACATAGAAAGGTTTGTATTGATTCATTTGTGGGAATATACAACAGAATATAGATAAACATTAGCGAGAAATACAGACTGAAAGTGAATTGATGACATACTGTTACCAAGGGCTGTACAGCTGCATTTAGAAATATTTACACAATTGACAACCTAGGATAAACTTTCTGAAGTGGGAAAGGCTTGATTGATTGAATGATTCAAATACTAACAACTTAAATCCTCAATCAATGAATTTCAATTTGTTTGGCAGCTGGAATACCAATGTATCTAATATTAAAGCAAGCAGATTATTTAGACGGCATTTTACCACTTGATCAAACCCCTCAGGTAGGGATATGCTAGGGTTAATGGGTTATATACATGTATTTCAAAGGTAGTGATAGGGTTAGTGGTACATGTACATGGTAGGGTTTACAGAAATTCCATGTGGCTATTGAGAAGATTTGAAAACTGAAAAGGCAATTTATAAATCAACAAGAAAGCTTATTAACATAAATTTTTATAATTAAAATTCTTCTCATGGATATTTTTCTGTTAGCATTTACTTGATATCTACAAATGATTGGCCCCATACTTTTTTTACATTTCTGTGTTTGTCTGTCAGTCCATCTATCCATCCATCTGCTTTACCATTAAGCTATCTACACGGCTAGATGGAAATTTCAATAAATTTTGCAGTTTGTGTAAACCTTTAAAACAAAGATTGTAAGAATTTTTTATTACATAAATGAAAAAGAGAACAACATTTGATTTATTGCATGTACCGTATATACTTGTGTATAACCCGGTCTAAATACAAACAACATAGACTCTGATCTCCCGTCGCATAATGCACTGGCAGATCAGGGTCTATGTTGTTTGTTCTACTGATTAGTCCTTACAAACTGCATAGACCCAGATCTGCTAGCGCATTATGCGACGGCAGATCTGGGTCTATGCAGTTTGCAGTTGGTATAGGCCTATACATGAGTACATACGGTATTTTAATCTGTATTTATTTGATAATAAGTTCACCCCACCCTCACCTCCTTTTTTAAAGTACAAAATTGTGGGAAGTATTTACTATGGATGTCTTGTATTAGTAGTATTCTCACCCTCTGCCTTTGGGCAAATTAATTAGGCTGGCCCTTAGGGGTTATAGTGGCAGAAATACTGTCCATGTATTTTTAGGGGTCTTAAATTTAGCAATGTTGTAACTATTTTTATGTTTATTTGACCTTTTCAGTCATGAATTATTTTCAGAAGAATCATTACATTTACTGCTTGGCATAGACAGCACATGACAACGTTAAGTTTTCACTTCAAAGTATATAATTTACAACCAGGCAATTATAAATTTCAAAGTTATGTATACATTTGTATATTTTAGATTTTTAATTTGTGTTTATATTTTCTTATGAGAATGAAAATTTGCAACATTGCAGTTGAATAACTGTATGAATGTGTGCACGAAATTTGTTTGTGTACCTTCGAATAGCATATAGAAGGTTATTTTTCCCACTAATTTCTATGGAATTGGAATTAAAAAAAAGAATGATTAAATTCTTTCATGAGTTTATATTTTATGTATTAAGAGATCAAGAAACAACATATCACATATACTTGCTTACAAGTGGAGTCCAACTGCACAGATCCAGATCTGCCTTTGCATAATGCACCAGCAGATTTGGGTCTGTGCAGTTTGTTGGGAGTAATCAGTAAAAAAACACAACAACATAGACCCTGATCTGCTGGCGCATTATGCAGTGGCAGATCAAGGTCTATGTTATTTGAAGTTGGACTTGACTTATAAGTAAGTATATACAGTATAAAAAATATTGGCGAAAGCTTACGTATTTATTTTTCTACAGATTTACAAGACATCTAAAAATAACATGTTATATGCCATTGATAAATTGGCACCTAAACGGGATATTAATGTGCCTTAAATTTGACAACTAGATTAGAGTGGACTTGTGCTTATCTCTGTTTTCAAGTGGTTAGTCTTCTGTGAAAACAGTATGAATGGAAAGAAAATCTGATCTGTAGAACATTGTCCAACTTTAACACCTAAGTAAACAGTAATGCAGAGGCAACTAAAATATTGACATAATTTATTTGTTCACATTGAAAATAAATGTGAACTGAGCATGTAGGTGTAACTTTGAAGTCTTCTTGCTGTATCAGCTCCAAACGTATCTGATTTTATTTTGCCAGAGAACCATGGACGAGACTTGGAGGTCACTTTTCTGATAGTGGAGTCATTATCGTTTGCTATCGAGGTCAATGTTAACTTTTTGCATTTAGCTGTTTTTCTGACACTATTTAATATATTGTCATGAAACATGATGGGTATATTCATCTTTGATGATATTATTCGCCACAGGAAAAAGTTGGCTACAGTGACCTAGTTTTCATGCTCCAGTGACCTACTATTAATGCTCCAGTTATTACATAAAGTTTTTGCATTTAGCTCAGTTTCTCTGACAATGTTGTATGTGGAGTCATGAAACTTGACATGTCTACCATATATACTCATGTATAATCCAGGTCCAAATGCAAACAACATAGAACCTGATCTGCCATCACATAATGCGCCAGCAGATCAGGGTCTATGTTGTTGTTCTACTGATTAGTCCTTACAAACTGCATAAACCCAGATCTGCCAGCGGATAATGCGCTGGCAGATCTGGGTCTATGCAGTTTGCAGTTGGTATCGGTTTATACGTGAGTATATATGATATTCATCTTGGAGGGTATTAATCACCACATGCCAAAATAGGGCATAGTGACCTACATTTCATGCTGCTTTGATTACATTAATTTTTATGTTTAGCTCAGTTTCTCAGACACTGTTGTATGCACAGTCATGGAACCTAATGTGTCAATTCATTGTGGAGGATACTGTTCACATTTGGCAAAAGTTTATCACAGTGACCTACTTTTATTGCTCTAGAGACTTTTCAAGGTTTTGGGTTATGCCACAGTGGAGTAGGTGAGACAATGCATTCCATGGAATTCTTGTTTTTAAAATTTGTTTTTCATGGTCTGGAAGCAACATATGAATTATTTTCTCTAGATTTTGACGAAGAAAAATCACATTTAATTGGTCATGTTGACCTTTATGAGTTTAATCTTGAATGAAGTAGGATATATATCCTATATTTTTATTACCCCCCCCCCCCCCCTCCAGCAAGGGAGAGGTACGTTGGTTATGTGTTGTCTTTCCATATGTTCATCACATTTCTTGCAAGGAATATTGTTAAAAAAGTTATTTAGCCAAACTTGACCAAATTTGATATTTTGATACCTTTCACGAGTCCCAAGACCTATTTAGATTCTGTTAAATTACAGTATTTTAAAATATTTTACACAATTTTGAACTTTTTGAACTTAAGGTAAAAAATAAAATTGTCCTATTCATATTTATATTAATATGTAGATGACCTGGTTAGATTTTGGGGACATTGTAGCAATTTTTCATTTTTAGAAACAGATTTTTTTGAACTTTTTGGATTTTTTTTGGACAAAAACCTTGTAAGCATGATTATGAAAAAATCACTTAAGACACAAATGAAGTTTGGTAGGCTAATTTGTATTAATATGTAGATGAGCTAATTTGTATTAATATGTAGATGAGCTGATTAGATTTTCAGGCCAATACAGCAATTTTTCTATTATATTTTTTCACATTTTAAAACTTTTTTTGGGGGGGGGGGGCAAAAACCTTGTAAGCATGACTAAGCAAAGATCACTTCAGGTAGATAAATAATGTTTGGTCAGCATACTTGTATTCATATGTATATATCCTTATTAGATTGGTGTAAATACAGCAATATTTAAAAAAAAATTTTTTAAACATTTTTTAACTTTCTGGACAAAAACCTTGCAAGCACAACTTAGGAAAAGTCATTTTAAGTACCGGTAGACAAAAACAATGTGGCCTGCATGTATGCTGCTTTTTTTTTTTACTGAAGTGTTTAAGCGTAATGAAAGGAAGACTAGAAAGAAAACACAGCATCCACAGCCACGTACAATTGTTGTCATATAAGGCGTGAGTGCTGATCATCAGAGGGATTCAGTCTTCCCATGTAACTGTTAGGTCCCATTCACAGAAGTGCACGAGAGTTTATGCTATTACTCAATGCAGAGACATCGTTAACACAGAGACATCGTTAACACAGAGGCGCATGTCTTAACAAATGTAGCAGCAGGGTTAGTGGACAGAGATGAGCATCTTTTTTGAACATGGCTGATTTTTTTATTGCCCCCAAGACCCGTGGCAGGTTGTTTTAAAAATGGAGGTCTGTTGGGGGATGGGAAATGATGATGATTGGGGGTGGGTGGGGGGGAACGACGGGGCTCATAAGTTTCTCTGTCCACTAACCCTGCTGCTAATGTACATTTTCATATTTAGGTCAATATCACAGATACTAAAGTCATAGAAGTTAATTTGTACAAACATCCATAGAAGTACATGTATTGTATCATCATAACAAAAGTACGCCAGTGACCGACTTGTTTTGTTTCAGTGATCATGTATATTCTTTTACATTTAGGCCAGTTTCTTGGACACTGTTGCTTGTACAGTTATGAAAATTAGGGCTGTAACGATTACCCAGATAATCTTTTACTGTTATATGTTAGTGGTAACTAGTTACAAAACCTTGTAACCATTTAACCGCCCCACCCCCACCCCCATTCTGCACATCTAAAACACCCCACCCCCACTCCCATTCTGCACATCAAAAACACCAAGTGTATTTAGTCAGCTGAGCAAATGTATAAACAAACTGAAAATGTAAATACAATTTCTCACTCCCAGCCTTTTCCTCAAAAATAAACTTTAAACATGAAACAATGTACTGCTATTTTAAGATATGATACAGAATAATGTTAATACCATCATTTTTCAAACAGTATGCAGCAACATACAAGTTCAACACTTCGCATTTGAGTGACATGAAATTGGACTGATTGGTACTAATTACTGCATGAAATGGCAGAGAATATGAGAAAATAATTTAATGTGGAAAGTATACCTAGAGTTCATGCAGTATCTTTGTGTTAGCAAGTGTAATACATTTCACCAGATTTTAGAAACTGGATACTTTCATTATTCCTTTATTCTTGCCAGTTTATATGAATATGTGCAAGTGTGCTTTTCTGTCTTCCTATGCCATATTTAAAAACTGAGTTCCAAGATTTGTAAGAAGAATAACAACAACAACCCTTGGCTGTCATAGTCTGAGGAATGGAAAAAATCCATTGTCAGGAATCCTGGGAGAGTTTAAAACTTCTAATAGCAAGTAAAATTTTCTGTCACTAACCCAGAATTTTCTCAAGACTGAATGAAACATCCATATTTAGGTTCAGTGTCATGAACATCTTCATTCTGGGTAAGTAGGACATTACATGCTCCTTACAGCTCATATTCTTTCAGAATATATCACTGCCATCACAATATTTTAATCCGTACAGGTCATCTAAGCCTTTGTTCACTGTCTCTGTGAATAAGTTCATGAGAAGCTTGACCGGTTTCTTCTTCTGTTCTGTATGCATGAATTGAAATCCTATGAAGAGGAAAAATGGGTAAAGGAACCATAGTAAATGTGGTAGCTCAGATGAGTTACATTGTGACATCATTTTTTTTTTTTTTATGACGTCTGCTCATGTGCTACCATATGACATTATTGGGATTATGGTCTGTCACTGAATGTAATGAACCTGGGCATTTTTTTCTCCAGCATGTTGAATCATCAGATTCTGCACCAAAGACCCATAAGAGCAGAAATCATATAAATACAATCTAAATTAAGTGTCAAAAAGTTATCAAAGAGTATGGTTTTCTCCAGGTGGCATTTTACAACCAAATTTACAACAATGTGCAGCCCATGCAGAGACCTGCATGGCTGAAGTAGTAAAAAGGTAAACAACTTAATCTCTTGTAAAAGTTAGGAATAGTACTTTGTGTTGTACTTGTAGACTAAATTACATCGGATATGTTTTTGAATTTTCAGATAAGTAAATTATTTTTATACAATGTTCCAGTTGATATTGTTTGGTTTGCACTTGAAGTGGATGACTCCACATTACTTAAACAAACTTTGCTCTTTTATGGTGATTTTCTTGTTTGATTTTGATCTTGCAGGAGTTAGCTTATAGCACAACCATAATTTATTTAGTAATTCAAACCAGACAAAAGTCTGTAATTTTGTAAATATTGACCCTAGAGTCTGGATTTATTGGTAAACATATTTTCTGCCAGGTCACTGTAATTTAAAGTAGTGAAGATTATGAGATCTTATATCAAGGTCAGTTTAATCTGGTAAGATTTTACAGATTAGTTTAAAAAGCACTACATATTTACCTTAAATTAAGGTGGTCACGATTGGTTTAAAGATGAGAATATTGGGAAATAAAACATGCCATGGTGAGTAAATGATAATCAGATTTATTTCTGTAAATTAATAAGCAGCCTTTGATCAATATTATTAAGTTATTTATTCAGTTTGCAAAATTTTCACAAGAATCCATTTCTCCAGTACCGATAATCGTACAGGCCCATTCTACAATCGTACATAAGTGTTAATTATGCCCCCATTGATTGCAGCAGGGACATCTTGATTTGGTCTTGTCTGTCCATCTGTACATTAATCTGTCCATCCCAAGAAGATTCTTAGGGTGATTGTGCAAAAACAAGGTAGACAAATGAAATAAGGGAGGGATATTTATATGAATATGTAGATATCCTGAGTAGGTTTTTAGAGCATTCAGCAATTTTTCATTTTTTTTTATGGATTTGTACTTTTCTGAGGATAACCAATTATTCAAAAGCCACTCGAGGTGCACAAATGAAATTTGTAGGCATATTTGTATGCATATGAAATAATAATAATAATAATAATGACTTTATTTAAAGAGGTTGACACAGTTAGTTAGATGGAACTAATCTTCCTTATGGCCCTCTATTATATGCATATTTACATACAGAGTACATGTACATAGTTGCATACAAAAATATTATAATAATAATTATGTAAAAAATATTTTTAAAAACCCAAACATTGATAATAAGCTTTGTGTATATATGGACATAATTAACATTCAATTTTGTAAGAACATGCTCCAACTAGGTACTTTGTGTATATACAGTACAAAATTAGCAAAACAACAAAGTGGAAGGTTTGAGAATTTATACTTTAAGTTGTAATGTATTTGTCAAATTGAACAGGTTCCACTTTTCATTCATTGAATTAGATTATAATTAAATGCATTTATATTGTACTTTCTCTAATTTCCTTTGGGATTCTGTTCCAAATTAGTGACCCCAAATATTGAAAACCTTTCTTAAGGAGTTCTTTATTTGGTTTTGGAATGGAAAATAGCTGAAATTGATCTTAAATTGGGAGTGCTGCCTTGTTTTTTAGCCTGAAATAATAGTTCCTTGAGATATAATGGGGCTATATTGTTTGAAACTTTGTGCATAAGTCTAGCCTTTTTCAAAAGTATTTGTTCACTTACTGTTAACATTTTAATATCATTCATTGCATTTGGGATGTTTTCAGCATTATCTAGGATGAGTCTGCAAGCTCTTTTTTTGCAAGCGGAATAATTTGCAAATATTCTTGTAAGAAGTGTTTCCCCAAATAACATTACAGTAGTCTACGTATGGTTGTATATAACATTACAGTAGTCTAGGTATGGTTGTATATAACATTACAGTAGTGTAGGTATGGTTGTATATAGCTTTTGTAATATATAAACCTATGATATATAAACCTATGTTTAGTTGATATATATGGCATTATCTTGCTTAATAACCACATACATGAATTGACTTTATGAGATATGACTTGAATATGTTCATTCCATTGCAAATTGATGTCAACCATCACCCCAAGGATTTTGTCATGGGTAGCCATTTGTAGACAAATTTCATTCAACTTAAGATTTAAATTGTTAATTTCCAATTTTGCTCTTTTTTGTTGGATAGTAATCATTAATACTTAAGTCTCGTCTGTGTTTACTTTTATGCCATTTTCCTTTAAGGCTGTCTGAAGGGAGACCTCTAGGTCTGATTTTAGCTGTTTGAAATCTGATAGAGTGGTGTCATCTGCATGTAAGTCAGTACATGAAATACAGTTGCCTATTTTCAGTGGTAGATCATTTATGAAAATGAGAAAGAGGAGTGGGCCCAGGATTGATCCCTGTGGTACTCCACATGTAATTGGTTCCTCTTTCGAAAAATTGCCATTTATTTTGACACACTGTTTTCTCGTTGTTAGATATGATGTAAACCAATCATTCGTTGAATTGTCACAATTTATTGATAAGAATATCGTTATCAACAAGGTCAAAAGCTTTTCTAAGATCAACTAGTATGGATCCAACTAATTTTCCTTGATCTAAGGCAGTAATCCATCTATATATCATGGAGACCAAGGCAGTCTCAGAGGAGTGGGTTTTCTCTGAACCCTGATTGGTTTTGATGAATTAAGTTATAGACTGATAGATGCATCAAAAGATTGTCATGGACATGTTTTTCAAATAGTTTGGACAGAGTTTGTAATTTAGATATGGGTCTGTAGTTATTTACATCTTCTTATGACCTGATTTGATTTTCATGCCGTTACAGCCATTTGTAATTTTTTTTAGATCAGTTTTTGAATATTACTTACCTTGGACTTTTTTGCAAACATAAATCTAGTTAAATGTACAATTTGTCAAATACACTGAAACCTGTCTCGAAAGGATATTATTGACCTTGTATCTAGTTAAATGTACAGTTTATCAAATACACTGAAACCTGTCTTGAAAGGATATTATTGACCTCGTATCTAGTTAGATGTACAATTTGTCAAATACACTGAAACCTGTCTTGAAAGGATATTATTGACCTTGTATCTAGTTAGATGTACAATTTGTCAAATACACTGAAACCTGTCTCGAAAGGATATTAATACCCCATAAAGTAAGATTCTAATTAGATGTACATTTTATCAAATATGCTGAATATTGTCTCGAAAGGATCGATACCTCATAAAGAAAATTCTAGTTAGATGTTGAATTGATCAAATACACTGAAACCTGTCTCGAAAGGATATTAATACCCCATAAAGTAAGATTCTAATTAGATGTACATTTTATCAAATATGCTGAATATTGTCTCGAAAGGATCAATACCTCATAAAGAAAATTCTAGTTAGATGTTGAATTGATCAAATACACTGAAACCTGTCTCGAAAGGATATTAATACCCCATAAAGTAAGATTCTAATTAGATGTACATTTTATCAAATATGCTGAATATTGTCTCGAAAGGATCGATACCTCATAAAGAAAATTCTAGTTAGATGTTGAATTGGTCAAATACACTGAAACCTGTCTTAAAAGGATATTAATACCCCATAAAGTAAGATTCTAATTAGATGTACATTTTATCAAATATGCTGAATATTGTCTCGAAAGGATCGATACCTCATAAAGAAAATTCTAGTTAGATGTTGAATTGATCAAATACACTGAAACCTGTCTTGAAGGGATATTATTACCTCATAAACAAAATTCTAGGAATATGATTGGTGAGTTATCAGTATGTAAAATCCAGTATTTCTGTTCAAAATTATTCTAGCAGATATAAGAACTCCAGCAAGTCATCACTAGATCATTTGACTTACCCCGTACAAGCTAGGTGCAAGTTAGTCGCTTTATGATGGCTAGTAATACACAGCTGGGTAAAACAAAGGTCGAACAACCTCTTCTTAAAAAGCAAATATTTAATTTATGGTCTAAATATATTAAATGATTTTATTAAATATATTGAAAAGAGTTACTGTGTAGTTTATCATCAGTGAAATTGTCATCCAAAAAGGCTAGATTTTAATGGCTTCCATGGACAATGTTATAATGACGGAGTACTGCAATTTGTCTTTTGTAGACAGGTGCCCTTAATACAGATTTTAAATAGATAAAAGTGAAATTGTGAAAAGGAATTCATAAATGCTGTCTTGTACATGGAGGTATCTAGTAAGACTGGTTTCATAGTAAGTTGAAAATTATGAAATTCCCTTAATCCGCTGACAGCAAATGGCTTATTTAATAAATTTCATTATAATGTACCATATGTACTCGCGTATAACGTGGGTCCAAATACAAACAATATAGGCCCTGATCTGCTGTCACATAATGCGCCGGCAGATCAGGGTATATGTTGTTTGTTCTACTGATTAGTCCTTACAAACTGCATAGAACAAGATCTGCCGGCGCATTAAGATTAAGATTAAGTATATTCTGCCCATCATTACATGTAAATATTTCTGTTCCAAGTTGTCCTGGTGCTTATTTAAACATGGCAATAAGTGATAAGACTTTTTTTTATTCCATGGGGGGGGGGCTGATACGGTATACAGCAGTATTCAAGTAGATGTATATTTATGACTTTAACTGATATGGTATACAGCAGTATTCAAGTAGATGTATATTTATGACTTTAACTGTTTAAACATTCAGCTAATTTAAACAGCTCTTCTGCTAACTATAAAGACCAGCGACTTTTGGTATTACATGATTCCCATTGGTTGACATAATGTCATGTTATTTATGATTCCCATTGGCTGACACAACACCATGTGATTTGCAATAATTCATGATATTGCACTGCTGTGACATCATATTTTTATGGCCTCATACAGTTGAAATGCCATTTGACTATATTGAAAAAGTTCAATTTCAAAATTTTTCACTAAATCTTGTAATAAAACAATTATAGACCTTTGTTTCAGTGAATATGAAGTTTATGAACAAGTAAACGTATAATGTTGACCTCTGCTCTGTGTCAGTCAGTATTAGTTTTACTGGTTTATAATACTTTATATTCACCTCAAAAAAGTTCAGTAATTGTATAATATCTCTAGAGAAGGCTGAAATCACTATTTTGGTTTGTATAATATACATCCAACTCTAAACTATGTGAATCATGTAATAAAAGAATTATAGACCTTTGTTGAGGTGAATATTATGTTTTATGAACAGTAACTTATCAATGCATTGAACTCTGAACTGTGTAGACCAGAACTGTCATTATATAATGAACCTACAGATTACAATCATAAATAGAATGAACAGCTTAGATCTTGATATGCTGGCAAATTATTTGATTGAAGGTTTTAGTTAATGTTGGGATTCGATTGAAATTTAAAAATTGATAATTGATAATTGGTTCATCATAACTGATTCACTGACAATCACTGATTGTAATCTGTTGGAGATATTTTCTATATTCATGGATAGTGTCATTTTTGCATAGTTGTTAATGGTAAAATTGGTTTTATCCAGTTACCGGTAAGTTGTATGGTTTACAGGCACATTTGTCAAGTGCCATGTTGTTGGCGCATGGGCGTACTAAGCAGTTGAATTATACATGTATAGGCTATATTGACAGGAAGCTGTTATTAACGTATTTTACTTTATTTTACTTTTTCTGGAAGATTTTGGCCCAAAAAGTCGAACAGTAAAAAAAAGAAAACTTGAATCATTTTTATTTATTTATGGAAAACCATAATCAGATGCAGGTTTTTTGTTGTTGTTTTTTTATGACCAGTCTTTGATTATTTTCTTTATTCATCACACTACCAGCCCAAATGGTTATCATTGTTTTTTTTCAACTGTTTGATTTTTTAGATGAAATCATCTAGGAAAAGTAAAATATGTGAATAACAGCTTCAAATGAACAGACTTCAATTTTTAGTACAACCCAAGCACCAACAACATGGAAGATGACAAACAAGTTGGTAAACCATTCGACTTTACAGGATACAATCAACTTAACCATTACCATGTATGTGAAAATAATGTCCATGAAAAAAAAGTAGAAGATATCTACAACCAATTAAAATCAATGGTTGTTTGGTTATTGATCCAGTTATTGATCTTTAAATTTGAACCAGTTCCTACAATCTTCTGTGCATTCGGTTGGGTGCATATTGTACATAAGAAGGAAACAATATGCAGTATAAGAGAGACAGATAAGAGAATGAAAGCAGCAGGTATATATACTAGTCTGGTACATTTTATTATTATTTTTTTAATTTAATTTTCTATGTTAAAGCCAGGGGGTGACAGCCCAGTAAATTTATTGAAAAGCAGGTGGTGGACTTTTATCAGAGAAAGATACATGTATCCTTAGTAAACATTAGCCAAATTTTTTTAAAATGTGGGAGGGGTATAGGGTGGGCTTATCGTCAAGCACAGACTTACCATCCGATATCAGTACACAGAATTATGAACATCAGGGTTACCACACAGATTTGGCAAACAAATCAGACTTTTATTGACAATTAGTGAAGAAAATGTTAATTTCTGGAAAGTCGACAAGGAAACCCATAAAAAAGAGCATACAAATCAATTTGCCTACAATTGTTATAGTATTTTTCTGTAATTCATTCCTCAGCTGGCAATATTTTCTATTATCAAAGACATGTTGTCAAAAAAATCAGATTTAGATGCAGAATTTTGCAAAAAAAAGTAAGTTTTAACTAAGTACTTTTAGTCAATAAATCCACACTTGTGGATTATCTGTCCGTATACATGTATCGACAACTGTGATGAAAATTTTACCTAATGCAGAAGAATCCATATAAGTATAGTCAGCCCTGAGCATTTTGTAGATTCTACACATTTACTTGATGTGATAGACAGGTTTTCAGGACAAGTTAAAAAAATACTTGATAGAAAATCCTCAAATTCTATCAAAAACATTTACAAATAATTTAAAAAAAAAAATTATAAACATAGAAATGCGTGAATTTTAATTATTGGACATGCAGACTATGTGGTTAGTTCTTTTTTTTTCTTCCTTCTGTCAGAACACATTAACTTCCTAATATTATCTACAGCACAGGAAATTTATCATAAGTGTAAGGTAACAGGAAAATCATTAATTAATCAATCCAATCCATCTTTATTTCCTCCTTTAGGAGATTAATAACAACTAGAGATATCATACAGATGTGAGAATGATACAGACATGATGTACAATTACTGTATATATTTGTGTGTAAGCCGATACCAACTGCATAGACCCAGATCTGCCATCGCATAATGCGCCAGCAGATCTGGGTCTATGCAGTTTGTAAGGACTAATCAGTAGAACAAACAACATAGACCTTGATCTGCTGGCGCTTTATGCGACAGCAGATCAGGGTCTATGTTGTTTGCATTTAGACCTGAATTATACACGAGTATATACAGTACATATATAAATCACAAACTTGTGCATACATAAACAAGAATAAAATTTTTATGTTTGATTGGCATGATCCCCCATACCATACCAGCATCACCTGATGAGGAATGGTTCTGGCCATTCAGCGACTGCTAGTCTCCCCTTGTAGGGAGATAGGTGATATGGTCATTCGATAAGTGCTAGTCTCCCCATGTAGGGAGATAGGCGATATGGTCATCCCCTACCTGATAAGTGGTCTTACAGAGTACATTCCGATGGATCAAATAATGCAATCAATTTAGAAGGCACTACGCTCCAATTTTAGGATCAACTTTGTCCATTTTATGTGCCAAATGCTGTCATGTGTTACGTCATCCTAATCTTGAAGGTCTTATCTAGATAAATCAGTCAATCATTTATTCCCAGGATAAATATTACATCAAAAGTTTGAACAGTTATATAAGAACATAATACTATGAAGTCATGTTATCTATGAAGTAACTCTATGGGATAATTTTGAGTTAATTCATTCATTTATCATCATTTCTTTAGTTACCCTAAAATTTATAAAAAAAACCAAAAAAAACATTCTGATTAGTTGCAAAGTTCATGTACCGTATACTCGCGTATAAGCCAATACCAACAGCAAACTGCATAGATCCAGATCTGCTGTTGCATAATGCGCTGGTAGATCTGGGTCTATGCAGTTTGTTTGTAAGGACTAATCAGTAGAACAAACAACATAGACCCTGATCTGCCGGCGCATTATGGGATGGCAGATCAGGGTCTATGTTGTTTGCATTTGGACCAGGCTTATATGCGAGCATATATAGTAAGCTTCCTACAGGATGCATTTCTTTGACACTCAATATAAGGGTGAGGATGTTGCCCCAGTGTCAAAGCTTTAGATCTCACTGTCTTCTAAATACATATTCATTTATTAAAATAATGAAAAATTAAATGTTTATATACAGTCCATATTGCCCCTGGGGCATGATCAAATGGAGGAGGGTATTGTCCCTGGATTATAACTTAATGCAGTACTCAAATTTTGTAAAAATTATTATTTGCATTTTTTCGCCAGTGAAGAAAAAATTGGCTTACAATTTCTGCTGGCTTTCTTTGATTAGCTACTGTTGTTACCTTTACTGCAGTTAAGGAGTTTGGGAATAAGAAGGAACTATAATACTTTTCTATCAGTTTCAATAAATAAAAAACTACATGTACAGCTTAATTGTTTTTCTTGTTTACAACTAAAATAAGATTTATGCGTATGTTCAAGTTTGTATTTTTGGAACATGAAAGGTTTATGAACAGTTAGCCTCACCAGGATTGAACAAGAACATATGAGGGACATCCATGTCATTTTTAGAGGATAGTCTGGTTAATCTGTGACACAAATTTATTATTGGCATCAGTCAAAATATACTAGCCAAACATGTCATCAGAAGAGACATAGTAATAGATTTTGCTTAAAGAGTCCAAAATGAGGATAATATTGGAGAAATATTTCTGTATTTGTGAATGAAAAAATTGGTTGCAAAAGAGATATCCTGCTTCTGATTGAAAATACAATGGCTGTACCCAGTGGTGGATTTCCCATTAGACAGACAAGGCAGCAGTCTAGAGTAGCAAAATTCAGGGGGTGGCAGATTTCAAGTGTAAAAATCTGGCTTTGTCAAAATTTTTATTTATTTTGTTAAAAAAAAAAAGCTGTAGTTAAATTTTGCCATTATTTAAAGGGGTAACAGTCTTTAAAGGCACTCAGGTTTTAAGACTTTGTTTTGGGTGGGGTGTGGTGTTGATGGGGACAGCAACTCTTACAGTACCTAGGGGCAGCAAAATCATAAATCTGTCACTGGTTGTGCCCTAATCAACTGTGTATTATCAGTAGGTACATGTATGACCACATTATTAGACTACATACTAAAGAAAATACATCATAGTAAAGGAATCAATGCCAAAACATGCTTCATTTTATGCTTCGGAATTACGCTTGTGATTTTGATGATTTTATGTACCTTAAGGAGTTTTAGTAAAAAATTTGCTGTATATCATCGGAAAACTTACCACTTGCAAAAAGATGGAAGAGCCTTTAATCTCATTTCACATTTTCCACTAGTAACTTGCATTTTGCAAGTTTGCGAGTGTTAAATTTGAGCCCTGCTAATGGAACCACGATCCCCACCCTATACCAATATACATTTATAGGCATGAAAAGACAAATGCATTACATGCAGATAATATGGGCCTGAGACCTTCCTTAATCTCAAGGACTTAGCTGAGGAGGTCAAATGTTGGGGTATGGTCAAAACAGGTTCTGTATATACTCGCTTACAAGTCAAGTCCAACTGCAAACAAGATAGACCCTGATCTGCTGTTGTATAATGCACCAGCAGATCAGACTCCATGTTGTCTGTGCTACTGATTACTCCTAACAAACTGCACAGGTACAGATTTGTCGGCACATTATGCATTATGAACTCCACTTATAAGTGAGTATATACGGTAAGCATCAGGATATGTCTTTTACAAGCATCGAATTCTTGTGTTTTTTTTCAGGTAATAAATAGACACTTATATTTCTGTTTAGAAAGGAAATTTTGAAACTTGTTGTTGTATAATTTCAATCTTATACCTGGTAAAGCTTGCAAAGGAAATTATACATTAATCTCCTCATTTCATAGCCGCAGTGGCTCACTCGTTAAGTAATTGTACTTGCAATCAGAATGGTACATGTTTGATGCCCACAAGGATCTGCACATATCATCTACCATGGTGTCTCTTTAGGCAAACTTAACTTACCCCTACACTATGTAACCTTCAAAAGTGTTGCTGTGCTGTAAAACACAGACACTCAAACAAATTTTACATCTTCTGCTCTGGTATCATATATCAAATATTCAGTCACTGTTATTAAGTGCACTTGGGTTTACATGAGAAGACATTACTGATCACTTACTTGGCAATCAAAATATTTAGCTTGAAGATAAATAAACTGAACATTTTTTAGCCTGTGCTAAATCTACTCATTTTCACATCAAAGGGAGAGATTTATTGTAGTTATTGTTAGATGTTAGTGATTTGTCTGATATTTGTGCAAGGCATGAGCAAAAGTAAATTTATTTCCAGCACACAACACAAAAGCTTTGGTAATAAATTCTGACCGAGTTCAAAGCTTCAATAACAACAGAATGTAATGTTTAACAGTTTGCTTCTTCATTCGTATGTGATATAATTTATGTTTCAATACAGTTCTGGTCTAGATACGTTTTTATTCAATTGATGCAGGCTGTCAAGTTCCTATAAATTTAAGGATTTCTACATTTTTCTTCTATTTTATATTTATAAAATCCTATAAATTCATATACTTTTTAAGTTTTCAAAATGGCAAATGTTAAAATGGCTAATTTATTATTAATAAATTGTATCTTTTGAACTCCAATTTTTATTTCAAATGTACATATTGTTTATCACCATACATTTCATCAATTCTTGCATATAAAAGTATACCAATAAAGTTTATTTTTTGTGGTATGGTGATGCTTTTAAAATGGTTATTTTTTCTTTTTGTTATTTGTTATTGACAATCACAAGTATTCATTGTGAGCATGAGATCTTTGCACATTATATTACAATATTCATACAAATTTTTTGCTTCATTTTGCTGACCATGTACTGCATACTCAGCCCAACATGTATACTTGATAAATAAAACTTCTGTTTAGGGAAAAGTTAAAATCCAGAACAGCAAAGAGATTTTGTCTATTAGAGCTTTCTTTTCCAAATTGGCTAAGTATCTGCTGAAAAGCTTCCTCTTTCAAACAAACTTCTAGCAAGTTTTGGCTGTCATAATCCCATGAAGAGAAACAAATGTCAAATTTGAATACTGTTGGTCAAAATTTTATGAGCAGATTTTCTTGTATATCATTTAAAGTTACATGAAAGGCATCATGTGCTCATTTGTTTACTGTATTTTACAAGTCTTGTCATCTATTTGATGTATACTGACATTAAATTCAGCACAGAATGAACAATAAAAAGAGGATATGGTATGGCTACGAGGGGAGTAGAGGATATGGTATGGCTATGAGGGGAGGAGAGGATATGGTATGGCTATGAGGGGAGGGGTGGATATGGTATGGCTATGAGGGGAGGAGAGGATATGGTATGGCTTTGAGGGAGGAGTGGATATGGTATGGCTATGAGGGGAGGAGAGGATATGGTATGGCTATGAGGGGAGGAGAGGATATGGTATGGCTATGAGGGGAGGAGGGGATATGGTATGGCTATGAAGGGAGGAGAGGATATGGTATGGCTATGAGGGGCGGAGAGGATATGGTATGGCTATGAGGGGAGGAGGAGGCCATGTCTATTCTACTAGTATACACACAAATTAATAGTTGTTGCTGATTTTTTTTTTTTTTTTGCAGTGGGTTCTTTGAGAAGTTTTCAAATGACTGCTGTTTGTATTTGAATTCAGAGCATTTATAATAATAATAATAATAATAATAATAATAATAATAATAATAATAATAATAAACACTTTATTTTATGAGGGTATCTCTGTTAGTTATAATATACTATTCTCCCCTGAGGCCCTCATCATACATTAAGCATAAAAGCACAAAGTGTATATGATATACATTAACAGAGTAAAATGGGGTGCATGTATTTCAATATTTACAACGACAACAGTCTTTCAAGATAATGATCGTACAATTTTGTTTTGAACACATTTCGATTTGTTTTGCATCAAATGGTTTGGGGGAGTTAATTCCATAAAATAGCACCAGAGTTAGCAGATGATTTTTTTAAAGTATTTGTTTTTGGAAATGGTATTCTACAATGTTCATTTGTAATCTATCACAATTGAGGTCCTTGGTATTGTTCTTCTGACTTAAAATGAAACATACCATGCAAATATTGAGTTCAACGTTCATTCTTAACTTTAATATGGACTTGTGGTAGGCTAGTCAGCATTCAAATTATTAATTTGTTATTGCTTCATATACTTTAGAAAAATCCTTTATTTTCCTATCTTTTTAAAAGAAAATCGTACATTTAAAAAAAAAATTCATTTATTCCTATATTTTGGACCTAAACTTGGCTTGATGGCCGGTGGAGAAAAGAACACTTCTAGAAATATAGCTTTAATGCACACTGTTGATGTCTTACCCCTTACCTAGAGAGTTTTCTTTAATTTGGAACTTGATTATTAACCACTGTCTTGCCTTTTCTTTTTGCAGGTGAGACATACATGTATGGATCTCTTTCCAATGGCATTGTTTGCATAAGTGTCAGAAGATATAGGGATCTCTTTCCGATGGCATTGCTTGCATAAGTGTCAGAAGACATAGGGATATTTTTCCAATGGCATTGTTTGCATAAGTGTCAGAAGACATAGGGATCTCTTTCTGATGGCATTGTTTGGATAAATATCAGAAGACATAGGGATCTCTTTCTGCTGGCATTGTTTGTATAAGTGTCAGAAGACATAGGGATTTCTTTCTGATGGAATTCTTTTTTTTAAGTGTCAGAAGACATAGGGATCTCTTTCCGATGGCATTGTTTGTATAAGTGTCAGAAGACATAAGGATCTCTTTCCAATGGCATTGTTCGCATAAGTGTCAGTAGACATAGGGATCTCTTTCCGATGGCATTGTTTGTATAAGTTTCAGAAGACATAGGGATCTCTTTCAGATGGCATTGTTTGCATAATTGTCAGAAGACATAGGGATCTCTTTCTGATGGAATTCTTTTTTTTAAGTGTCAGAAGACCTATGGATCTCTTTCCGATGGCATTGTTTGTATAAGTGTCAGAAGACATAGGGATCTCTTTCCAATGGCATTGTTTGCATAAGTGTCAGAAAACATAGGGATCTCTTTCCAATGGCATTGTTTGTATAAGTTTCAGAAGACCTATGGATCTCTTTCCGATGGCATTGTTTGCATAAGTGTCAGAAGACATAGGGATCTCTTTCCAATGGCATTGTTTGCATAAGTATCAGAAGACATAGGGATATCTTTCCAATGGCATTGTTTGCATAAGTGTCAGAAGTCATAGGGATCTCTTTCTGATGGCATTATTTTTTGTAAGTGTCAGAAGACATAGGGATCTCTTTCCGATGGCATTGTTTGCTTAAGTGTCAGAAGACATAGGGATCTCTTTCCAATGGCATTGTTTGCATAAGTGTCAGAAGACATAGGGATTTCTTTCCGCTGGCATTATTTGCATAAGTGTCAGAAGACATAGGAATCTCTTACAGATGGCATTGGTTTGTATGGCATTGTTTGCATAAGTGTCGGAAGACATAGGGATCTCTTTCCAATGGCATTGTTTGCATAATTTCAGAAGACATAGGGATCTCTTTCCGATGGCATTGTTTGCATAAGTGTCAGAAGACATAGGGATCTCTTTCCAACAGCATTGTTGGTATAAGCATCAATGTTAAGTTTTTGTCTTTAGCTCAGTTTCTGTGACACTGTTGATTGAATAGTCACGATACTTGATGTGTATATTCTTCTTGGAGGGAACAACTCACTATGGGAAAAAGTAGGCACAGTGACCTTCTTTTCATGATTATGTAAAGTTTTTGCATTTTGCTCAGTTTCTCTAAAAGTGTTACATGCAGTCATGAAACTTGATGGAAGGTACTACTCACCACAGGCAAAATGTAGATCACAGTGACCTTCTTTTCATGATTATGTAAAGTTTGTGCATTTTGCTCTGTTTTTCTTAAAGTGTTATATGCACAGTCATGAAACTTGATGGAAGGTACTACTCACCGCAGGCAAAATGTAGGTCACAGAAATCTTCGTTCCTTAAGCTAGTAACTTTGTAGGGTGTTTGGATTATGTCACATCACAGCAGGTGAGACACAGCATCCTGTGGAATTCTTGCATAGATGAAATATTCACCACACCCACCACTTGTTTGGCCAACCAATATGTATCTTTCTACTATTTTTGCCTCTAATCTACCTGTAAACTTAGTCACATTGGTACATGTATGATGTAGAAAAGTAATAAATTTAAATAGATAATATCAAAGAGCAAAAAATGAACTTTTTTCCATAAAAAATCTCAAATTCATAAAACTTATGTAGAAAAGATTTTGAATTAATGATAACAGAATAATTACCTTTGCCAATTGAAAGTTTAATAAACTTTGCATGACACAGAAATTAGCGAAAAAATAATTCTGTGGTTATTTAAAGGCTTATGATTGATGTTGTTCGTGAGGAGTATGAAGTAATTTTATAATTTTTCTGGCCCCGAGACTCATGTCACAGAGTAATAAAAAGGTATAGAACTTAATCTCTTGTAAAAGTTAGAATAGCACTTTATGTTGTAGACTAAATTACGTTTTATATTTTTATTGCATTTTGACACCACTAAACAATTTTGATTTCATGCTCCAGTTGATATTATTTTGTTTGCACTTTAAGTGGATGACTCCACATTACTTAAACAAACTTTGCTATTTTATGGTGATTTTCTCAGTTGATTTTGGTTCTGTAGGAGTTAGCTTATAACACCACCATCATTTATTTAAATTCAAACCAGACAAAAGTCTGTAATTTTGTAAATATTGACCCTAGAGACTGGATTTATTGATAATCAGGTTTTCTGCCAGGTCTCTTATTATTTAAAGTTGTAAAGATTATAAGATTTTAACCAAGTTTTAAGTTCTGAGCTATCTGCCTTTGATTATGAGAAAAGCAATCCATAAATCTATGTGTTTTTCTACTTTCTGCTATTTTTTAAAAGTGTGTACATTTTTAAATTGAAATGTGTATGTCCTATTTAATTCTTTAAAGGACATTATGATTATTTGAGGGTGATGGCGTTAAAGACCTGTTCAGTGTTAGCTATTCCTTTGTGAACAGTAAATTAACTGCACTCATGCTTTGAAAGTTAATCATTGGTTCCAAATTGATTCACCACAATTTGAACCAGTGTAAATTGAGTTTGACATCTTGACTTTTATTTAATAATTGATTAATGTTCTTCAATGTGATCACTCTGTGGGAAATATCGGAGTTCCAAGTAACAGTGAAACTGTTTGTTTACTCTCAGATGGAATCTCTCAAATTTAATTTTAACTCTCCATGGTAGAAGATATTGCTACTTATCAGTTTGCCAATAAATTTGTTTGTTTTGAATCCAAGGGTTTGTTTAAATTAACTTATAGCCTGAGTCTTAAGAAAAATAAAACCTTTTAAAAAATGGCAAACTCTAATGCATGCACACAGAAGCAAAGGCTAGAATAATCCCTTGTATAACTGTCTGGGATATCATAAAACTAAAATTGCTTTCCCCCCCCCTCCCCTTCCCCCAACCCAGACCCACCCACCCCTCCAGACTGTGAACCAGAGCTCATAACCCAAAATCTGCTTTTTGTATATATTACGTGTCCACAGGACCTATGAATGCATGTACAATGTTTGGTCAAAATATATTTTAAAAATGTCACTCAGATTACAAGTTTAATATGTTAATTTGACCTTTGCCCCCTCCCAGTAACCTTATGGGAGGGGATAACAAAATTGAACCCCTCTCACAGATGGCAACCACATGGGCAACATGTATACCAAGTTTTGTGAATTTCCACCCAGTGGTTTAGGGGGAGATGAGATGGACAGACAGACAGATGGATGGATAGGTGGAGGGAATCACAATATCTCCCTGTTAAAGCAATGCAATATCTTTTAATGTTAATGCATGGCAATGTTAAAGCATGGGGATAAATATTTCTGGACAGGTAATTTTTATCTAAGATTCTTAGAATTTTATATAAATATGGTGCATAACATTTTATGTTGTTGCAGTAGCCTCCACTGGTGTTTTCTCCAGGCAGCACCCTTGCTCCATTTGCATGATAAAATTTAGGAGGGAAACATTTAAATTTAACCATTGGCAGCAATGCTGTAAAAGGTGCAGAAATAAGAACCCACTGTATCATTTGCAAGCTTGTGCTTTGTGCCATGAATATTAGACGAGTTCTTTAAGTGATCAAGACTCTCGAGTTTATCAATCTGCCCATGGTGGAAAATTTCTCACTGATCAAAATTACCTCGTGCTTTGAAAGAGCTTGTGAATCTAAAGAGTTAAAGAATATCTGATTTTGTCACACTATATACTTTAGTCAGTGAATGTGAGAATGATTGATTACCCAATACCAATGCAAGTAATATACATTTAGGGGCTGTGGGAAATGAAAAATTATTAAACTGAGACTAAAGATGATGATAATAAGGGCATTGCCATGGCAGCTGATATCAGTACCGGGAGTGACAGTTCAACTGATCTCGGCATCTGATACTAATACTGGGAGTGATAGTTCAATTGATCTTGGCATCTGATACTAATACTGGGAGTGACAGTTTGACTGATCTCAGTATTTGATACTAATACCGGGCGTGACAGTTCGACTGATCTTGGCATCTGATACCAATACCGGGAGTTACAGTTCGACTGATCTTGGCATCTGATACCGGTATTGGGAGTGACAGTTCAGCTGATCTCAGTATCTGATACCAATACCGGGAGTGACAGTTCAACCGATCTTGGTATCTGATACCAATACTGTGGGTGACAGTTCGACTGATCTTGGCTTTTGATACCAATACCAAGAGTGACATTGATCTTGGCTTTTGATACCAATACCAAGAGTGACATTGATCTTGGCTTTTGATACCAATACCAAGAGTGACATTGATCTTGGCATCTGATACCAATACCAAGAGTGACATTGATCTTGGCTTTTGATACCAATACCAAGAGTGACATTGATCTTGGCATTTGATACCAATACCAAGAGTGACATTGATCTTGGCTTTTGATACCAATACCAAGAGTGACATTGATCTTGGCTTTTGATACCAATACCAAGAGTGACATTGATTTTGGCATCTGATACCAATACTGGGGGTGACAGTTTGACTGATCTTGGCATCTGATACTAATACTGGGGGTGACAGTTTGACTGATCTTGGCATCTGATACCAATACCAAGAGTGATATTGATCTTGGCATCTGATACCAATACTGGGGGTGACAGTTTTACTGATCTCAGTATTTTTGATATCAATACTGGGAGTGACAGTTCAACCAATCAAGCATAAAGAGTACACAATAAAATGGAATATTAATACTGCTTATGATTCCAAATACTGCTAATGATTCCAAATACTGCTAATGATTCCAAATACTGCTTATGATCCCTAGATAAAAGGTCGACTTTAAAATGACCAAAATGATAGAAAAGATTTCATTTGTTACAACTGTACAGCAATTTCAAAGAAAACATTAGATATGGAGTTATGTGTAAATCCAGTGTTATTTTCACTCTTATCTTTATAAATTCTTACATACCGGTATTAAACGAGAACACAAAATATGAAAATAATTCAACAACAATTTAGTTTCAAAAGAAGTACTACATGTACTATTAAATTACTGCAGTAATTTACAGGAATTTAATGTAAATGTTCATGATTTTGGTGATGTGATAAGCAAGTAATAAGTTCATGGTAACCACTGAAATAATAGGAAGGGCCCCCTGAAAGTGATAAGGGCCCTCTAAATTTTCTTGGAAAGCTGGAGAAAACATTGCTTAATTTCTAAATGTTGGCTAAGCATACATTATTAGACTTTTGTAGCCCTTGAATCGATGAGTAAGTCTGGGTGGCTCTTTTGGCACAAAATGTAATGAGCAGACAAAAACAACTCAAAGTCGGATCACTAAAACTGTAACAGTAGGGGTGAAATGATACACCTGTGCTGTGTATCGATACGATTCACGATACACAGCATACGATATGATACATTATCAATTCTCATTTTAAAGAATAAGAAGGCCAACGACTTATAATTATTCATGACTGCTGAAGATTAAAGTAACTTATATAGGGTAGATATCATTTTGTATCGATTCTTCACCTCTTGTATCGATACGTGTATCGATATGGCAAAAGTATATCGATGAATCGTTTCACCCCTTCGTACCAGTGTGTTAAGAGAATACTTCAGTTTTTTTTTTAGTGTCATCTATTTTCAATGTTTAGTGGGGATTTTACATTCATAAATTGAAGATGCTTCATTTGTTTTCAGTTTCCGCAAGATCTCTTCCGCAGCCATGCCAGTGATGAGATTGATGCAGAGGAACATGGTCTTTCAACTAAGGTACATTCATAATAAAGTTTTGCTCAGTAGCATCAATGACACAAAGTAGAGTTGGACCTGTTTACAACATATCTCATCATAACAGTGAACTTTGTTCACTAAAACAGTTTCATGAATAGAGGGGAGGGGATGAAGACCATGTAGAATCATGAAATTGATGATGATATGCATCTTTGTTACTACCACACCCTTACAACAAAAGAAGCTCATCATGACCTATATTTCATCTTTTACTGGCTTTGGTTATGTTTTTGCCTTTAGGTCAATGACCATATAAGTTTTTGGCATGCTGTGTACATACTATCCTACCTATAATCATGAAACTTTGTGAGTGGATACATCTTGATAAGTTCAACATCATTTTTTCAAAAAGAGGTCTCTGTAACCTATATTTCATGCTTGATTGACTTTGTTTAATTTTTGTGTTTAAAGTTTATTTATTGTGTGCTGTGTATGTTCCAATTATGAAACTCAATAATTTTGTTGCATCTCTCAGTACTATACCCTTAGAACCAAAGTAGATCACAGTGACCTACATTTTATGCTTTACTCACATGGGTTAAGTATTTGTATTTATGACCACATAGAATTCTTTCTTTTTATGTACATCCTAGTCTACTCAGAAGTCTTGTTCCGACCAGTGCAGATGGAAGTAGGAATAAATATGTTTATTCAGTGGTAAACTTTCCATATTAATGACTATACATTGTATATTGTGATAGGCTACCCTCAGAAGGTTAAATGTGTATTGTACATGTGAATGAATATAGGAATTAGATGAGTGGACTGCATCCTGCATGCTTTTCATTTGAGACCTGGTCTGTAGTGGCTAATCAAGGTAATTATTGATGCATGTAGTGGCTAATCAAGGTAATTATTGATGCATGATCTATGCTTGTACTACTGGCTGTCACTCCAAAGTTACTTCAGGCTTGTTGGTTGTTATGGTTGTTATGGATTTAACGCCATTTTTCAGCACATGATAGGCTATACATGGTGGCCAGTATATCTGGTAGAGGAAAAACCCGAGAAAATCCCGTGAAGACCCACCGACCCACGGGAAGCTACTGGCAAACTTTCTCACATACCCATGTTGGCAGAGCCCGAGACTAGAACCCATGAGGACAGAGGTGAGATGTCAGTGATCTGTAAAGGCGAGCACCTTAGACCACTCAGCCACCCGGGGCCCCTACTTCAGGCTTGTAACATAAGCCCAATAAAATCTTGACCTCTCGGGTTGGACAACGATAATACCTTGTATACTTGCGTATAAGCCAATACCAACTGCAAACTGCATAGACCCAGATTTGCCATCGCATAATGTGCCGGCAGATCTGGGTCTATTCAGTTTGTAAGAACTAATAAGTGGAACAAACAACAAAGACCCTGATCTGCTGGCACATTATGTGGCGGCAGATCAGGGTCTATGTTGTTTGCATTTGGACTTGGCTTATACACGAGTATATATGGTAGCTTCTGAAGCAGATTTTAAGAACGATTTTTTAAAAATATAATACAAAAACAATATTAATCTCTTTTTGTTTCTCAACTCATTGTAGTACTTCTGGTTAGATACAGAAAAGAATATTCATGTTAATGGTTTTTGTCATGTAGGTATGTGGTTTAATGGTATTTCAGGACAATACTGGCTATGTAGTGCCAGTTACAAGTTAAAATTTTAAATTTAAAAAGGTTAAAAGTTAAAATGTAAAGGAAACAAACCACAAAACAAAACTTTAATTAGAAAAGGGGCCAACAATTTGTTGTCAAAATCACTGTAGTCGGATCCTATTTTCTGCATGATAATTAATGTTTACAATGGCTACTGGGGACTACTGAAAGCTTTGTAGAGGTGAGCTGTGTTATTGTTGATTACACTCTGGTTTATTATTATTATTATTATTATTATTATTATTAATATTATTATTATTATTATTATTATTATTATTATTATTATTATTATTATTGTTATTATTATTATTTCAGTATACAGCTCAATGCCTATTTGGAATATGGCATGGTCACATACTTACTTGTCATCTTGTACCACTCCTACTCTTGGGTGTTGTACTTGGATGGGCTACTGAGTAAAAAAAAAATGATTTCTCTAGGATTTTCATATGGAGGGGGAATCCCCCTCTGGCATATTTGTATAGGGGAATTTTCAGTTTTTTAAGAAGAGCAGTTTTTATATGAGAATGGCATTGATGAATAGACCCTTTATAGGATGTTTGAACAAATACATGTGTAATAACTTTATATGAGAATGGCATTGATGAATAGACCCTTTATAGTATGTTTGAACGAATACATGTGTAATAACTTTATATGAAAATGGCATTGATGAATAGACCCATTATAGGATGTTTGAACAAATACATGTGTAATAACTTTATATGAGAATGGCATTGATGAATAGACCCTTTATATATAGTATGTTTGAACAAATACATGTGTAATAACTTTATATGAAAATGGCATTGATGAATAGACCCTTTATAGTATGTTTGAACGAATACATGTGTAATAACTTTGTATGAGAATGGCATTGATGAATAGACCCTTTATAGGATGTTTGAACAAATACATGTGTAATAACTTTATATGAGAATGGCATTGATGAATAGACCCTTTATAGGATGTTTGAACAAATACATGTGTAATAACTTTATATGAGAATGGCATTGATGAATAGACCCTTTATAGTATGTTTGAACAAATTCGTGTGTAATAACTTTGTATGAGAATGGCATCGATGAATAGACCCTTTATAGTATGTTTGAACAAATACATGTGTAATAACTTTGTATGAGAATGGCATTGATGAATAGACCCTTTATAGTATGTTTGAACGAATACATGTGTAATAACTTTGTATGAGAATAGCATTGATGAATAGACCCTTTATAGGATGTTTGAACAAATACATGTGTAATAACTTTATATGAGAATGGCATTGATGAATAAACCCTTTATAGTATGTTTAAACGAATACATGTGTAATAACTTTGTATGAGAATGGCATTAATGAATAGACCCTTTATAGGATGTTTGAACAAATATGTGTGTAATAACTTTTAATGAATAAAGATAATACTTAAAATTGTATGCCTTTATTATTGTCACAGTGGCAGTGATCTTGTGTTATGGTAAATGCATTATGTCATATGCATTAGAAATGCATGTAGCAACAAAGACATTATCACCGAATACTATAAACTGCATGTCATTGTACAAACTCACCAATTGCATTTTTTACCATGCTTTTAATAACTAGATAATCAGTGATAGTGTCTCATTACTGAATTGCAAAAGGTCACTTAGTAAGTGCTTAATTCTATTGGTTGATTTAGAAGTTGATTCCTTGCATGATCAGATTGAGCTTTGGTAATACAGTGAAACGCCGCTATAATGCAAATTCGGATATAACGCGATCGTGGCGTGGCTCCCAAAATTTCATATATTTATTCACACGTGAACATTTTTTTTTGTTGCAAAGTACAAGAAATAGTGTATAAAATGTGTATATTACAGTATCATTTTGGGGAAGAGATCGCGTATGAATTCGAGTATAATACGTTTGTGGCGTGGTTCCTGAAATTTTATATACATGTACATGTATTTTTCTCGTACACGGAAAAAAAATTTTTTTTTTTAAGTACGAGAAATAGTGTATACAAAGTTTATTATCATTTTGGGGAAGAGATCACGTATGAATTCGACCATGGCATGGCTTCTGAAATTTAACAATTTCACCAATTTCTTGAAGTGTTATGCCAAAATAAACATTTTCGGAAATGTTACTTATTACTGATCCATGAATAAAGCCAATAAGTCTTCTCTGTGTTTGTCTTCAATTCATTCTGTATACAATCATTGCTCAAACAATAGCCAACATGTTTTTCTTCTTTAACTGCATACACAACTGAGCATCAGACAATGTGGTGGTTGATAAAAGATTCTCACGATTTAATAAACATAAAAAAACCTAAGCCGCCAACACGTGCGCTGGAGTTCAATTCATCCTGTATACAATCATTGCGCAAACAATAGCCGACTTATGTTTCTTCTTTAACTGCATACACAACCAAGCACCAGACAATGCGGTGGTTGATCAAAGATTGTCATATGTGGGTGCTTATGTAGAGACTGAGCTTGGGTGGCAAGATCACAGGGAGTTCAAATAACCACTCTCTGTTACTTAGCACTGAACAAGTACAGCTGTATCAAACTCGTGGCTCAATCAAAGGGTTGTCATGTGGGAATACAAAGACGGATCGATATCAGATAGTAAACGGCGTTGATACCCTATTCATGCTATACATTAGACGTGTATACGTTGTTCTCTGAAAAAAGTAAAATATAGTAAAACCCTGCAATAACGCGACCCCGTTATTTCTGTGATTGAATTTTATGGACCCCAAATATCGCGTTATAGCGGGGTTTCACTGTATTAGTGAATGTTACATGTTTCTTTACATTATACATGTATATCATCTTAGGTACATATCACGTGTATCTTAAAACTAATTGTTTTACATGTTTTTGATTGGTGAAATGTACATTGATGGAACTATTTGTACCTTTTCTTTATCTTTACTTATCAGCGTGATTTAACCTAGAAATAGTTATTAAAGAAAGAAAAGCATGATTTAACCTAGAAATAGTTATTAAAGAAAGAAAAGCATGATTTAACCTAGAAATAGTTATTAAAGAAAGAAAAGCATGAACCTAGAAATAATTATTAAAGAAAGAAAAGCATGATTTAACCTAGAAATAGTTATTAAAGAAAGAAAAGCATGATTTAACCTAGAAATAATTATTAAAGAAAGAAAAGCATGAACCTAGAAATAATTATTAAAGAAAGAAAAGCATGATTTAACCTAGAAATAGTTATTAAAGAAAGAAAAGCATGATTTAACCTAGAAATAGTTATTAAAGAAAGAAAAGCATGATTTAACCTAGAAATAGTTATTAAAGAAAGAAAAGCATGAACCTAGAAATAATTATTAAAGAAAGAAAAGCATGATTTAACCTAGAAATAGTTATTAAAGAAAGAAAAGCATGATTTAACCTAGAAATAATTATTAAAGAAAGAAAAGCATGAACCTAGAAATAATTATTAAAGAAAGAAAAGCATGATTTAACCTAGAAATAGTTATTAAAGAAAGAAAAGCATGATTTAACCTAGAAATAATTATTAAAGAAAGAAAAGCATGATTTAACCTAGAAATAGTTATTAAAGAAAGAAAAGCATGATTTAACCTAGAAATAGTTATTAAAGAAAGAAAAGCATGATTTAACCTGGAAATAGTTATTAAGGAAAGAAAAGCATGATTTAACCTAGAAATAGTTATTAAAGAACGAAAAGCATGATTTAACCTAGAAATAGTTATTAAAGAAAGAAAAAAAGAGCAAAAAGAAAAAATGCAGGACCTTAACAAATTTAATTAAAAAGGTAAATAGTTGCACTAAGCATTTAATTGGGATGTCATAACAATTGTTAGAAAGGCATATATTTACATTCTAGACCTTGTTTTCCTATACAACTGTATATAGAAGGAATCTGTGTACTTGTCTTCCATATACACTTACTTTTACAGCTGTATATGGAAGGAATATGTGTACTTATCTTGCATATACACTTACTTTTACAGCTGTATATGGAAGGAATATGTGTACTTATCTTGCATATACACTTACTTTTACAGCTGTATATGGAAGGAATATGTGTACTTATCTTGCATATACGCTTACTTTTACAGCTGTATATGGAAGGAATATGTGTACTTATCTCGTATACACTTTTGCAGCTGTATATAGAAGGAATCTGTGTACTCCTACACTTTTACAGCTGTATATAGAAATAATCTGTACTTATCTATCATACACACTTACGTTTACAGCTGTATATAGAAGGAATCTGTGTACTTATCTTTCATATATACTTCTACAGCTGTATATAGAAGAATCTGTGTATGTACCTTCATATACACTTCTACATCTGTATATGGAAGGAATACATGTACTTACCTTTCATATACACTTCTACAGCTGTATATGGAAAGAATATGTGTACTTATCTTTCATGTACACTTCTACAGCCGGAGCAAACCATTGCTGTTCAGCTTCCCTACGCCATGTGGGCCAAGAACTCCCTTCCAGTCGCTGTTAGTTTTCCTAACTCTGGCATTGAAGTCGCCCAGCACAATCAGTTTGTCAGTGGTAGGTGTAGACTCAATGAGCTGGTCTAAGTCCCCATAGAACTGTTCTTTTTCTTCTTCAGGGCAATATAGGGTAGTAGCATAGGCACTAATAATGGTTGCATAATGTAACTTGTTCAGAGGGAATAACAGGTACATGAGGCACTTGTTGATGCCAACTGGGAGGGTGGGGATGTCCTTCATCAGACTAGTTCTGATAGCAAGCCCCACTCCGTGCAGCCTTGCCTTGGTTCCAGCTTTTTGCTTCCGGAAAAATTGCATCCTCCTCCTGCTTCTATCAGTATACCCTCATCTGCAAGCCTTGTTTCACTTAATGCAGCAATATCGATCTGATAATGAGCCAGTTCCTGTGAGATAAGGGCTGTCCTCTCGAGTCTCACAGAGTGAGGCACTCTTGATTTTTCTTTGTAGTTATTCGACCACCTTTGGGATGATCTGCCAGACGTTAGCTGGTCAGATGCTGTACTCTAGGCAGTTATTTTCTAGTCCCCTCACTCATGTGAGGGTGGGCAGTGCTGTCCTAAAGAGGCTGCCCCATCACCCTGGATGCTGCTGAATGCCTCCACTGCCCTGAGTACGAAGATGAGTGACCACTAGTACCAAGGGTCGCCTGCGAGCAGGATTGTGACTATGACTGCCAGTGGTCATCTCCACCTGTTGCTTTGTCATGCCCCCATTGCCACAGGGCTTGAGGAAGAAAAGAAAGATTACACAGAAAACCTGTGTGTGAAAAGATTTTACAGTGGGAAAGTCATTGCACGTGGGCAGTCCCACTCTCTCGGCCTCAGAAACCTAGGTCCAGTGGTATGATGAGTTATCATGACTAGAGACCTCCTTGACTGCAATGGATAGCCATGACGTCTTCAGTGCCTTGTCATACCAAGCGCTCTCCACAAAAACGTTGCAGAGCCACCTTTCTGGCCATTGGATCTTCCTGGTGATCTCATCCATCCAGTCCACCAGAACTTTCTTCGCATGCTAGGGTAGGCAAGTGCCTAACTCACAAAGGGTTTGAGACCCATTGGCTACTTTCACCTGGTTTAGCCCGCATGTCAAAGTGGTGTGCCGGGGTGTGGACACTGTCGCATGCATACAGCTGCTTGGAGCCACAGGTGAGAGCTGTGTGTCAGGTGGACCAATGCAGGTGAACTATTCCGAGGAGCATGACATGTTCCCTTATCAGAGGTGCTACCTCTCCCTGGCTCCCCATACACCCCTGAAGCTCTGAGAAGTGGTGCCAATTCAAGAATGTCATCACAGAAACAGCAAAGGCCATTCTGGTGCTGAATACATGCGTGCATCAGGACTGGTTTGATAAAAACAAAAAGCACACATCACTCAGCTCATCCAGGATAAGAGCAAAGCATATGTGGAAAGGCAAAATGACCAAAGCTCCACATCCAATGCAGACAAGTTCAAACACCTCAAGGGACAGGCCCAGAAAGAACTGCACAAGATCACAGAAAAATGGTGGGACACGAAGGCTGAGGAAGTACAGCACTAAGCCGATACTGACAACTCCAAACAGTTCTTCAGGTCACTGAAAACTGTCTACGGCCCAAGAACAGGATCAACCCCTTTGCTCTCAGCAGATGGATTGACACTGATTAAAGACACGGAACAGTTGTGAGATTGCTGGGCTGAGCACTTCAGTGGGCTGCTAAACATGCCATCCTCTGTCAACCCCACAGCTCTGGAACAGATCCCCCAACAGTCTGTCCAGGAGGATCTCGATCTATCATCTTCGGCTGACAAAATCAAGAAGACCATCAGCCAAGATGAATTCAGACAGGGCTTTGGGAAAGGATGGAATCCCAGTGGAAGTTTACAAAGCAGCAGGCCCCAGTGCAATTGAAGTCATCCGTGATATACTCCAGAGCATCTGGGAACAAGAAACAATGTCAGAAGATTTCCGTGATGCCTTGATCGTTGCCCTCTTTAAGAACAAAGGCAACAAAGCTGACTGCGGCAACTATAGGGGCATCTCCCTCCTCTCCAGCACTGGCAAGATCTTTGCCCGGGTCATCTTGAACTGACTGATTATTGTGTCAGAAGCTAACCTACTGTGGACATGATCTTCACTGTTAGGCAGGTTCAGGAGAAATGCATTGAGCAAAACCTGGACCTATACTCCGTCTTCATCTACCTCACCAAGGCTTTCGATACAGTCAACAGAGAGACCCTATGGTCTGTACTAGCAAGGTATGGCTGTCCGCATAAATTCATCCAGATTATCCGGCTCTTCCATGATGGCATGAAAGGACAGGTCCTCACAAATGGTGTTCCATCTGAACTCTTTGGGGTTTTGAATGGGGTAAAACATGGCTGTGTCTTGGCACCGGTCCTCTTCAACCTCTTTTTTACCTCCATCCTCGACCACGCCATCAGGGATCTTCAAAAGGGAGTGTATATCAGATACGGGCTTGACAGTTCACTCTTTGACCTGTGACGACTCATTGCAAAGACAAAGACACTGGAAGTTCTCATCCGGGAAGCCCTGTTTGCTGATGACTGTGCCCTCATGGCACACAAAATTGTAACCTGCAGACAATGCTCAACAAGTTTTCTGAAGCCTCCAAGCTATTCTGCCTCACAGTTAGCCTTGGTACGACTGAAGTTCTTTTCCAGCCAGCCCCAAACACCAGTGCGCCACAACCAGTTATCACCATTGTCGTCACTCACCTGAAAAATATGGACAGCTTCAAATACCTAGGCAGTGTCATCTCCAACGATGGTTCGCTTGATAAGGAGATCTCTGCAAGGATTAACAAAGCAAGTCGGTCACACAGTAGGCTTTGTAACAGATTACTCGACCATCACAATGTTACCCTATCTACCAAGATTAAGGTGTACAACGCAGTGGTCCTTACCTCCCTGCTCTGTGGCTGCAAGACCTGGACTATATACCACAGACACATCAAGCAGCTGGAGAAATTCCATATGCGGGCTTTCTGCTCTATCCTTGGGATCCAATGGCAAGACAGGGTTACCAACCTTGAAATTATGGATAAAGCCAAGACAACAACTATCGAGGCAATGCTGCTCAAGGCCCAACTTCGCTGGTCAGGCCATGTCATCAGAATGGATGGCACCCGTTTGCCTAAACAGACCTTCTTTGGGTAACTGGCACATGGCCGAAGAAACCAAGGCCAACCACGCAAGCACTACAAACTCACCTTGAAAAACAGCCTAAAGCGGTGCAGCCTCTAACCATCCAGAACTGGTAAGAACAGCACAAGACCAAACCCATTGGCATGCCCTCACCCACAAAGCATCTGTTGACTTTGAAAAGGAACACCAGGGCCAGATGGAGGCAGCCCAGGAGCATCGCCACAGGTCAGTGTCTGTCCCTGCAACTACAACGGAAATCCAATGTTCCATCTGTTGTTCACAGATGATTGCACAGATCTTGTCCTGTTTGGACTCGAAGGACTACCATTACACTTACTTTTACAGCTGTGTATAGAAGGAATCTGTGTACTTATCTTTCATATACACTGACTTGTACAGCTGTATATGGAAGGAATCTGTATACTTATCTTTCACATGCACTTCTACAGCTTTATATGGAAGGAATCTGTACTTATTTTTCATGTACACTTGTACAGCTGTATACGGAATGAATCTGTATACTTATCTTTCATATACACTGACTTGTACAGCTGTATATGGAAGGAATCTGTATACTTATCTTTCATATACACTGACTTGTACAGCTGTATATGGAAGGAATCTGTATACTTATCTTTCATATACACTGACTTGTACAGCTGTATATGGAAGGAATCTGTATACTTATCTTTCATATACACTGACTTGTACAGCTGTATATGGAAGGAATCTGTATACTTATCTTTCATATACACTGACTTGTACAGCTGTATATGGAAGGAATCTGTATACTTATCTTTCATATACACTGACTTGTACAGCTGTATATGGAAGGAATCTGTATACTTATCTTTCATATACACTGACTTGTACAGCTGTATATGGAAGGAATCTGTATACTTATCTTTCATATACACTGACTTGTACAGCTATATATGGAAGGAATCTGTATACTTATCTTTCATATACACTGACTTGTACAGCTGTATATGGAAGGAATCTGTATACTTATCTTTCATATACACTGACTTACTTTTACAGCTGTATATAGAAGGAATCTGTGTACTTATCTTTCATATGCACTTACTTTTACAGCTGTATATGGAAGGAATCTGTATACTTATCTTTCATATACACTGACTTGTACAGCGGTATATAGAAGAAATCTGTATACTTATCTTTCATATACACTGACTTGTACAGCTGTATATAGAAGGAATCTGTATACTTATCTTTCATATACACTGACTTGTACAGCTGTATATGGAAGGAATCTGTACACTTATCTTTCATATACACTGACTTGTACAGCTGTATATAGAAGGAATCTGTATGCTTATCTTTCATATACACTGACTTGTACAGCTGTATATGGAAGGAATCTGTATACTTATCTTTCATATACACTGACATGTACAACTGTATATGGAAGGAATCTGTATACTTATCTTTCATATACACTGACTTGTACAGCAGTATATGGAAAGAATCTGTGTACTTATATTTCATATACACTTACTTTTACAGCTGTATATAGAAGGAATCTGTGTACTTATCTTTCATATGCACTTACTTTTACAGCTGTATATGGAAGGAATCTGTATACTTATCTTTCATATACATTGACTTGTACAGCTGTATATGGAAGGAATCTGTTTACTAATCTTTCATACATGATTATTTTTACAGCTGTATATAGAAGGAATATGTGTACTTATCTTTCATATAAACTTTTACAGCTGTATACGGAAGGAATCTGTGTACTTATCTTTCATATGCACTTACTTTTACAGCTGTATATAGAAGGAATATGTGTACTTGTCTTTCATATGCACTTTTACAGCTGTATATATCAGGAATCTGTGCACTTATCTTTCATATACACTTTTACAGCTGTTTACGGAAGGAATCTGTACTTTTCTTTCATATGCACTTACTTTTACAGCCATATATATAAGGAATCTGTGTACTTATCTTTCATATACTCTTGCTTTTACAGTTGTATATAGAAGGAGTCTGTGTACTTATCATTCATATACACTTACTTTTACAGCTGTATATGGGAGGAATATGTGTACTTATCTTTCTTATGTACTTACTTTTACAGCTGTATATAGAAGGAATCTGTACTTATGTTCCATATACACTTATTTTCGCATGTGTTTATTATACAGATTCTACAGTACAGTCAAACTTGTCTTAAGCAGCCACCTCTGGGAAGTGAGAAAATAGGTTTCTGAAGACAAGTGGTTACTTAACAGAGGTTCATTATTACAGTAATTTAGTTTTTGGGACCTTGAGAAATTGGGTGTTTAAGACAGGTGTTTGCTTAATACAGGTGTCCTTTAAGGCAGGTTCAGCTAGTTTAAATCAAGACCTTTGATGGAAAATTGAAGAGATTGGGTATAGTAATGTATTAATAAAAAGTTTATTGTTTTAACTGTCTCGGAATGAACTGATGATAGTGATTTCAAAGTCTTGCATTATTTTTGTCACTATTTCGCAGGCCATACAGCTCATGCTGGATTATAACTTGCTGTTCAATGCTATGCACAACACCCAAAACATGCACACTGCTGACTGGAATGGGTGTGTCATACACAGGGCTGTTCATATCCTGGACCACAGGGCACTCACGTGAGTATTGAACACCAGTAGCTACTGAACACTATAAGGCTTAATTCGCAATAGTTTAACACACAAACTGTGGACTTCAAGTAATTAATTCTTTATCTCTCAGTTAGGCATTTCCAAGTAAGTAATTCTGTATTTTTCATTAGGCATTTCATGCTCTGAATGAGCTAGGATAATTCATGTCATTTGTTAAACATTTAAATGTCTTTAGGAGGTTTAATACATACAGTGAACACAAGGGGGTACATAATATTGCACTACAAGCATGTAATGGCAGAACACTGAACCTGTCCTTGGCTTAATGGAACACCAGCGTCTTATGCATGGCAGGTGAGATAATGTTTGCATTCCAGCAGACAACCTGTGTTACTTGTGTGACAAAAAAGTTGTTAATCTAACCTTGATAACAAACATGGAGAACTCAGCATGAGTGTCAGGCATCTTTGAACCTGAGAGGAGAGTGTTATCGTATATACTCGCATATAATCTCAGTCCAAATGCAAACAACATAGACCCTGATCTGCCGTCGCATAATGCGCCGGCAGATCAAGGTCTATGTTGTTTGTTCTACTGATTAGTCCTTACAAACTGCATAGACCCAGATCTGCCAGCACATTATGCGAGGGCAGATCTGGGTCTATGCAGTTTGCAGTTGCTATCATCTTATATGCGAGTATTTATGGTATTCATTAAATTAAATATTCAACTTGGCTGTCATTAAATTACTTTTCTGTACTGATTTGAAAATTAAAGTCACAAGTATTAGTTCAATAAATATTCATCTGGCATGCTTTAATTTTCCAATTAGGTCACAAAGCTGAATTTGTCACATTATAAGCAAAATGTAATGATTTTAATAATGAAATCTGCATCTGCAAAGGAGGCCCATGGTGATAATGGAAGGGCTAAAAACTGTACATACCTGCTCATCCACATGACTGTTGGGTGGAATGACTGTCGGGTGGATTAAGATAAAATACTTTTGCCTATATGAACAGCAAATATGTATGAACACACATTTTGGTCTCTTCTTTAGCAGGATAAATAACAATTTAAAAATTGTTGGGCCTTGAATGGCTTTTCCTTATTCCCTTTTCCTTTTAATCAATTTACTTTGCCAAAAGGCACTTACAAAAATTCACTCACTTACTTGAGGATAGATATTAAACTATGTTACAGCTATTATTTTATGGATATTTGGTGACAGGGTACTGTCTTTTAAGCCTTTGCAATGTAATGACATTTACTTGAGGATAGATATTTAACTATGTTACAGCTATTATTTTATGGATATTTGGTGATGGGGTACTGTCTTTTAAGCCTTTGCAATGTAATGACTCTTACTTGAGAATAGATTTGTAACTATGTGTAGCACAAGAAAATGCACACCAATCTATACATTTTTTCATGTTTTTTTATTGCTTGGATCATTAACTCAGTGAAAATTTCCATTTTTCAAAAACTTAAATACTCAGACACAAAACCAGTGATCATCCTTAATTGAACATAATCTTGGTTTTTACTTGTGTTTCAGGTTTGAGGAGCTGAATAACACCAGACTGGCATACCAGACATACGAAGCAGGGGACATGAAGGGCATGCTGATAGACCAGAACATTCTTCTCAGAGCTATCAAGGTAGATAACATCTAAAATAATTATGTCAGGGTAGACAACTCTAAATATTACTATCAAGCTGGATACTGCTTTAAGTCTATCAAGTTAGACAACTGTTGCTGTACTAACACCAGACAGGCATACCAGACATACAGGGCAGGGGACATAAAGGGTATGCTGATAGACCAGAACATTCTGCTCAGGGCTATTAAGGTAGATAACTCTTGCCATAACTTAGGTAAAAGATAAACAACTAACTGTTAAGGGAGGGTGCTCAATCCTTAGCTGTCAGGAATATCAAGGTAGACAACTCACAATATCCTAGTATATCTAAAAGATTTGAATGCATATGTCCATTAATGTTATCCAAAAGAGATGTTAATGCACAGCAGAACAAATTTACATGTGTGTAAATGCTTTCAAGGTTTTCTTCCTGAAGCATGGAAGTTCATTATTTAAAAACTTGATAAACTATAAATATACAACATGTACACAGTGATCGGGCAATTAGTAAACTTACAAAATTTAATAGCAGTGATTAAAATGCAGTGATTGGTAAAACTGTAAGTGATGGAATTTTCATGACTTTAAAATCAGAGCTGTAGATAAATTGTATTTTACAGAGACAGTTAAACAAAAAATGAATAAAGTAATTTTTAAATGTGTTCATATACGCAAAACAATATTTATTTTAAGCATTTAGTCCACAGTGGTCAGCGTATTTGATCCTGCCATGAGCACAGGCCATGTTGTATGGTGGCATATTCAATCAATATAAAAGATGTTGTTGATTCAAGTTCCAGATGTTCCATGCACATTTGAAATTATGATACTTGATCACTGTGAGAACACTAACTTTAACATAGTTAAGATGGCACATTCAATCAATACAAAATATGTTTGTTGATTTAAGTTCCAGATTTTCTGTGCACGTATGAAATGATGGTACTTGATCACTATAAGAACACTAACTCAAACAGAGCTATATAATCAGATGCACCCTTAACTAGCCTTGGTCACTAAGCCATTTGACATATTCAGAAAGGCATGATTAACACCTTGATGATTAAGACTTGGTCTCATAGGTAAGGTTCAGGTAACTTAATTTGTAATGTTCTCAAAATATCCCATAAAATTTAAAAGAACACATTTCCAAACCAGGGAATACAATACCCAATTTATTAAATTCATATCTAGAACACTTTAAAATTGTTTATAGACGTTTCATATTCTATTTCCATATGGATCAAAGACTTTGTTCAAAATCTGCACTAATATTATGAAAAACTCAAGTTATTAGCTCACTTGGCCATAAGGTCAAGTGAACTTTCATTATGGTGTTTCTTTCATTGTGCATTTTTTTGTGCATCATGTTTCATCCATTCACAATTGTTATTTATAACTTTTCTCAAAAACTGCTCAGCATAATGTGCCCAAATTTGAAAAAAAAGTATCCTGGCATGGAGCTCTTTGAAATTTGTTCAGATGATGCATCAGCCATCAAACATGGTCACTGATACTAAAAATTAAACAACTATTAATCATATTATTCTCAAAAACGGATCAACAGAATTTGACCAAATTTAACCAAAAGCATCCTGGCATAGCTGACTTTCAAATATACACATATGATGCTGATTGGCCATAAAATATGGTCACTGTTAAAAAAAAAATAGAAAACCTTAAAATGACTTATTTTGAAACACCACTCAACAGAATTGGACCAAATTTGACAGAAAGTATCCTGGCATAAAGAGCTTTCAGATGTGTACAAATATGTGTGTCAGTCCACCTTTAGATATGGTCACCATGACTAAAAATAGCAGGACCTAAAAACAACAATTCAAACACCACTCAACAGAATTTGACCAAATATTTTTACAGAAAGCATACTCATATAAAGGGTTCTCAGATTTGTACATCTGATGACAATCTACCATCAGTGATGGCTGCCATTACTAAAGTTAGAAAAAAATTTAAATGACTTCTTCGCAGAAACCACTTAGCAAATATTTACCAAATTTGACAGAAAGCATTCTCGTAATCAGTGCTTTCAGATTAATTAAAAAGAAGCCAATTCGCTATCATATATGGCCACCATCACTAAAAATGGAAATTCCTTTAAATAACTTCTTTCAAAAACTACTCAACAGAATTTGGTAAGATTTTAAAGAAAGCATTTGTCCTAAATAGCTTTTAAGTTTAAATGGATGATGCCAATCTGTCATCAAGCATGACTGCCGTTACTAAAAAATAGAAAAACCTTTAACAACTGTTTCAAAAACACCACTGAACAGACTTTGATCAAGTTTGGCAGAAAGTGTGTTAGCTTGAACATCTTTCAGAATCATACAGATGGTTGCTGTTCCACCATCAAATATGGCTGTCATTAGTAAAAGCAGAAAAACATTTAATAATAATAATAATAATAATAAATAATAATAAAGTCTTATTTTCAGAGTGTAACAAAATTAGTTTACAAAACTAATCTCCCTTGAGGCGCTCTGTTATATACAAATACACCTCTCCCTCGATAACTCACGCAACAGGGTCCAGAAACATATAGCACAGCATAAGCGAGGGCATGAGTTACCAAGAGACCTCTGAAAAATTAATAAAGGGATGGAAATCGATGGGGGGGGGGGGAGGAATTGTTTAATACTCGTTTTATAATCGCATTGGGAATAATTGTCAGTAAATAGTTTTTTCTAATGAAGTTGTTTGCTTTTCTGTATAAATTACCTTTATTTTCAAGATAACCAATCTCTGAAAGATCATTAAAAACATTAATCCAAGAGGTTGCTGCACACATCACATATGTACTAGTGAAAACATTGTGTATTATGTCATTGCTTTTTGCATGTTAATGTGGATACATTCTAGTGTTATTGTTGATTCAGAACAAAACAAGATTCTTTTTTTTAAAAAAAGGTCGGACAATTATTTCCAGAAAAAAACAACATTGAAACTCATATTTTTTATTGTTGTAATAGTAAAATATTTATGCTGTGATTTCATTGAATAGAAAATTGTTCACATCCTTGAGCATACCTTTTGAGTGCCTATTCTGGAATTTCAAGTTCACAACAAACTTGGGAACTCGCTTCTCCATAATGAACCCTGTCTGTGAAACTAAGCTTTTCATGCACCAAGTATGCCTTTTGCTTGGTTCCTTTGCTATCCTTGATATCATTTGCAGATGAGTTGAATAAATCACTAGTTAATGTTAGATACTTTAATTATGTTACTTACATAATAATATTTAAAACAGTGTTTGATTGCTTAATTGAAATGAGTTAATACGACACACAACCTTGACCGCTAGCTCTTATGCAGGTAGGATTTGCATGCCTTTTAACTTTTCTTTTATTCTACCCCTTTACTTGATTCGATACAAAAGACGTAATTAACATGATAATATAAAGCAGGTCTACTCTGAACTGATTGTGATAGTGCAACAAACACTTCTGCAAGTCTGGGATCAAAACACAGTCGGCACCTAATTAGATTATCGTGGAAATGCTTGCATCGCTGTGATGGTTGATTGACACCTTCCAGATCTGAATACAAGAGGGCATATTGCATTTATGATGATTACACTGAAACTGAATTAAAAGATAAAACTGAAACATGAATTTCACAGACTTATTTAATTGGTATTTATTTCTTAAGTGTTGTCTCCAGTAGGCAATACTAACATTTCAATTGACCAATATTTCGTTTGTATATTGTTATTTACAGTGTACTGAGAATTTTTTATTAAAGAAAAGTTAACAAAATATATGATTTCTTATTAAAAGTTGTGAATTTCTTGATGTTGATTTAAATTTCCATGCACTAAATGCCATTTTTGAAAATAAAATGAGCAATATATCAAGGTTTAATTTAGCAATTTTGATCTATCCTTCCACTAATACATTCAATTTCATCTTTCTTCTGCTGTATAAAGTTACTGTAATAGTCTGGCAAACATTCATTTCCATCGGTCAAAAAATGTTCACTGTTCTATCATATAATGTGCTTTGGCTTTTTAAAAAAATCTCAACAGTGTATGTATCGTATACACTCACTTATACGTTGGATCCAATGGCAAACTGCATAGACCCAGATCTGCCATTGCATAAATCGCCAGCAGATCTGGGTCTATGCAGTTTGTTAGGAGTCATAAGTAGAACAAACAACACAAACCCTGATTTCCTGGCATATTATGTAATGGCAGATCATGGTCAATGTTGTTTGCAGTTGGACTCAACTTATACACGAGTAAATACAGTACTTATACTACTTCTGTTACTTGTTTGAATTTTGTAGATGTGTGGGAAGACAATATCCCCCCTGAAGCTGATGCACCGACTTAAACACATGAGACAGGACTTTGATGAAAAAGACAGAATACAACTATACGACTTTTTAGATCTTGTTCTCTGGTGAGCTTACTGATATGGCATGGTTGCTGTATGGTGAGTTTACTGATATGGCATGGTTGCTGTATGGTGAGTTTACTGATATAACAATGTTGCTGTATGGTGAGTTTACTGATATAGCATGGTTGATGTATGGGGAGTTTACTGATATAGCATGGTTGCTGTATGGGGAGTTTACTGATTTAGCATGGTTGCTGGCATGGGGAGTTTACTGATATAGCATGGTTGCTGTATGGTGAGTTTGCTGATATAGCATAGTTGCATATAGCATGGTTGCTGTATGGGGAGTTTACTGATATAGCATGGTTGCTGTATGGGGAGTTTACTGATATAGCATGGTTGCTGTACAGTGAGTTTACTGATATAGCATGGTTGCTGTATGATGAGTTTACTGATGTAGCATTGTTGCTGTATGGGAGTTTACTGATATAGCATCATTGCTGTATGGGAGTTTACTGATATAGCATGGTTGCTGTACAGTGAGTTTACTGATATAGCATGGTTGCTGTATGGTTAGCTTACTGATATAGCATGGTTGCTGTATGATGAGTTTACTGATATAGCATGGTTGCTGTATGATGAGTTTACTGATATAGCATCGTTGCTGTATGGGAGTTTACTGATATAGCATGGTTGCTGTATGGGGAGTTTACTAATATAGCATGGTTGCTGTACAGTGAGTTTACTGATATAGCATGGTTGCTGTATGATGAGTTTACTGATGTAGCATCGTTGCTGTATGGGAGTTTACTGATATAGCATCATTGCTGTATGGGAGTTTACTGATATAGCATGGTTGCTGTACAGTGAGTTTACTGATATAGCATGGTTGCTGTATGGTTAGCTTACTGATATAGCATGGTTGCTGTATGATGAGTTTACTGATATAGCATGGTTGCTGTATGATGAGTTTACTGATATAGCATCGTTGCTGTATGGGAGTTTACTGATATAGCATGGTTGCTGTATGATGAGTTTACTGATATAGCATGGTTGCTGTATGATGAGTTTAGTGATATAGCATGGTTGCTGTATGATGAGTTTACTGATATAGCATTGTTGCTGTATGGGAGTTTACTAATATTGCATGGTTGCTGTATGGGGAGTTTACTGATATAGCATGGTTGTTGCATGGGGTGTTTGCTGATATAGTATGGTTGCTGTATGGGGTGTTTACTGATATAGCATGGTTGCTGCGTGGGGAGTTTACTGATATAGCGTGGTTGTTGTATGGTGAGTTTACTGATATAGCATCATTACTGTTATGATGAGTTTATTGATAGAGCATGGTTGCTGTATGGGGAGTTTACTGATATAGCATCATTACTGTTATGATGAGTTTATTGATAGAGCATGGTTGCTGTATGGGGAGTTTACTGATATAGTTGCATATAGCATGGTTGCTGATTGTGGAGTCTATTGATTTAGCATGGTTGTTGCATGGGGTGTTTACTGATATAGCATGGTTGCATATAGCATCGTTGCTGTATGGTGAGTTTACTGATATAGCATGATTGCTGTATGGTGAGATTACTGATATAGCATGGTTGCTGTATGGTGAGTTTACTGATATAGCATGGTTGCTGTATGGTGAGTTTACTGATATAGCATGGTTGCTGTATGGTGAGTTTACTGATATAGCATGGTTGATGTATGGGAAAGTTTACCGATATAGCATTGTTGCTGTATGGGGAGTTTACTGATATAGCATGGTTGCTGCATGGGGAGTTTACTCATATAGCGTGGTTGCTGTATGGTGAGTGTGCTGATATAGCATAGTTGCATATAGCATGGTTGCTGTATGGGGAGTTTACTGATATAGCATGGTTATATATAGCATGGTTGCTGTACAGTGAGTTTACTGATATAGCATGGTCGCTGTATGGTGCATTTACTGATATAGCATCATTGCTGTATGGGGAGTTTACTGATATAGCATGGTTCCTGTATGGGGAGTTTTCTGATATAACACTGTTGCTGTACAGTGAGTTTACTGATATAGCATGGTCGCTGTATGGTGCATTTACTGATATAGCATCATTGCTGTATGGTGAGTTTACTGATATAGCATCATTGCTGTATGGGGAGTTTACTGATATAGCATGGTTCCTGTATGGGGAGTTTTCTGATATAACACTGTTGCTGTATGGTGAGTTTATAGACTTACATGGTTGCTGTATGGTGAGCTTCATGATATAACATGGTCGCTGTATGATGAGTTTGCTGTTATAACATGGTTGCTGTATGGTGAGTTAAATGATACAGCATAGTTGCTGTATGGTGAGTTTTCTGATATAACATGGTTGCTGTATGGTGAGTTTATTGACTTACATGGTCGCTGTATGGTGAGTTTACTGATGTACATAATTGCCATATTTACACAGTTGTGTGAGAATTGAAGTTGATTCAGATTTGCTGTCAAATTAACTGAAAGATAATAAAATTGATAGAGATTTAATTTTTACATGCTATATACCACTGGTGAGATTAGCTTCATCAAGGTCATATGACAAACTGAGAGTAGTAGTGCCTGCCAGAAAATCTACTGTGTTGTTATTGAGTGCAGTGTTGAGATTGGGTTGAGCTTTTTGTTTATCTAATAATTGGTTGCCATATTGTCAATTTGCTATTGTTCATGTGGTACCAATTTCTCTGGATTTCATGGTTGATACAAACAACAAATTTAAAGTGAAAACATGGCCTTTAAATATATGTGATTAATCCTCATTAAACTCCAAGCTGTTGTATCAATTGTCAGAGTTATGGCTGATCAAATAATCAAGATGTAGGCTGAAATTTTATGATCACAGGGTCACACCATGTTGACTCTATGCAGATACTCTGAGACAAACTGAATTAACTCCCTTTCTCTTCCAGTGACATCTCACCAGCAAAGCTCACTGTTTGTAATGGTTAAGATGTACATATTTTATTCAACATTCCTCATATTGCTTCTGTACTTATTGCACTCTATATTAAAATTAATAATAATTAAGACAAATATATATATGCATAAGAATTCTACTTTATAAGCAGTAAATAATTTCTTCTCATATAATTTATACAAAATCGATACAAGATTCACTTTTTCAATCAGTCTTGTAAATATTGGTGACTAATTAAAAAAAAAAGGAAATTTAGACATATAAGCTCATTTATACATGAAGAATATACATGTATTATTAGTACTATGTTTCTTTTATTTGTTTTATTAGTTAGTGTGAGTAGACTTATAAGTTAGACTTTCATTTGACATGGTTAACTCAATGTCTTGTTATATGTCTTTCACAGCAGGTGAAATTCTTTTTTTAATAAATATTAGATGAAATTTGTGGATAACAGCAGCTCATTCTTTACATTATGTTTGTCATTTTATAAAACCAAATACACGATAATTTGCAACTGAAAATGCAGCAAGCTCACTTGCTAGCATTTACAATAATAGTGTACACAGTCATGTGCTCTCTGTCTATCTTTGTCTCTGTCTCTCTCTCTCTCTCTCTCACACACACACACACACATGATGATTGGGTTGAGTTCATTAGACCTGCCAGAGCTAACATGGCAATAACCTGAACTGCTGGTTACATGTTACAAATGCAGCACCCTCTATGAGAAAATGGTGAACCTCCTGTAGAGAAATTAAAGACTGAATATTCCTACATTGGTTGGCCACTTGTGTTTACATTTAACAGATGTTATAAATAAAGTGAACTCTATTGATTGATTGTATATTATACCTGACAGCTAGGATTTTCCATTTAAAGACTCGCTCAACAAACAATGATGGAACACATTCCCCAATACATGAATTGAATTGAAGTAGCAAATAAAATGTTGTTTTGAAAACACACAAAAATGAATTTACAGTATTGACAACATTGACCTAAAACATAAGTTGAGCATTTAGAAAAATAAACTACCTTAAATTAGAAACATATTTAAACTATGGTACTAGTCCCACCCAAAAAGGGAACAAAATGGTTTCAAACAAATTTCTTGTTATAAAGATGTTTGTTATAGCAATTAATTTTATCTTAAGCTATCAAAAATGTGTTTAAAGGACACTAAAGGGACCCAAAAAGTTCATCCTTTATTGTCAAGTGTCCTTTATGGGTGTTCATCATGACTATGTGTCCTTTGTGAACAGGTGATCATTATGGGATATGTGTCCTTTATGTATGGTTCCTCTATAAACATGTTCATTCTGGGCAGGTTTTCATTGTGGCTGTGTCTTTTATGAACAAGTGTTCACTATGGGTAAGTGTCCTTTATAGATATTTGACCTTCATGTATATGTGTCCATTCTGGGCATGTGTACTTTTTGGACATATGTCCTATATGGACAGGTGTCCTTGCTAAGGTGGTGTCTACTAGGGAAGATTTATATTTAATTTGGGGTTCAAAATATATGTTTGCTGCATTCAGCAGCCTGTAATAGTGAGGTAATGTAGATGAGACAACTACAGCAAATATCTCTTACAAATCTTAAATAAGTTGCATAAAGGTGCATGAAAGTTATTTTGCTACCCTCTTTTAATATCGTTTTATTTGAATGAACTCTTGAACTTTTCAACTTGACTAAGACAGTGAAAGTGAGGGACATTTTTTAAAAAATTTCTTAATTATTCTTTTCCAAGGTGTGACATCTACTTGAGTTATAATCCAGAGGTGTTTCTCGCAACATCCAAGGTTATGGAGAGAGAACTTTTCCAGGTGAGTACTTGTGAAATGAAATATTACCTCCCATGACAATCTTCAAGACACCTAAAATAACCTCCCATGACAATCTTCAAGACACCTAAAATTACCTCCCATGACAATCTTCAAGACACCTAAAATTACCTCCCATGACAATCTTCAAGACACCTACTGTTTTTTAATGTTTTGCATATAATGCTTCCAGTATGTACTAAAATTCTTGTACTATATTTACATCATTTTTTGTTTTTGCGATAATTTGTGATATTGCACCTTCATGACATCATGCAGTTGAAATGGCATTTTCACTATACTATAACAAGTTGAACTTCAAAGTTTTTATTTAAATAATGTAATGAAACAATTATGGACCACTGTTGAAGTGAATATAAAGTTTTATGAACCAGTAAGCCTATCATATTGACCTATGTTTCAGTTTGATCAATGCTGGATTTACAGGATGATAAAACTTCATATTCACCTCAATAAAGGTCAATGTTTGTATAATATTGTCCAAGCAGATCAGTGTCAATACTGTTTGATTGCTTAAACTCATAAATAGATCAAACAGTTCAAAACCTGATTTTCAAATCTTAATCTACTATGTTTCCAGTTGGGTGTCTGTTGTTAAAACAATATATTTAACTAAATAAATAAAAATTATAATGATCAGTATGATAGTTTGGTAGTTTTTTTTTCCACAGGTAATTAACTTGCATTGATAAGAACAAAGCATAGATTTTCTTCAATGGCTTAAATTTGACCATAACATATCAAGGTGTGGAGTATATCCAATTTCAGAAGGTATTCCACCCATTTTGATGTATATGTACTTGAAATCCATATAAGACAGGATACCTGATTGTCTGAAGTGGCACAATGACATCCTGGTGCAGCTCAAAATTATTGTCTCATGTCCATGTAATAGGAGCATGCAAGTTTTTTCTTTCAGCAGTTTCATTTGGCTAAGAAGGTCAATCGCAGACCAGTACAGAATCAAATTGTTACATCTGCATTTTTGTACACACCAATAAAGGATTATATGCTGGCATGCATATTTATACAACCAAGTGATGTCAGTTTATTTTGCAATAGGAAATTTCAAAAAGTCTTATGTATCATTGTTCTTAATACGATTTGATTCACAGAATCTGAATAGGAAGAATTGGCTAATAACTGTTGTCACTAGGCAATAGGCATGTTCAATAGACATGTAAGGGAGGCAACTTATGATAGCACTAACTTGTGATTGTCCAATTACAGGATTACATGTTGAACCTCCTGGCTGGGAGGGTTTTCCTCCCAAGATGAGGGGTGGCTCCCATCACTCACTGAAATCTCCCACATACACAATATTATTGAAATTTTTTATATTTTTAATTTTTTTCACACCTTGCTTCCAGTTTTGTATATTTACAGTGTTACTGCCTGTGATCATGTGACTGTGAACTGGCTTAAGCAAAGCAAGACCATTTAGTTGCTAATTTGAAGCAGCATAAACAAATTAACATCCCTTTGATTCTGTCGGCAGGGTTGGCTGGCTTCAGTGTTTGAAGTTTGTCAACATGGATTATACTATGTATGATCAGAAGTAATTCCAAAAGGATTAAAGAAATTAATTGATTATGGTTGGAATTAATATAGAGCTCAATCAGCATAAAACAGTTAACATTACTTTGATTCCCTCCGCAGAGCAGGTTCTGCTTCGGTGTTTAAAGTTGTCGAGATGGATTAGAGTCACTACTGTGTGTGATCAAATGTAATTCAGACAGAATTAAATATGTTAATTGATTATGGTTGGATTACTAAAGAGAAAAAGTGGCATAAAACAGGGTTGGTTTGGCTTTGGTGTTTAAAGTTTGTCGAGATGTCCAAGTGTGCGTTATCTCCCAATACTAAAACACCACAATTGAAGCAACCGAAATACCACATGAAATTTAATGATAGATGGAAACGGGAATTTCATTGGTTGGAATCAAGTTCAAAGGCATGAAAATGCATTCTGCCCTCCCCGTAAAGCTGATTTTAAAATCTGCTACAGTGGCAAGAATGACATTACACATCATGCAGAAACCCTATCTCATGAAATCATATTAAATGTGACAACAAATATGCCATTACTGAAATCCATGTTCGAAGAATCTGTATCAAATGTAGATATATACATGCCGAGACACTGTTTGCCAACTTTATAGCCGAACATAATCTCCCATTTATGGTAGCAAATCATTTTTCAGATCTAGTCAAAATAATGTTCCCTGACTCAGAAATCACACAAACGTTCTCATACAAACGGACAAAAACTACTAACATAGTGACCCAAGCTTTGGGTCCTCATTGGGATAAGAAAGTCAAAGACATGTGCCACAATGAAAAATTCACCATTCTCATTGAAAATCCTCCATCTTTTGAAGTCAAAACTCCTGACCAAATTTTGCAAATCTCTCAATTTGTCCTAAGCTGACTTCTCTGTTCTGTCACATGTATGTACAGGTATGACACAACTATTAGAATCCACTATATGTTATCAAATAAAATAATTCAAAGTACAAATTTAACAAAATATAAAGTTACATTCTTTCTGTACCACAGTTTGTTGATTTTCCCTGGACACATAAAATGGCAAAGATAAAAAACGTGTTGTGCAGTACTTAAATGATACTATGCTCTCTTGAACGGTCCACTAACAGAATGCAAGTAAGCACAATACTAGAAGAGCCATTTTATGCTTCACTTTCCAAAAATTCAAATCAACCAGATTATAAGCCTGTCAGGTACCAGAGACACAATCTCTCTCCCTCTCTCTCTCTCTCTCTCTCTCTCTCTCTCTCTCTCTCTCTCTCTCTCTCTCTCTCTCTCTCTCTCTCTCTCTCTCTCATATATATATATATATATATATATATATATATATATATATATATATATATATATATATATATATCAGGGATCCTTAAAATTTAATTGAGTGCAAACAGACATTTTGATGCACTTCATAGAAACACACATGAATCTGCTGTTTATAATATATATTCATTAAATAAAAACTGTTTCGACCCCTCCTAGTTGTAGCAGCAAACCATAAGTTTGTCACAATGACTTTCTACGGATTTCCCAACAACAGGTTTTTTTCTTGTGTGTAAGTATTTTTTTTTTTAAAACAAAATATATTTACACAGTGCTCCTATCACCGATCATGATGTTGCCACATGGTAAATCCACTCAAAGTGCATCAGTTTGGCAAAAGCATTCTCTTTGTTTTGTTTATACAGATATCTGTTTCGATTGCCTTGCCACTTCCTCATCAGACTGCCGGCATCAGATCAAAGTCTTATATATCAATACTAATAAGATTTATTCTTATAAGTTTGTAAATAGTGTCAATATTCGGCCTGCACCACAGCTTTGTTTTGATCAAATTCTGGCATGGAAATCGGTGCTCACACTCCACGCTTGACACCGGAAGTACCTGTGAAATTTCCATCAAACAAATCACATTTGGGAACTGTCCTTTCATTTAAACCAGTTTTGTCAGTAATTCAGCTGCTGACAGTTTTCTGTAATTGCTGTACACAATGTACTTGAGAAACACCCACTCTTTCTTTTACTTCTTCACCACTGAGTACTGCATCACTGTTCTCTCTTGGTTGACAGTAATGAGCAATCAATGTGTCTGTGATCATTACCGATTTGTGGCATGCCACTAACACTTTCAGGAAAAGTATTAGACTCAAACGCAGTGAATGCATTAAAAATCTCATGGTCTGAGAATCTGTCACATATAGTTCCATGAATAATCCATACACACTGTACTGCTTTGGTTGGCAAGTCATTGTCACGTGATAAACACTTAAGTTTTATCCCTCTAAAGGTACTGCTGTGGGGCATGGCTAAAAGGAACTCATTGTATTGGGGCCTAAAATGGGGTGTATCTCCAATGTAATCAGCTTCCAGTGATATCAGAAATCCATCAGCATGATGCATCATGGTAATATTTGGCAAATCTCTTATCTGTAAACACCAGTTAAGGGTGTTTGTTTTTTCAAAGATGTGAAAAAGAAAGTGCAGCAAAAAAATTAATTTGTATGATGTCATGTTAAGTTCCAATGAATTTGCCATAATGTCTCTGTTGGTCTGGCCACTCAGCATGCCAACAGTGGACACAACTGATCATTGAATGTTGTCTACAGCATCCCCCATAGACAGCCAGTGTACTCAGTGAACCTCTTTGGGGTCAACATGGGGTTGTCAGTGATTGTTTGCCAGAAGCGCAGTTCATAAAGATGAGTTGGGGACCTCTTGTAGTAGGTACAAAGAGAGTTAAGGATGCTCTCCATGTAGCATATGTCTGATACTGTCTTAGTGGCATCTGCACATGTGAGTGAGATTATATGGGCCACACTATGTCCCAAGGGCCTGCGAGATTAAAACATTACTTGACATGTGGTCATGTGGTCAATGGTCTAAACTGAAGTCATTGCACCATAATAAAGAGCCAGCTTTTAAGGTGAACTATTAATAACTAAATACTCGTAGGTAAGCCATTTAAGAAAGATTATGTTTATCTGCTTATTATCTAATTGTGATTGATGCTATTCATTTGTATACATGATAATAGAACATTTTTTGTTTGAATTTTTTTATTAAATATCATGGCTTTATTAACCAGGCATGTGGCCTTGCTCTTCATGCTTTGCCAGTGGAGACCAACAACACAGTATTCTAAAAGCCAGATTCACTAAATTAATTTTCATTGGAGAAAAATTATTACATAGATGTATTTAAGTAGCCATAACTGTCATTTGTCTTCACTCACATGTTACAATGTCAGAACGACCAGTTAAGTGTCGTAGGATTGAACTATAATTACAGGATAAAGTTAGTCTGATCAATGAGTATGAACTGTGCCAAAACATACATTAAAGAAACAAGGGGAAACATTCAGCATAGGAACATCTACTGTTTCAGATATTCTAAAGAAAATGAAATTCTACAATGATGAATTTGAAGACAACAGTGATGCAAACAAGTGTCATTTCAACAATCCTGCAAATTTAACAAACTGAATGATCTTACATGGTTTAGCCAAGCTAAGACCTAAACCATTCCAATCTCAGACCCTATAATATATAATCTCTCTCTCATCACATAAATGCTTAGATTACATATTTTTCACATCTGCAAAAACTCCAGTAAACCAAAAACCTCTAAAAACTGACATTTTTGGGGGTCTCAAGGGTTTTCGGTTTTGAGGGATTTCAGTGTGTGTGTGTATATATATATATATATATATATATATATATATATATATATAAATGACAATAAACAAGGGTTTTTGGTTTAGAGGGGTTTCAATGTGTGTGTGTGTATATATATATATATATATATATAAATGACAATAAACAAGGGTTTTTGGTTTAGAGGGGTTTCAATGTGTGTGTGTGTATATATATATATATATATATATATATATATATATATATATATATATATATATATATATATATATATATACACATATATATACATATATATATATATATATATATATATATATATATATATATATATATATATATATATATATATATATATATATATATATATATATATATAAACAATAAACAAGGGTTTTTTGGTTTTGAGGGGTTTCAATGTGTATATATATTTATATATATATATAAACAACAATAAACAAGGGTTTTCAGTTTTGAGGAGTTTCAATGTGTGTATATATGTATACATATAAACAATAAACAAGGGTTTTCAGTTTTGAGGGGTTTCAATGTGTATATATATATATATATATAAATGACAATAGACAAGGGTTTTCGGATTTGAGGGGTTTCAGTGTGTGTGTGTGTATATATATATATAAACTACAATAAACACTGATTTTTCTATACTGTGAGTCTGCATGACATGTGTAATTTTGGCTCACAATGGTTAGTATATTTTTCTTCCTTGTTTTGTTGTATCGTGTAATGTTTATTTGGTTATGCCTTTATTTTCTGGGATTCCTGTGTGAATCTATCTACCTCGCATGACGTCATGATAGCATATCCTCTAATTATTATCACCCCTTACTTAAGAGACATAAGCCCATGTCCTTTTATGTATATACATCTAGGTGTATTACCTTCTTATCCTTAAGTTAGTCTTTTTTTTGCGATTGTGAGACCTATTTGTTTTTGTTATTAAATTATTTTATTGTTTGTTTTATCTTTTTCTCTATCAGATCTTCATGTGTTTGTGTCTTTCTTTCCTCCCATTAAAGGGAGATAAGTCAGATTGGCTCGAAGTTGAAACAAAAGGGAGATAAATGAAAAGTTAAAGGAAAGGATTACAAACAAATAATAATAATAATAATGAGGACTTTGTATAGCGCCTAATCTTTAGAAGCTCTAAGCGCTTTACAACATTAGATAACACCTAAAAACATATATAATGATATGATTACGAAAAACAAACACCATGAAATTAGAAAACAAAAACATGCTGAAAATAGTTAAGGTAAAGAAACATTATTAAGTCTTTAAGTCTATTCTTGCAGTCGAAATAGGCGAGTTTTAAGAGCACTCTTGAATGAGATCACTGTGTCTTTGTGTCTAAGTTCAGTGGGCAATTCGTTCTAAGTCCATTGGCCCTGGTATGCAAAAGAACGTTGACTGTATGACTTCATTTTGATAGTGGGAATAATGAGAATACGAGTGTCAGAAAAGGAGTGTAAGTATCTTGCTGGTGTGTACACATTTGTGAGGTGAGATAGGTATGTTGGACTGTAGCCAGTCAATGAAACTAGCACAGAGAGCAAATTTTGTTTGATTCTGGATCGAATGGGTAGCCAGTACAGGGTACAGAGCAGGGGGGAGGTGTGCTCTGTTCGTGGTACTCTAAGAATGATCCGAGCAGCTGTGTTTTGAACTTTTTGAAGTTTCTGGAGTAGATACTGAGACGAACCAGATAGAATTGAGTTACAATAGTCCAGTCTTGAAAGTATTAAGGAAAACACAAGTGTTTTAGTAACATCAACTGAAAGATAATTGCGAATGGAGCTGATGAGTCTCAGCTCAAGATATGCAGCCTTGCATATGTTCATGACATGTTGGTGCAATGAGAGAGTACTGTTTAGAGTAACACCTAGGTTTCGTACTGACTGTGTGAATTTAATGTTGGTGTTGCTGATATTTATTGTTTGAGTTAAAGGATGTGAACGAGAAAGTCTTTGTATTGTAATCAGAATGGCTTCAGTTTTATCATTCATCTGCAGCTTGTTACATGTCATCCATGATTTCACATCGGAAATGCACCTCTCTACACCTTGGATGGTAGCATCAACTTCAGTTGGGTGGCTAGATTTGTATATTTGAGTGTCATCAGCGTACAATTGGTAAGACACTGGATGACGATCTATGACACTTGAGAGTGGCTGAGTGTATAGAATGAAGAGAACAGGTCCAAGAACAGAACCCTGTGGAGCACCAAAACATAGATCAACTGGGCTGGAGTGTTTTCTATTTGCAGACACAATTTGTGTCCTGTTGACCAAGTAGGACTTGAACCATAGTAAGGCTGTATCGTGAATGCCAAATACATGATGGAGACGGTGAAGTAATATATTATGGTCTATTGTGTCAAATGGTGCAGACAAGTCAAGGAGGGTGAGGAATGTAATCTTTCCACTATCCAAAGCAGAGAGAAGGTCATTAACTGCTTTCAGAAGGGTAGTTTCGGTACTGTGGCAAGGGCGATATGCAGACTGTACATTGCTAAAAAGACTTTGAATTCAGATGAGATACAAGTTGGGATAGAACAACTTTTTCTCAGATTTGCAACATGAATGGGAGGTTAGAAACTGGGCGGTAGTTCTTTAAATCGTTATGGTCAAGTGTTGGTTTCTTCAGCAGAGGCTTTACAATGTCACTTTGAAAAATGGTGGGAATTCCCTGGATGAGATAGAAGTATTAATAACATCAGTTAGTAAAGGCAATATTGGATCTAAGCACTGAAGCAGCAGTTATGTCAGAATTGGATCAAGGTCACATGACTTTGGGGCACTCTTCATCATGATTGTACATACTAAATCCATAGAGACTGGTTCAAATGCCGCTAACCGTTGCCGCTGAAATTCTGTATCACAACTGTATGGCAACGACGAGTCAATTGAAATTGTGTTGTCAAGCTTATCTCTAATGGTTTGTACTTTGTCATGGAAGAAATGTGCAAACTGGTCCTGAAGGTCGACTGGAGAGAAGGTAGTTGGAAGTGGTGTACATTTGTTCCTTGACATTAGCTTGTTAGTAATCTTGAAGAGCCGAAGAGCTCTTAGCAGCTGGAACTTTCATTGATCTTAGTAGTGGGCTGATTTTGCTGCATGGACTATGTTTGTGACATTCTTCTTAGCGGCTTCATAGATTTGCTTATGAATAGTGAGTCTGGTGGAAAGCCAAAGCATCTCAGCCTTACGGCGGTCTCTTTTAGCAGTGCGAAGCTGGTCCATAACACTGGTATACCACGGAGAACGCTTTTGAATTGATACTCTGCACTTGGTTGCTGGGTCATGTTTGTCAAGCAATGAACGCAGGCAGTTATCAAGTTGTTCTGCTGTTGGAGGTAACAAAGTTGTTAGGATTGCTTGGATGTCATGCATTAGTTGGGTTCTATTTATCATACAGAGGTTTCTCTTAGTAGCAAATAAAGATGGAGGGTTAGGGACTGATACATCAAGATGGCATAGAATGCAGAGGTGATCTGATGCAAGTTCGTGGGACACCAGGGAGGACTGTAGAATATTATCATCAGGTCTATGAAGAATCCAGTCTCAAATGTGACCATGTTTATGGGTGGGTTGGCTAACTGACTGTTTGAGGTTGAAAACGTGAATGGAATCTAGGAGTTTTGATGTGTATGGGTTTCCAGGACAGTCAAAGTGAAAGTTTAAATCTCCAAGAATAATCAGGTTGCCACCTATCGAATTTCCATACTCCAGGAGATTCAGAAACTGCTCCAAAAAGAGAGATTCAGTCCGCTTGTTTTTTCTACTAGGAGGAGGGCGGTAGAGGCAGAAAAATTGGACTGACCTTTGTTCCAGTGTGAGTGTGGTTTGGACTAGTTCAAACGATGTGTGGTAGAAATTGAAGGTTTTAGTGTGATTAAAATGGTTGATCATGGAGTTCTTTGTGATGACAGCAATTCCATCTCCACGGGAGTGGCGAGGGAACGACTTGATGGAGTAACCGGGGGGTGTTAGATCTGTGCATTTGGGCTCATCACCTGATGAAGAGATAAAGGGAGTGATGAGATTTGGGCAGGAGATTATTTTCCTTTTTTTCCCCTTCCTTCCACCTATTTAATTAGATAAAACTAGAAAACTAGTAATAAACTGATGTAAGGATCCTTGTACAGAATTTGACAATGCAGTTTTTCACCCATTTTGCTAGATTATTTCTTCTACCATATATACTCGCTTATAAGTGAAGTCCAACTGCAAACTCCACAGACCTAGATCTGCAGTCACATAATGCACTGGCAGATCTGGGTCTGTGCAGTTTTGTTCGGAGTAATCAGTAGAACAAACAACATAGACCCTGATCTGCTGTGCATTATATGACAGCCGATCAGGGTCTGTGTTGTCTGCAATTGGACTCAACTTGTAAGCGAGTATATATGGTATGTGCAATTTATACATAGTATTATCTGGTTGATTTTGTCATACTGTTGTTGTATACATACATGTAATAAGTCAGCACTCTGGTGCTTTCCATTTCGTATGAAATGGGCTTTAAAGGATCTGATACGTAGTATCTGGGCAATTTCTACATGTCAATATAGTGTTAATGTTATGATTTTTATTATTATTACTGTTGTTAATGATAGTGGTAAATCTGTGTACATAAATTTGTTTGTTTCACCCTTAGTTAGGGTTGTCATATGCATTTCTGGCATGCTGGAGTAGAGAATAGTTCCAGCCCTCTTGGCAACCACTACATTATGACCATTCTCAGCCCGTAGTGGCCATAATCCACTTGTCTCATTGGTCAGCCAATAGATTATTGTATTGGACATATTAATGATTTATAAAAACATATCAGGCAGTCAACAATTTAGTCTGTTTTATTGACATTATCTGCAAAGGTGGATTGTCTATTTCATGTATGTTTCCTATGGAGGTAGTTTTGTTTGAAGTGGGTAAGTGACATGTTGCGACTTGATAATGTTTCATGTAGAGCAATTTGAAATACAGGCTGGCGGTAATGAGGACTTGAGAAGGCATGAGCCTGCCTGCGATAGCACAATGTGTCACGCGAAAAACAGGATTTTCAGTAATCTTAGCAACAAAAAATGAAACAAAAAAAACGTGTAGAGAGAGACCTTTCTATACCACCACAATATATGCCTGTAACCTGTATAAACAGTAAATAGTCCTGCTTAGTGCTTATGTAAAACTATCCTCGGGGCTGTTCATAAGTTGATGACACAGGCAATTAAAACATAAGGTGGTCAGAGATAAACAACCAAAATTTGACTGATTACTTAATTGACTGACAATAGCTGAGTGTTAAGTCCTTTGAGCACTGCTGAGAGCCCATTAGTCTAATTTGCATAGGTAAATTACACTAAGCAGAACAACCCAATTTGTTTAAAGTTAATTAAATCAAGTTTTTACACATCATGGCCTTGAATGAGAATGTTTAAGCCATTTTTATTAAAGATTATTCATAATCAGTGGAAATGTTGCTTGTAAGCTGGATTTTTACTCAATATATAAAATGCAAAACGTGATTATTTCAGTAATCAGAATATCGTACAAGAGTAATGTACTTGCTTTTTTAAGGCAAAATGTCAAAACGCAGCTGTAATTCAGGGATGGATGAGCCATCTGCATAGTAAGCAAAGTCCAGCAAAATTAAATTTCAGAACTCTGGTTGACGGAGTTTGACTTGTAAAGCACAGCAGCAAGGTGGAGCACTTCATTCTTTTTGCACATGCTGCAAACACCATATCGACACAAGTTATTCTGGAGTGTATGAAATCTGTTAACATAGCAACACCACCTAGCATCGGGACGTTGCATTAATGCAGAGCTCAATTGCAAAAGTAAATTAAACGTGTCAACAATCATGGACAGTATGTCACAAGTGCAAAAGTACTTTTCTAAAATTTTATTGCAGAGCACAATCTGCCATTTTGCAGTTGCAGATCAGTTTTCAAACTTGCATGATTGACACTCCCTTACAGCAATGCAGATGCAGAAAAATAATTTTCTATGCTGAGAAAAATTCAACAAGATATTCGGAGAAGTTTGAACAACAGTATCGTCTTGTCTTTAATGAGTGCAGAGATGCAGACAAATGAAACTTGCATTACCTTCAAATGCCTTCCTGAATTTTTGAGAGCAGCAAAGACTGCATCTCATTAAGACTGTATTCCACTGACCACTCCTAGGGCCCTCAAAACACACTTTTTGGGTCTCAAAAACACCCCGAACATTGTCTGGGAGGTTGGAAGATACGCATGAATGTTTTGATTATTGCATTTGGTTCACATGCTTTCTTTACTTATGATTAATTGGGATAAACACCCAAGCTTGGGGTTTCTCATGACATTGCCATATGCTGTGATTTCAATGACTCTTATTAATTACCTAAGCTCTCTCTTTATCTTTTGGAATGTATGTATGTATGCATACAGAGAGAGAGAGAGAGAGAGAGAGAGAGAGAGAGAGAGAGAGAGAGAGAGAGAGAGAGAGAGAGAGAGAGAGAGAACATACAGAGAGAGAGAGAGAACATACATACAGAGAGAGAGAGAGAGAGAGAGAGAGAGAGAGAGAACATACATACAGAGAGAGAGAGAGAGAGAGAGAGAGAACATACAGAGAGAGAGAGAGAACATACATACAGAGAGAGAGAGAGAGAACATACATAAAGAGAGAGAGAGAGAACATACATACAAAGAGAGAGAGAGAACATACAAAGAGAGAGAGAGAGAGAACATACATATATATAGAGAGAGAGAACATACATATATATATAGAGAGAGAACATATATATATATAGAGAGAGAACATATATATAGAGAGAGAGAGAAAATACATATATACAGAGAGAGAACATACATAAAGAGAGAGAGAGAATTCTGACACATACACACAGAGAGAATTCTGACACATACATAAAGAGAGAGAAAACAAAGAGAGAGAATTCTGACACATATATACAGAGAGAGAGAGAATTCTGACACATACACAGAGAATTCTGACACATACACAGAGAGAGAGATAATTCTGACAAATACACAGATAGAGAGAGAATTCTGACACATACAAATAACTACTTTTATATTACATAAGATGAAAGACAAAATGTTTTCAATGACTTTCCATATATTTTTTCAAAGTTGTGTTGAATAGCAGTCCATGTAATGTTTCAGCATGATATGATTGGAATTATAAAACGTGGATCTTAAAACCATGCCTTCCCACATTATTATCATTAAATGATTGACATATTATATTTAATTAAAACCATGCCTTCCCATATTATTATCATTAAATGATTGACATATTGTATTTAATTAAAACCATGCCTGCCCACATTGTTATCATTAAATGATTGACATTATATATTTAATTAAAACCATGCCTTCCCACATTATTATCATTAAATGATTGACATATTATATTTAATTAAAACCATGCCTCCCAACATTATTATCATTAAATGATTGACATATCTTATTTCAAACCATGCCTGCCCATGTTATTATCATTAAATGAATGGCATATCATATTTCAAACCATGCCTGCGCATGGTATTATCATTAAATGATTGACATATCATATTTCAAACATTCAGTTTATGCAACCTTTAATTTGCATTGCATGATAAGTTTCTGGTTTTCTTAGTTCTGCATGACTTACATTTCATAAAAAAATGCAGGTAATATCTGTCGCTTTTCATAGTCTCTACATTACAAGTGGGTTTAATCTGTCCCAATAAACTTTCATCACAGCATTTTTTTTTTTTTTTTTTTTTTTTATCTATTTATTTGTTTAACGAGGGGAGATATATATAGATGTGCTGAATTTCTATGGTTGGATATTAGAGCATCTCAGTGATTACAATGCAGTAAATTCATGTATGGTCAATTAAAAAATTGGAACACAAAAATTATTCAGGACAGGTTTTCTGTACAAAAATTATTCAGGACAGGTTTTCTGTACAAAAATTATTCAGGACAGGTTTTCTGTACAAAAATTATTCAGGACAGGTTTTCTGTACAAAAATTATTCAGGACAGGTTTTCTGTACAAAAATTATTCAGGACAGGTTTTCTGTACAAAAATTATTCAGGACAGGTTTTCTGTACAAAAATTATTCAGGACAGGTTTTCTGTACAAAAATTATTCAGGACAGGTTTTCTGTACAAAAATTATTCAGGACAGGTTTTCTGTACAAAAATTATTCAGGACAGGTTTTCTGTACAAAAATCAAGGAGTAATTTATTGTTTGATTTTTTGGGGATTTATTGTTCATTGCTGTTACTCACAAATTGTTTGAAATTTATATTTTGTACTTTTCATTTTAATTAAAAAATAAAATATGCCAATATACTTTTCTCCTGAAATTGACTTTGATCATGAGGAAGAGACTGTGCATAATAATTATGCAGTGTTTTGCCTATGACTTAAAATTGGGGCTTCTGTGGACCCTCATCTTGTGCAAATTTGAGGTCCAAAGCACAGTTTTGGGGGACCAAGGGGGCAAATGTGATCAATTTTAATTCTGGTAAGTATGAATGAAATTGAAAATAAAAAAATAAAAAAAACTGAGTACTTGTATTATGTTTGTTGTTAATTATTCCTCCAACTTGAATGATGCCCTCATTAGGAAGTCACATTTAGAGCATTCAAATTTAATGAAGAGATTCTCCATTTAATTCAAGTTCATGATGACATTTTAAAGAATTCAAAGTTAATGTCAAACTTGTATAATTTTCAAGTCTCAAAACAAAGTAAAATATTTGAACTCATTTACATATTGTATGGCTACAAATTCAGTGTGGGGCCCTGGGTGGCTGAGTGGTATAAGGCGATCGCCTTTACAGATCACTGACATCTCACCTCTGTCCGTGTTGGTTCGAGTGACAGCCTGGCCAACATGGGTGTGTGAGAAAGCTTGCCACAAGCATCCCATGGTTCTTCCTGGAGCTTTCCCAGGTTCTTCCTCCACCAAATATACTGGCTGCCATATATAGCCTATCATGTGCTGAAAAATGGTGTTAATCCCACAAAACATACACACACACAAATTCAGTGTAATGTACTGTTGACAGATAGTGTGTAGTAACATGCTTATTTTCTCCTGTTTTTCATGTCACCAAAGCACTAGCTAGGAAATCCATTTCATACATGGGAGGGCCAACAAGCCTTATCATAAAAAAGTCCATTTAGCCTCTCCTGGTTCAGCCTGTTATATAAGTTTGTTTATCTCACAGTAGATGGATTTAACTGACAAGTTTGTGAACACACATCACATGTCATCAAACCTTTAGCTTGGTCATATTTCAAGTCACAATTAATAAGTAAGCCACTTTAAAAAAAAAACACAAAACCATGTTTGCTTGCTGATATTCAGAATCATTTGACACAGCATTGAATGCTACTGAATGTTATTTTAGACAAGCTATCAGATGAGAAGTAATGTATCAGGATGCTTTGTGCCATTTTTTTTGTGGTTTCATGACCTGATGAAATTTGACTGTGACTAGTATTTAATACTATGCATCTATCAAGTAGAGTGTTGAATTCAGTAAAGGTGAACATGATAGAGTCACGGTCAATGATCATATATTTAGTTTCCAAAATGCTTAAATTTTGAGGAATCAGAAGATTCAAACATCAAAGGCATCAAGATCTGGGGCGCATTCAGCACCATACAAAATCCCATAGACACTGACAGACGATTTGCATCCACATGGATGCAAAGGAAGTTTTTTTTTCAGGGACAGTAACTCGTATCTTGTGTTAGAGAGACAGGATTTCTGCATCAGGGAAAACACTGATCATGCCTTTATCTTTTTTGAAATAAGTTTGTCAGACTATTGTAACATAGGTAAATTCGACATGATTTAAAGTTTGGGGGATAGTTTACATAGGATGTATTTTTACAATACTACATGGGCCTGCTTCATTAAGAATGACCAACTGTTAAGTTATGTTAATCAGGTGAGCAATATCAGGCCCACTTGTGCCTCTTGTTTTTTTTAAAAAAAAATCACTAATAGATAATCCATTTAAGAAAAACCAGTTTTATTGCACTTATTATTAAAATAATTTATCTATTTTCTATAGCCTATGGTTATAGTTTAATATGCTCTTGGCAGAACTTGTAAAATGTTTTGCATCTGTCTAACCACTCTATAGTTGGTTTCAAATGGAATTGTGAATGGCATCCAGAGATGCACCTAGAAATGTATTTGTGCAAACAGCTTGAAAAATGGATGAAAAGACTTCCTTTTACATGGGCCTCAACTATTTTGCACCGTTCTTTTCTCTGCTAACACAAACAGTATACATACAATTCACCCTCTAAAGTTCAAAGCTCTTGTAATGTAATTTTTTTGCACCCAAGAAGAGTGGCTAGAATTTGGTACAACCCTGGAGGGTTGGTCACCCTTAAACAATCAAGTGCTATTGTTGGCTGCATAATAGTTCCTAAAAAAATAAATAAAATATCCATTTTGAAAACCCGACTCGGGCTGATCTGATATTAGGATTCAAACCCACACCTTTTCGGTCACAAGTCCAACATGATAACCACTGTGCCACTGCAGATACTCCCTCCTTTAGCCACCTCATATGACATGCAGGAGGCCTCATCAGGCCTATTCTACATCCCAAAGTCCACAGGGAGGGACAGATGAATTAGACAGGCCTATTCTACACCCCAAAGTCCACAGGGAGGGACAGATGAATTAGACAGGCCTATTCTACACCCCAAAGTCCACAGGGAGGGACAGATGAATTAGACAGGCCTATTCTACATCCCAAAGTCCACAGGGAGGGACAGATGAATTAGACAGGCCAATTCTACACCCCAAAGTCCACAGGGAGGGACAAATGAATTAGACAGGCCTATTCTACATCCCAAAGTCCACAGGGAGGGACAGACGAATTAGACAGGCCTATTCTACACCCCAAAGTCCACAGGGAGGGACAGATGAATTAGACAGGCCTATTCTACATCCCAAAGTCAACAGGGAGGGACAGATGAATTAGACAGGCCAATTCTACACCCCAAAGTCCACAGGGAGGGACAGGTGAATTAGACAGGCCTATTCTACATCCTAAAGTCCACAGGGAGGGACAGATGAATTAGACAGGCCTATTCTACACCCCAAAGTCCACAGGGAGGGACAGATGAATTAGACAGGCCTATTCTACACCCCAAAGTCCACAGGGAGGGACAGATGAATTAGACAGGCCTATTCTACATCCCAAAGTCCACAGGGAGGGACAGATGAATTAGACAGGCCAATTCTACACCCCAAAGTCCACAGGGAGGGACAGGTGAATTAGACAGGCCTATTCTACATCCCAAAGTCCACAGGGAGGGACAGATGAATTAGACAGGCCTATTCTACATCCCAAAGTCCACAGGGAGGGACAGATGAATTAGACAGGCCTATTCTACACCCCAAAGTCCACAGGGAGGGACAGATGAATTAGACAGGCCTATTCTACATCCCAAAGTCCACAGGGAGGGACAGATGAATTAGACAGGCCAATTCTACACCCCAAAGTCCACAGGGAGGGACAGGTGAATTAGACAGGCCTATTCTATATCCCAAAGTCCACAGGGAGGGACAAATGAATTAGACAGGCCTATTCTACATCCCAAAGTCCACAGGGAGGGACAGATGAATTAGACAGGCCTATTCTACACCCCAAAGTCCACAGGGAGGGACAGATGAATTAGACAGGCCTATTCTACACCCCAGAATCCACAGGGAGGAACAGGTGAATTAGACAGGCCTATTCTACACCCCAAAGTCCACAGGGAGGAACAGGTGAATTAGACAGGCCTATTCTACACCCCAAAGTCCACAGGGAGGGACAGATGAATTAGACAGGCCAATTCTACACCCCAAAGTCCACAGGGAGGGACAGATGAATTAGACAGGCCTATTCTACATCCCAAAGTCCACAGGGAGGAACAGGTGAATTAGACAGGCCTTAATGATTATGATGCCTAATAGTTTAAACCAAACTAATTAATAAAATCAAATCCAGACAACAACATAACGCAGACAAAATTCCAATTTCTAAATTTTTTAAATCATTTTTTTCTGGTTTTTCGTAAAGATAGCAAAATGTCCGGGTTAAATAAGGTAAAAAATATGGTCAGTTGGGAAATCAGAAACACAGCTATTTTTCGTGTAGGCCTTGTATAAATTTGGAGGGAGTTGAAATTTCATGGTAATAAATTTAATTTTCATGCCTGCATAGATTATGTAGAACTTTGACTTACCGTCTGTACTCGTGTATAAGCCAGGTCCAAATGCAAACAACATAGACCCTGATCTGCCATCCCATAATGTGCAGGCAGAGCAGGGTCTATATTGTTTGTTCTACTGATTAATCCTTACAAACTGAATAGACCCAGATCTGCTGGTGCATTATGCGATGGCCGATCTGGGTCTATGCAGTTTGCAGTTGGTATCGGTTTATACATGAGTATATACGATAAATGCTGTACTATTTTCTGACATCAGCTGTAAATGATCACATTGTCTGTCAGTGATTACAGCTATTAGCTGTAGTAAACAGTATCACAACTTGTAAAACATAGCGACTTACATGTATTTGTACAAAAAATATGCCACATTCCTTGCCACAAAAAAAAGACACAATTTCGATCTTATATTTGTTCAAACAATTTCTATAAAGGTCTTTCATATTGGTAACCAGTATATAAAGCAATAAACCTGTATTGTTTGCGTGTCAATATTGATACATAACTGTCCAATGTGTTTCATATAATTAGCCTCTTTGGTAACGAGGCAGTAATTGTAAGAGTGAAGAAGTTACCTGTACAGTGTAATCAGATATAATGCAAAAGTAACCTTGAGCTGTGATTTTTCTGAGTCATTAAATATTTACTTTCCTTAGGTAAATTAAAAAGAAATGAGTTACAGGTGGTAGTGATGATAAATATTAGTAATTACAGGTAAAGTTTACCTTTATACAAATTTAGCTTACCTGGCTATAAGGCTGAATGAGCTTATGGTATAACCCTGTGTCTGTTGTCTGCATCTGTCACCTGTTGCTATTTTCAACTTTTTTCAAAAAGCACTGAGCCAATTTTTGTCAGAAAGCATGCTGGCATAAAGGCCTTTTATTTGCGCTGATTCACAATAACATGTTGCTACCACTACTGAAAAATAGAAAAACCTTTAAACTTCTCAAAAAGCGCTGAACAGAATTTGACACAAAGTATCCTGGCATGAAAATCTTTCATGCTTGTCCAAATGATGCTGATCTGCCATTAAATATGGACACTGTTACTAAAATTAGAAAAACCTTACATTAATTTCTTCTTAAGAAACACTCAACAGATATTGAATATATTTGATAGAAATCATCCTAGCATGAAGACGAATGATACCAATCTGCCATCAAATATGACTGAGGTTACTTAAGGTAGCAACAGCTTTGAACAGCTTCTCAAAAACTGCAGAACAAATTTCTGATGGAAGGCTTCCTGGAATGAAGAACTTTCAAGTTTCTAAAAATGATGCCAAGCTGCCATCAAATGTGGCAGCCATTACTGAAAATAGAAGAATCTTTTAACAACTTCTCTAAAATGGCTCAACAGAATTCGATCTATTTTGACAGAAAGCATCCTGGCTTGAAAACCTTTAAAGTAAATGATGCCGATCAACAGTTACTAAAATAATTTGACAGAAAGCATTCTGATATAAAAGGCTATCAAATTTGTACAAATGATGTTTATTCGCAATCAAATATGGCTGCTTTTATTAAAAGGAGAAAAATATTTAAACAACTTCCCATAAACTGCTAAACAAAGCATTCTAGTACAAGGGCTTTCAAAGTTTTATAACTTATGCCAATCTGCCATCAAATATGGCTGCTGTTACTAAAAATAAAATAATATTTAACAATTTCTCAGAAATGTTTTAACAGAATTTGACAAATTTAATAGAAAGCATCTTAGCGCAAAGGCGTTTCAGATTTGTACAAATAATGCTGATTTGCTATAAAATATGACTGCTGTTACTAAAAATTAAAAACCTTTAAACGACTTCTTCTTTAAAAGTGCTCAACAGTATTTGACTAATTTTGACAGAAAGCATCTTAGTATGAAGGCTTTTCAAGTTTATACGAATACAACGATAGAAAATAAACTTTCATCGACTTGTTCTCAAACAGTGCTGACAGAAAGTATTTTTGCTTAAAGGCCTATAATTTTAGGACAATGATGGTGATCTGCCATTGTGGCTGCTTTACTAAAAATAGGCAAATCTTTAAAGGAGAATTTCTCAAAACCTTCTGTGCAGAATTTAACCAATTTTGACGGTAACTAACCTGTCATGAAGGCCATTCAAGTTTTTACAAATGATGCTGATCCATTATAAGTATGTCCGCCATTACTTAAAATGGAATAGTCTTTAAACATCTTCTCAAAGACTGATCAACAGAATCTGACCAAATTTGACAGAAAGCATCCTGGCATGAAACCTTTAAAGTAAGTGATACTGATCTGCAGTCAAATATGGCCACAGTTACTAAAAATATAATAATGTTTAATTGACTTCTCAAAAGCACTCGACAGAATTTGAACAAATTTGATGGGAAACATCCTGGCATGAAGATCTTTCAGATTTATGCAAATGGTGGTGATCCAGTCATATATGGCAGCTGTTACTTAACAGCCATGGTCACCAAAATTTAATCTGACAGAAATCATCCTGGCATAAAAACATTTCAAATTTTGCATGAAAGATTGTGATCGATTATTCAATATGACCGTTGTTACTCAATAAGAAAAACATTTAAATTACTTTTTCACAAAAACTGATCAACGAAAGTTGACCAGATTTCACAAGAGCATCCTGTCTTTAGGCCTTTCAAGTCTGCACAAAATGATGCTTACTAAAAAATAAATTAAAAAACTCTTAAATGTCTGAAAGCAATGTACTAACCAAGATTTCTTGCATTTAGCTGTTAGATAGATGTCAGCTAGGTGAGCAATCTGTGGCCCACATGGACCTCATGTTTAAAGTTAGATATAATTTTCTTTAGTAATAATCAGATAATAATAATAATGGCATCCATATATATGATGGCAGTATTGTGTTGTAATTCATCTTGCTTGCTAACTCACTATAACCACTTTATGTAGCTAGATATGAACCCTGCAATAGTTAGATAGATAGATAGATACATACATACATACATACATACATACATACATACATACATACATACATACATACATACATACATATATACATACATACATACATAGACAGACAGACAGACAGATAGGTAGGTAGGTAGGTCGATAGATAGATAAAGCTTAGATTGATCTGATAGAATATCATTTTTGTATTATTAAAGTTCATAGAAAGTTGTTAAGTTAATAATTTTTACCCAAGTACATGTACTTGTAAAAAGAAAAGTTCATTCTGAAACACCTATTTCCAGTCCACACCTAGGTCACTAATAAAGCTAAATCTCTTTCTCATGTATAAATGTATCAATACCTAATTAATGGAATCCAAGAAAAAAAATCAAGGGTAATTAACAGGTGCTCCAGACAATAGTCTTGCACACCTGGCACTTGTAGTTATCTGATGATTATTATATAGAAAACAAAAGGTTAGATAGGTAAGGTGTTAACTTCGTATGACTGCTACTTATATGTACATACCTTTAAAATGCTGTTGTTACAAATAAATTATGATCACCTATATTATGTCAGCACAATGTATACCTGTAGATAAAATCTTCCAATCAGAAGTATGCAGAAGATACATGAAAGCTCCAATCACCACTATTACACTTATCCCTTATAAAAAGGAGACCTTGTTATACCTGTTAGTGTATTGAAAGCAGGTTTTGTAATTGGTTAATATACATAGTACCTTTTAGTTGACTCTAAGCTTATCCCAGCATTGTCCTTGAATTATATCAGTGAAACAAGCCAGTTAACCATATAGCTTACCCTTTGGTGGTATCCATGAGTGAATTCACCCACAAATTTAGTTAATTTTTTCACCAGCTGATAATTTTTGTGACTTTTGAAAAATTGAAGTGGATTGAAAATGACATATATTGATCCAGCAGATTTTACTTTGGATAGTTCTAAATTTTACCATGTCTTCAGGACGGTAAGTGTTAACTTATGTGACTGACACCAGGTGAAATAAGCTTGAATCAACCTATTACTATCTGTTTTTTACTGTAAATATTTTTTGTAACTATCAGATGTAGTGAGCATCCTATGCACAAATGGTGACTATAGTTAGTAATGATACTGATTTGGCATGTATATTCTTGGTGATGAAAGTGGAATACATATAATGGCATTTGTTAAAAGATATACAATGGACGATATTTCTTTCTCCATACGATTTATACAACTCTTGGATTTACACAGCTCTGTGAAACACATGGTCCATTATAGCATGTATGTCAAGAGTAGAAGTATCTGTCGGAATGTTTATGGAGCCACTGTTGTTAATATAAATTAATCTGATTTTGTCGCACATGTGAAGTACAGTACTCCCTCATTATAACACAGTCCATGGATTCATAAAGTATACCACCTTATAGTGAGACCACCTTACAATGAAGTACATGATGTCATATAATTTACTAACACTTAATGAAATGGGATCTTTCACCACACCCACCTTATAACAGGAACTGTATTATAATGAAGGGCATTTTAGTGAGGGAGTGCTCAGTAGGTGAGATGCAGGTATTACTTTTCCAACAGCGACATAGCAGTGATGGCACCAATTTTTTAAGATTTCTATGTTTATGTTTTTGAAAGTTGTTAACATTATATGCTTTGCAGATCTTGTTGTAGAAATACTGTATTCTGTGTCATTTTTCGTACACATATTTTGTTAGGTAGGTGTGTGTGTATATATATATATATATATATATATATATATATATAGATATATGGTGTATGTATAATTATGGGTGAATATATTAATTATAACTTTCTTATGTGCTGACAATTTGCAAATTTTTAACATGGAAATAAAAAATTTAAGGAGAGAAAAATTATTTCTGTGAATTGATGGTGTATAAAAAATGTGAGGTTACAACAAATTACAGACAATATAGTATGATCAAAATTTTGACTATATCAGGTTTAATACACTTGCTGAATACGGTGGATTCATTTATTTTTTGTTTTCTTCATAATTAGTACAAAACTCCCTCATTATAATAATGTTAATGGGAGTCATGGAGTTTGTAACCACCTTTTATAGTGAGACCAACTTATAATGAAGTACATTATACATATAATTTAATTAATAATGAAATGGAAGCCATGACCAATACCTGCCTTATAACAGGAATAGTGTTATAATGAAGACCCTTATAATGAGGGAATGTTGTATATTTTGTCATTACAACAAAATCCATGAAAATTGGTATTCCTTGAATAAAAGTGAGTACCTAGTACATATACATGTGTGTCATTCACTAATATGTCCTGAAACATACCTTATATACTCGTGTATAATCCAATACCAACTGCAAACTGCATAGACCCAGATCTGCCAACGCATAATGCACTGGCAAATCTGGGTTTATGCAGCTTGTAAGGACTAATCAGTAGAACAAACAACATAGACCCTGATCTGCTTGCGCATTATGCGACGGCAGATCAGGGTCTATGTTGTTTTTTATTTGTACCCAGCTTATATGCGAGTATGCACGGTACCTTATTTAACAGGTAGGAATAATTTTTTGAAAATTACCATTGAGACATGCATGAATATTTGTGCAAAATCAGCTGTTGGAGAACATTCTTTTCATCTGTCATATCTAGAAGTATGGATTGTTTCAATTTGATCTGCTAAGAAAATGATTAAAACTGTATGTATGTTGTCCCTACATTTTGTTTCTTTGTTTGTTTTCTGTAAACAGGCATGGACAGTGTGATCCTTGCTAGTCATGTGCATGAATATACTTGCATCCATTTGTAATGGAATGTATACTTTAACAGAATTAAAACAAAGTCCTAAAAGTTTTTGTCATTGCAATACACATATCAAATCATATCCTTCTTTATAAGACTGTTCAGAGTAGCCATAAAAGTGTATTGTGTTATAGGTGGATTAGTCCTATACTGGGGCATATTGTTACAGCAAGACCATATTATAATGAGTATGGTCCATGCTATAACAAGTATGGACCATGTTAAAATGAGCATGGACCATGTTATAATGAGTATGGACAATGTTATAATGAGTATGGACCATGTTATAATGAATATGGACAATGTTATAATGAGTATGGACCATGTTATAATGAGTATGGACAATGTTATAATGAGTATGGACCATGTTATAATGAGTATTGACAATGTTATAATGAGTATGGACCTTGTTATAACAAGTATGGACCACGTTATAATGAGTATGGACAATGTTATAATGAGTATGGACAATGTTATAATGAGTATGGACAATGTTATATAATGAGTATGGACCATGTTATAATGAGTATGGACCATGTTATAATGAGTATTGACAATGTTATAATGAGTATGGACCATGTTATAACAAGTATGGACCATGTTATAATGAGTATGGACCATGTTATAATGAGTATGGACAATGTTATAATGAGTATGGACAATGTTATAATGAGTATGGACCATGTTATAATCAGTATGAACCATGTTATAATGAGTATGGACGATGTTATAATGAGTATGGACCATGTTATAATAAACATGAACCATGTTATAATGAGTATGGACCATGTTACAATGAGTATGGACCATGTTATAATGAGCATGGACCATGTTATAATGAGCATGGACCATGTTATAATGGGCATGGACCATGTTATAATGAGTATGTTCTCAGTTAAGTAACATTATGATATGGTAAGCTTTATATGAAATCACATTTTTATAATCATCCAAGAACTAAAATGAAGTGAAGTAATTAAGTAGTCAAATCAAATTCACGCAAGGCAATGGGGTGTACGTAATGGATACCAATATACGGAACAGCATATAAAAGGGTCAGTTTTATACTGAAGGGATGTGTAGGGAGGGACCACTGTAAATATTTATGTAGAGTTTCAATTCATCTCTTGGGAGCAAGCTTACAAGAGACATGGGGGAGGAATGACTGAGAAATGTTCTGGGCAATGCTTTTTTGTGCAAAATTCTTATTAATTTTTATGCATGGTATCAAAATGAGAATTTTAGGAGTATGATGCAAATAAAAAGGAGAATTAAATGTAGGAATTCTTTCTTTTCAGTTGATGGACTTTGACAAGCTTCTGTCTCACCATGATGAACGTGTGGCCAAGCATTTGAATGAAGAGTATCTGAAGGAAGAATGGGATTTTGGAAAAGAGAGGTTTGGGGGAAAAAGGTCAACTTTGAAGGAACCACCACTCATTTGTGTAGACTCCCGTGTACAGACAGTAAGTCTGAGTTTATGTTAATATGTAATTGGAACAGTATAACCTACACAGAGAGATAAATGGTTTTAGAATTTTGATTCCTGCTTTAGGGACAGAGCTTGGTGGGTTGAGACACAATTGTGTACATGTATAAATATGGTAATGAGGATCAAAATGGAAGAGCATGGGGAGGTGTTTTTTTATACAACAAGAATTTAGTATATCAGTGTACAGTCAAACCTGTCTTAACAGTCACCTGTACATAGCGGTCATCTGGTCACAACAGCAATTCTAATTTCCCTTTCAAATTTTCGTATATAAGTATCCTGTGTGTAACGGTCACCTGCCTTCTGCAGTCAGTGGTCAGGTGTTTCTGAACCAACAGTGGTTTCTCCCTGCCTTAAGCAATCACTGGAGCATATCATCCATGACTGCTCTAAGTATGCAAATTAAAGTTTCTTTTTGTGCCAGTGTGACGGGTATAGTTTGATATCTTCATCTATTAACCTGTAAATTAAAGCTATCTCTGATGAAAAAGTTCATCTTTGAGAAGAGATATGAGTTACATCCCTTTTTATTAGTGTTGGGATCATTTAATATTTAAAACTTGGCTGTAAAGGCAGGCAAAGTTTCGGTTCATGAGTCACAAAAGTTGCCACATACGGCTTCTTTTGGTTCCCTATTCATCACAATCCTCTCACATAAACCAACTGTCTTTTGATCTTGGTGAGTTAAGCAACTGGCTAATCCAGATACTGTTTTTGAAGCGTGAACAGCTGTTTCCAAGCTTAATTTATGCAAGTTGGTTGACCAAAGTGTCAGTTCTCTGTTTTACAGTTTTATGTAAGCTGTCAATCAAATTAGTGAAATTAGTGTCTTGTCATGGTGCACAAAACAAACTAAGATCAATGATTATTTTAAGTCAGTGATGATTAAATTCATAGGATGGTGTAAAGTTAGCAGCATACAGTAATTTTGTGAGGAACATAAATTTGGGAGAGAACAACAAATATGCATATATTGTGATTTTGTTGAATAGTCACAATCAATTAAACAATCTTGTTAATGTAATAATAATAATAATAATAATAATAATAATAATAATAATAACAACAACAATAATGATATTTGGTGGACAGTATTTATTTAAAAAAACAATTTTGAAAGGCGATCATGTGTACAGAGGTCCCCTGTGTACAAAAGCCAGTTTTACCTTTTCACATGGGTGACAGCTATGGACAGGTTTGATTGTACTTTTATTGATTTCATAAATGCTTCTGTTAGCATAGCAGGCCTGTAACCCATGGGTCATTGGAACTTTAAGTAAGAAAGTGAAGGTAGTGGGAATAATACATGATCCATATCTCTCTGTCTGTCTGTCTCTCTTTCATTAACAAGGCAGGTCATTTTATTTGTACTTAAGCAAAAGTAACAGAAATCGCAACAGACTTTAAAACTGTAATTTTAATCATCAATGTACAGCCTGTTTTCTTTTTCTCACTCTCTCTCTCTCTCTCACATGTATTTGTTGATAATATGAGTCACTCTGTAAGGAATCAGAATTCTCTTTGTAGTGCAATTTAATAACCACTATTGTGGGGTTTACCTTTTTTTAATATGATCACCAAAAAGGTGGATGTATTTTATTGTGATGTCCATCCATCTATTACCAATTTCATTTCCACACAATAACTTGAGTTGTCCACTACAGTTACTAAACTTTGCATATGGCTTGCACTTGGAGTAAGGAAGAATCCTATTTATTTCAGGGTCACTGTGACTTAAATAAGAAAACTTAAGTTCTCAGCCATTTCATTTACCAAAGTTTGTGGATTACTTACATACATGCCATATTCCCAGACTGAGCCTGATACTTATATTCTTGAAATCGGTTTAGAGACTCAAAAAGTGTGTTTTGAGGTCCCAAGGGGGGTCAGTGCGCGTGACCCCCAAAAAGCAATGTTGTCCAATTGAGAATAAGCTATCTTGTTACATAAGCCTATGGAAACTGATTGGAAATTCAAATCTAAATCAAAGAAAATAACTTGTCTCTTTCCTTTAAAGCATTTAGTACACTTACAAAGAAAAATTGTAGGTAGGCTTAGCATTGTCAAATATCAGCACCACACACATACACATGTGCAAATACTCGCATAATCAAAACCACACTGACATTAAATAAAAACACACACCCAAGTTGCTGTCTTTAAAATCCATTGGATGGCAAAATAAGGGTTTAATTAGATGCAGTCTTTGCTGCTTTCAGTAGTTCAGTAGGGGGGTTTGAAGGTAATGCAGTGTCATTTGTGTTCATCTTTGCACTCATTAGAGACTGGATGGTACTGTTTGTTCAAACTTCCCTGCTGGATTCTCTGAGCAAATCCAGTTCAGAACTGAGTTGTTCTTGCTGACCATAATTTTAGTATTGTCAGAACTGTATCTGATGCAGTTTGATCACGAGATATGCTTGTCTCTATAAAAAAAAAGAAAATATACATCACATTTGGGACTGACCATTTTATTGGGAGGTGGAGGGGAGGAGGGGGACAATATTATGTGTGTTAATGCAATCTCTTTATCAACACAAATCAACTGTTTAACATGAGCCTGTGCTTATTATTGTCTTTCAATCAATCTGTTTCATGGCGAAAATCATCGTGAAAAGCATGGGTTGATTAATAGTTGGTATTTGAACAAGATTAAGATAACAAAGAGAACTAATCTGAACGTTCAATTCAGCATGTAGAATTTGTTCTGGTTTGTCCCAGTGTTACATACAAGTGGTGCGGCTATGTCGACGGATGTTGTACACTCCAGATTGACTAATGTCGATAATGGTGTTTGCAGTATGTGCAAAGAATGGAATGCTCCCCCTTGCTGCTGTGCTTCACAAAGTCAAACTATTTAGTTTTGGTGGGCTTTGCTTGCTTCGCTGATACCTGATTGTTTCCTGAATCACAGGAAATGCATTTTGACATTTTGCCTTAAAAATTGAATCACACTTGAACACTATTCCGACTATGGAAATAATCATGCTTTGCGTTTTATATATGGAGTAAAATCTGACTTCAAAGAAATGTTGCCGCTGTTCACTAACTTGCCTATAATCTTTAATACAGATGGCTTAAACATTCTCATTCAAGGCAGTGATGTGTAATACCTTTGGTTCTTCAACACACATCTCTTTGATTTACCTATAACTTAAAATGATTTGGATTGTTCCACTTTGTGAACTTTACCTGTGCAAATTAGCCAATTAAGTAATATGTGGAGTGGTGGTTGTTTATACCTGACCACTTTGCCTTTTAATTGCCTCTGTGACAATCATTGGTATAAACTGCCCCAAGGATAGTTTTACATGAGCTCTAAGCAGGACTGTCTACCTTTTATACATGCTACATGTTATGGGCATATACGTGTATTGAAGTGGTGTTTTTTTTTCTTTTTCTGAAGATTACTGAAAATCATGTTTTTATAAACACGACCATGTCAGGGGGTTTGGGAGTAAACAGTTGTCTTTTTAGCGTGACACATACATCATGTTATGGCAGGTATGTACTTGCACATTGGGTAAGAAAGAAGCCTATTGATTTGTGGTCAAAAGATCAATGGTCCAGGTCTCTGACTGAAAAAAGAAAAATCGTTTTTGCATAATACTGTTAGTTATAGACCACGTACCTTGACAAAAGATTGTGGAAGGCTTGCTTTTCAGTTATGGAAGAGACCTATTGATTTTGGGGTCAAAGGTCAAGGTCATTGTGGCTCAAAGAAAAATGGGTTTTGCAGTATAACTTGTGTTCATGAGTAAGTTACTGGACCGAACATTGTGAATGGCTTTTACTTGGGTTAATAAAGAAGCCTTTAAATTATGGGATCAAAAAGTCAGAGGTCTTGGTCATAGTAAGTCTAATAGGACAAGAATGGTTTATGCATATTAAGTTTAGTTCAAGACAGCATACCTTGACCAAAGGATGAGGTCATTGTGATTCTATGGTCAGTAATCTCCAGAGTCCACCATACTCTACCTAAAGGACTATTAAACATGGAGCAAGCATGCCATTCGCGGCACTCTTTTTTTCTTCCATTCAGCAGAAATGACATTATGAGAACAGATTGGCAGTATCAGTTTTGCAGGACAGAGATTGAATGTTTTAAATCCGAAAATATTCAAAAGGATTAAATATTTTTGCAAATTTAGCAAGACAGCTGAATTTTTGTAAACTGTATACAAGTTAATAGCAACAAACTTTTTACCGTATGTATATTGCCTGCCAGTGGGCAAATCATGAAAATTTGGTCATGAACATAGTGGTTTTTATAAATTCTTGAAAGCTTAATGATGTCAAAATATTATGATTTTCCCTAATCTGTATAGGTACAATGCCTGGGTTATTTCTTGCCCAGGATGAGTCAAGGCTGAGGGCTATGTTTAGGGCTACACTTTATGGTATAATTTCCAAGATAGCCCCTAATATCAGTGAAATTAATCACTCCCTTACTATAACACCGTTCATTATACCACATTATGAGGCAGGTATGGTCATGGATCCCATTTTATTTTGTGGTTGTAAAATTAGATGCATAATGTACATCATTATAAGGGGGTCTCACTCTAAGGCAGTATACTCTATGGTGCTTATAGATGGTGCTATAATGAGGGAGTGCTGTATAATGGAATATTTACACCTTTCGGATTATGAATGTTATACTAGTAATTTGACAATAATGATACAGATGATACTATTTACATAGTTTATCTCAATTATTTTCTTTTAAGTACAGAATCATAGTTTATTTCATTTACTGTTATTACTTAATGTAGCACTACTTCACTATAAGGCCCTTCATTATAACACATACCGTATATACTCGCGTATAGGCCAGATCCAAATGCAAACAACATAGACCCTGATCTGCTGTTGCATAATGTGCCAGCAGATCAGGGTCTATGTTGTTTGTTCTACTGATTAGTCCTTATAAACTGCATAGACCCAGATCTGCTGGTGCATTATGCAACAGCAGATCTGGGTCTATGCAGTTTGCAGTTGGTATTGGATTATATGCGAGTATATATGATATCCTGTTAAAAGGTGCATATTGTCATGGATCCCATTTTATTTGGCAGTGAAATTATCTGTATAATGTAAGTCATTATGAAGTGATCTCACTGTAAGGTGGTATACTCCATGGACAGTGTTATAATGAGGGTGTACCATAATGGTTGCCGTGGCAAAATGAGTAAATTTCTGTGATTATTTTGACAGCCAGACTCATGGTTCTCAGATTATTACATAAGAAGTACAGCAATGATGGTAACTGAGTGAAATTTGCAATTATTTTCAATGCTTATTTGATTGCAGTGCTAAATTCATTCATCTCAAATTCATTTTCAATCCATTTTCTTTCAGAAATTTGTTGAGCTAGAAACTGATATTAAAAAATTAAATAATACAAAATTAAAATGTTTCTAATAACAATTTAAACTATGTTTTTACTTTATTTACCGTATATACTTGCGTATAATGCAATACCAACTGCAAAAATGCATAGACCCAGACCTGCAGTTGCAAAATACGCTGGCAGATCTGGGTCTGTGCAGTTTTTAAGGACTAATGAGTAGAACAAACAACATAGATCCTGATCTGCTGGTACATTATGTGATGGCAGATCAGGGTCTATGTTGTTTTCAGTTGGTCAAGGCTTATACATGAGTATAGATGGTACTAACTGTATTTTAAGAGATTTATGCATATTGCCTAAAGAGGAGTGTACAATTTTTAAGATATTTCTATTCTTTTAATGGTTATTACAAATCTGTGATATTTCTATTCTTTTAATGGTTATTACAAGGCTGTGATATTTCTATTCTTTTAATGGTTATTACAAGGCTTTGATATTTCTATTCTTTTAATGGTTATTACAAGGCTGTGATATTAACTACTGCCAGACATAGACTATATTCCATTTCAGTATGGTCTAATAGGTTTACCGTTCCAGTTTTATAAAAAAATCTGACAGACCTTGACTACCCAAGAGCTCAGTTATTTTGAGCAGATAAATGAATGTCAGTTTCAGTTAGATTAGTATAATTTTTAGCAAACAATGGTAGATGCAGAAATTCCTGTACAAATCATCCAATTTTGCAAATCGTTGATAACTTTTTTTTGCAAGGCATTGTGGGTAAAACTGGTACAGTTTTATTATTTTACTAGTTCACCCCTTATAGCAATGATAATTTTTGCAAATAAATCTAATGTTAGTCATACCTATAATATCTTGCAGAAAACTACCCACCATAATTTTAAAAAATGGCTGATTTGCACAGGAATGTCTGCATTTACCATCATGTTCTATAAATAATACTTCTAACTGAAATTGACATTCATTTACCTGCACAAAATAGATGAGTTCTTGTGTTGTGCAGTTTGTTATCATTTTTATTTTGGCAAAGTATTTTTCCAGAAACTGGAAGGGTATATCTATTAGACCATGCTGAAACGGACTATATATGGGCTTGCTGGGAGAAACATTTTTCAAGATAAATAATAATAATAATAATAATAATAATAATAATAATAATAATAATAATACAGTAATAATAATAATAACAATAATAATAATAATAATAATAACAATAACAATAATATAAGAAAAGTCCAGATAATTGGTGTTTGGATGATAGATGTTTTAGTGTATCAAGTTTGTTTCATTATTAATTTGGATGCAGTGGGTTTGCTATACATTGCAAACACTATGCTAATCAGTTTAGTAAACTTTTCTCTAGTCTTGGTCTGCGCCATCTAAAATAAATGTTCAGAATATTTGTAAATATGTGTTTCCATAAAAAAAAATTCTTTTATGTAGCATAACCTCTCGTCAGCAGCCACTGTGTGGAAATAACAATTCTGGCTGATTTTAGGAGGTGGCTGTTTAAGGGAGGTAAAATATCATTGAAAAATGACATTTGAGATGATCAAGTACTGATTATCATATACACTTAAGTATAAGTTGATTCCAACTGCAAATAACATAGACCCTGATCTACCATTGCATAATGCACCAGCAGATCAGGGTCCATGTTGTTTGTTCTTCTGATTACTCCTAACAAACTGCATAGACCCAGATCTGCCAGTGCAATATGCAATGGCAGATCTGGGTCTATGCAGTTTGCAGTTGGACTTGACTTACAAGCAAGTACATACTGTAGATATGACAGGTGGTTTTCAAAGAAGGTGGCCACTATAGAAGGCTACATTACACAGACTTCCTTTTGATTTGCAGGAGTCATTTTCAGTGTCTTATATATCAACATTAAATATCCTAGGCGTCCATAAACTCCAGGCTTTGCTATCCAAGTCAGGAAAATTTTGTAAAAAATTTTGAGAAAAAAATGTTTTGCTGAGAAAAATGTTCAGAGTTTTAAATTTCTAGCAATAAATTACCCTCTAAGAGACTAAAAGATGCATATCTTTGCCGTAACACTACATGTCATGGAAGATTTTTCTGGCATTTCCTTGCCATAACACTACCTGTGATGTAAGATTTTTCTGGCATTTCCTTGCCATAACACTACATGTCATGGAAGATTTTTCTGGCATTTCCTTGCTGTAACACTACATGTCATGGAAGATTTTTCTAGCATTTCCTTGCCATAACACTACATGTCATGGAAGATTTTTCTGGCATTTCCTTGCTGTAACACTACATGTCATGGAAGATTTTTCTGGCATTTCCTTGCCATAACACTACATGTCATGGAAGATAGTGGAAATTCAGGTTCAGACTTAATCCCTGAGAGTTTCATAATCTCCAGGCCAGGATCCGTGTGCTAAATCAAACATAGAATGAAGAGCTTGGATCCTGATATGCCATTGCATGATTGGATCCTGATATGCCATTGCATCATGTGATTGGAGATCTGATATGCCATTGCATCATGTGATTGGAGATCTGATATGCCATTGCATCATGTGATTGGATCCTGATATGCCATTGCATCATGTGATTGGATCCTGATATGCCATTGCATCATGTGATTGGAGATCTGATATGCCATTGCATCATGTGATTGGATCCTGATATGCCATTGCATCATGTGATTGGATCCTGATATGCCATTGCATCATGTGATTGGATCCTGATATGCCATTACATCATGTGATTGGATCCTGATATGCCATTGCATCATGTGATTGGATCCTGATATGCCATTGCATCATGTGATTGGAGATCTGATATGCCATTGCATCATGTGATTGGAGATCTGATATGCCATTGCATCATGTGATTGGAGATCTGATATGCCATTGCATCATGTGATTGGATCCTGATATGCCATTGCATCATGTGATTGGAGATCTGATATGCCATTGCATCATGTGATTGGATCCTGATAAGCAATTGCATCATGTGATTGGAGATCTGATATGCCATTGCATCATGTGATAAGAGATCTGGCCATGTATTGTGGGTTCAGGAGTGCAGACTAGGCCTGATGTGACCTCCTGCATGTCATAAGAGGTGACTAATTTATGGAGTCAACCATTTTGCCCTTGGATGCATCTCGTTTCCAGCCAAAAAGATCTTGAACCTTTTAGAAGAGTGTGGTTTATATATATATATATATATATATATATATATATATATATATATATATATATAAATATTAAAATTACTTTGTACCATATTTTAAGGATTTTACCCCTTTTCTGCTTTTATATTTGTTCAGTATGTACTTTGAAGATTTTACCTTGCCTGCATCTTTGTTTTGTATGCATTTTTCAGGTACTTAAACTTACTCTGCACTGTATAGCCAAGCCAAGGTTGTACTGATCTGCTGTTAATCCTTATACATACATACATTCTTGCTCTGTATTTACAAAAAACCCTCAACTTGAGTGTTACAATTAGATTCAGTTTTGAGTACCTAATAATGAGAGAATCAATTTACATGCTAAAACTTCAAATGCAAAACTCTTTTGAGAAAAGAAATATATAAAGAAAGTTTCACAAATTCTACGTTGATCATAGAAGCAATATTTGAGTTAAAGTGGGCACTCAAGCTGTGGAGTTTTGTGCATATTGGACCTTCACAGTTAGTTGCTTTGTTATCTGTGACTATGTATGGTACACAATTCTCACTCTTAAGATCTGTTATCTGTAAATTAGTTAGGAAGCTACATACCAATGAGTAGAAGAGATCAAAGGCTCTCAGATGACAGCTATACAAATTAGGTCACAATAGCACATTATTGACAGATTGTTTTGATTCAGACCTTGTCAGTAGGTACCAGTACTTGAAAGTTTATGTGTTGAGTAAATTGGAAGTAATCCTAAATATGAGTAATACACGAAGTCATAATACAATGCTCTGTGACTATAAAACCCCTCATATACCACTACTCCTTTTATAACCTGGGTACGGGCATGGATCCCACTAAATTTGCCAAATTTGATTTCATCATTGTACTAAATTTATTTGACTTTGTTATAGATCTTGGCTTATGAGAACTAATTATCACGCGATTTGACATCAGGAAATACTTTTTGTGTTTTAATACACTATCAGGACATAGCCTTGTTGGAACATCCCTCAGTGTACCATTTCCTCATTTATGTCCTTGTATTGCATTTCCATAGCACTTACCGTATATACTCACGTATAATCTGGGCCCAAATGCAAACAACATAGACCCTGATCTGCCGTCGCATAATGCGCCGGCAGATCAGAGTCTGTGTTGTTTGTTCTGCTGATTAGTCCTTACAAACCGCATAGACCCAGATCTGCCCGCGTATTATGTGACAGCAGATCTGGGTCTATGCAGTTTGCAGGTTATACATGAGTATATAGGGTACTGGAATTGATAACTTTTGTGCTTTACTACTGGAATCAAAATACCAATGATATGCAGATCATATTTCAATAACTGATGGTAAAATGCAAATAATGAAATTAACTTTCTGTTAGCAAACAAAATTGTACCATTTTTATGGTGACCTTGACCATCACAGTCCTCAGGAGACTTTTTCACGAAATCCTTGGTCGTAGAAGATCATAATCGAAGATATCCAAATGATGTTCTTGTCAATGAACAATACTGTGGTTCAAAAAAATTACATTATAGATATGGCTTGTGGGATGGTCAGTATGAGAAAAAACTGGTAGAGTTGTTCTGGTAGTGCAGAATTTATGAAATAATATTAGCATTTCAACTTTTTCTTATACAAAAAGCAGGTATTTTTATCAAGCAAAATTAAATGCTCAAACACTTTTTCATTCAGAAACCAGTTTTTTTGCAGGGGTTGGGGGCAAAAGTGTCTTTAACTTGATGTTTAGTGTGAAGGACTTGTGCAAGAGTGCATGCTTGAAAGTGCTGAAAATGAAAGCTATGATTTCATGAGAAACTATAGAAGTACAAGAAACCTGTATATAATATGGGTCAATGTTATAGCTCCCACGAAGAGGTGTAAAGGGAGAGTACTGTACTAGTTATTGATCAGATGAAAAGGTCAAAATAACCATGTCCCCTGAATTAGAATTTTGGAAATTGTGCTTCTTTTATCGTAATAGTGATATTTTAAATGACTATATTGAAGCACATGTTGAATGTCTAATATACAACTATTTCTCTCATGAAAGAGAAGGGAACCAGCCTTGTAAAAAAATATAGGTATGGGTTGGCTTATCATTTAATCCTATAGGGAAAAGAAGTCAACTTTTGTGAGCAGGGATAGGGGTCATCATCAAGCAAAGACTAAGGGACATATATGGTATACAAGTTCAAGGGCTTATTATTGAAGAATTATGGTATATAAGGTCAAGGTCTTATTATGGGAGAATTATGGTATAAAAGGCTAATGGATTATTTTAGGAGAATTATGGTATATAAGGTCATGGGCTTATAGAAGGAGAATTATGGTATATAAGGTCAAGGATATATTATTGAAGAATTTTGGTATATAATGTCAGGTACTTATTATGGGAGAACTATGGCATATAAGGCTAAGGGCTTATAGGAGAGTTATTGTATATAAGGTCAGGGGCTTATTATGGGAAAATTATGGTATATAAGGTCAGTAGCTCTTAAAGAATTATGATTATAAGGTTAAGGGTTTATTATAGGAGAACTATGGTATATAAGGTCAAGGGATTATTATGAGAAAATTATGGTATATATAAGGCTAAGGACTTATTTTAGGAAAATTATGGTATATAAGATTGAGGGCATATTATGAGAAAATTATGGTATATAAGATCGAGGGCATATTATGGGAGAATTATGGTATATAAGGTCGAGGGCATATTATGGGAGAAATGTTGGTGTATAAGGTTGAGGGCTTTTTTATGGGAGAATTGTAGTATATAAAGTCAATGGCTTACTATAGGAAAATTATGGTGTATATGGTCTAGGGGTTATTATGGGAGAATTGTGGTATACAAGGTAGAGTTTTGTATAAGCTTAAACATGTGAAATGTGAGTTAAGCTCTTTGTTTAATCCTATATTACTCAGATATTTCCATCTCTACTTGCTAGTAAGTCAAGTTCAACTGCAAACAACATAGACCCTGATCTACCATCTCATAATGCATTGCATATCAGGGTCCATGTTGTTTGTTCTGATTACTCCTAATAAACTGCATAGACCCAAATCTGCTGGCACATTATGTGATTGCAGATGTGGGTCTTTGCAGTTTGCAGTTGGACTTGACTTATAAGTGAGTAAGATATGGTATTAGTTAAATTCATTTTACTTTTATTGTATATAGTTATCAAAATAATTATGTGATTTTAAAAGAAATTTGCAAATACATCTCCATTAAAATCTTACAAGCAACTTTTGGGAAAGCATCATTCTGGCATCGAAAGGAAAACTTTTTTTTTTTTACAAGACCCTAGTTTAGTCAAGATCTCAAGCGAGAGGTCTGGTAAAATGTGATTAAGAAAATACCTTTTTTATACCCCAAAAAATGTTTTGAAAATCAGTGAGTATTGGAAATTCGATGAAATCAGTAAATTTAGAGCAAATTTTGTTGAAATATTACAAATCCATTCTGATTTCAGTAAAGCATTTATTCCTGTAAAAAAGACTCTTCTTTTTTGTACAATTTTCATATCAATTTCAGTACAATTTTCATATCATTTTCAGTACATTATTTATTTGGAAATACTTTAGGCAGAGTTTTTTTTTCCTTCAAATTCAATTACAGTGAAACCTCTGAAGACTGAAACCTCAATAAACTGAAATCCCTTTAAATTGAAGCATGTTTCTGGTCACAAATTTTTCCTTCTTAATTTCAATAGCATTTAACCCAGTAAACTGAAATCCCCTTTAAATTGAAGCATGTTTCTGGTCGCAGATTTTTCCTTCTTAATTTCAGTAGCATTTAACTCAGTAAACTGAAAGAAATTTTCAGTGCCAAATGTCAGTTTTGCACTAAAATCAACCCCATAAACCAAAACTGAATCAGAGCATCTGGTCAGCCATTGTGATCTGTAAAGAGCATAATTAGCCATGAAAAGTAAATACAGCCCAACATAGAAACATATACAGAAGCAATTAGATTCTAATTACCACATAACTTTTTTTTAAAGTTGACTGCCTATTCTTTTTTTGTCAAACATATAAAAATTTACTTGTATATGAGAGGACAACTGATCAAATCTTATTCTTACATGAAAATACAGAACCTCAGCAAACAGAAAGCCCGTACAAAATTGTAATTTGATCCTGAGCTGTTTTGGTCTTGACAAGTTTCACTGTTTTTAAAGTGAGTCATGTGAAAAACTTGGCAGCAAACAAACAAAATCTTTCTTAAAAATCATATGTGTAATATATAGGGTATTGAAAATGTGACATTTTCAAAATGGTTGTGATTGTCCTCCAGATATATATGCTATTGAACATTTTGAGATTTTCATAATTACTGGCATGTCATTGCACTAACACACAATTTCCTGTCAGCATATTACAACTTATTTGAATTTGCCAAGTTCATGGCCAGTGGTTTTAATTAGGTATGCTCCCTTGGTGCAACTTATGTTATATATTGAATTCAAATACAAATCATCAAAGCAGAAAAAAAAGATGAAAGAAAAAAGAAATATGTTTGCATATGTATAGTGTATGTTCAGTAGAACTTATTTATAATAAACCTGGTCAAAATTATCATCACTAGGACTTCAATATGAACAGATTCAATTGTTTACCATAGTAAGTTCACTGGCCTGCGTAGGATTCATAAAACGTTTGAAGTAAATCACTCCAACATTTACTCAGACTTTAATAGTAAGAAATCATGGTTTTACTGAAGCAAAAACTTACAAGGTTTGCATCAGTGTTTTATTGCAGTATTGTACTGTGAGAATTCATTTCTTTTCATGGGTATACATTTTCCTGGTTTTGTGTCAAATGACATTTTCATGTGTATTTAAATTTGTGGACTGTGGAAGGAGTCCCATATTTTCCACAGAAAGATCATTGTTCATTGGGTGTTTACATTCCTGGTTTGTAGCAACCATGTTATCCATGAAAATTTGTATCCATATCCAGTGAATTGACAGTAACTTGGGGTGAATTATGTATGCAGTTATCATTTATAGTTTTGGAGACATTTGACCTTGACATCATAAAGTAAATAATTATCAGTCTCAGTGTTTAAAGTTTTATGAATTTGATACCAGGTGCTGTATTAGCACCAGCTACCACGTGAAATTTCTGATTGGTGCACATTTCCATTAAATCATTCAGTGCCATTTTGAGGTTATTTCTTCCATTCCTTTTATCCAGCTATTTTTTTTTTAAGTATGCTTAAACTTTGAAGAGAAATTCATTTTGTTTTGCTGTGATACTGAGACAGTGCATTTTATAGAATTTTTAGCTCACCTACTGAGACTGCATTTATTAGAATTTTTAGCTCACCTAGCCATAAGGCCAAGTAAGCTTGTGGTATGGACCTGCAACCATTGTGTGTCATGAATCCGTCAACAATTGCTGCTTTTAACTTCTTTAAAAATCAGTGGACCAATTTCAGCTGAAGTTGGCAGAAAGAAGTCTGGTATGAAATCCTTTCAAATTTAGTATAAATTATGCAGATTTACCATCAAATATGGCTACTGTATGAAAACCTTGAAATGACTCTTAAAAAATCACTAACAGAATTTGACAGAAGGCATCATGGCATGAAAGGTTTTCAAGTTTATACAAGTAATGAAGTAATGCCAATCCACTAGCAAATATTGCCACCATTACTAAAAAAAAGAAACCTTCAAAGGAATTATTCTCAAAGACCACTGAACAGAATTTGACCAAATTTGACAGAAAGCATTCTAGCTCAAAGGCCTTTTAAATTTATTCTAATTTGACAGCATTCTGGCACAAAGGCTTTTAAATTTTTTTTTATAAATGATGCTGATCCATCATAAAATACATCCACATTACTAAAAATAGAAAAACCTTGAAAGTACCATATATACTCACATATAAGTTGATACCAACTGCAAACTGCATAGATCCAGATCTGCCTGCACATTATGCGATGGCAGATCAGGGTCTATGTTGTTTGCATTTGCACCTGGATTATACACGAGTATATACAGTACTTCTCAACATCCAATGAATACAATTTGGCCAAATTTAAGGAAAAGAGTATTCAGGCATGAAGTCCTTTAAATTTAATACAAATGATACCCAGTTACTAAAAATAGAAAAACCTTCAGTTGACTTCTTCTCAAAAATCACTTGACAGAATTTGACTGAATTTGACAGAAAGTATCCAAGCATGAAGGCCGTTTAAATTGTTCTCATGATGCCAATACATCATCAAATGTGGCCATCATTACTTAAAACAGAAAACTGTCAAACATTTTTTCTCAAAAATTGCTAAACAGAATTTGACATAAAGCATTCTGGCATGAAGGGCTTTCAAGTTTTTACATATGATGCAGATCTGCCATCAAATATGGCAACCATTACCAAAAATAGAAAACCTTTAATTGACTCATAAAGAAAATGTTGAATAGATAGAACAATTAGAGAAACCTTGTGTGGTTGTTTTTATAGCATGTGCAGTATTTAGAATTGGAAGAAGTTTCTACCAAAAGCATCCTACTGACCCAGATTTCTTGGTCAACTTCTCATGCAATTAATCTATTGGGCAGATATCAGCCAGGTGAGTAATCTAAGGCCCACTTATGCTTCTTCTTATTATAATGCAGTCGCTTCAAATGTAGCTAGTACTAAATGTAGTTATTAGTAGCCATTTTGAAGGGCTGTGTGCTGGTCTGCTATAGTCAAACCTGTGTAAAATGACCTTTTAGTGGATCATCCGAAATTGGTCTGTGTGAGCATGAGGTCATTATACACAACTATATAATGAAATATGTATAAATAGCGCATATGGACCTTGTCCTTTATACCCAGGGGATCTTTTTATTGAGGTTATTGCTATATAGCGGGGTTGAAACTGCACAATGCAAAAGGGTGAACAAATTCAGGATTTGCCAAAATTTTCCATTAACTTAATATTATATATATATATATATATATATATATATATATATATATATATATATATATATATATATATATATATACACCTTTATTATGACATGATTCTGGATATATAGCAGTACCCCTTTCGACCCCATGACCAAAATGAAACCATTGTTCTTGAATTAGTCTATCAAATGTATGATGATATGAATTGAAAGAAGTCAAGATGAAGCTTAGTGCATGTACATGTATTACATCTTTATTTCCATTTCAAAACATTATTATTTAACAAAATTAAATGCTCAAATACCATGAAGTACAAGAATATACTTAATTTTTTCATAACGTGGCAATTTGTTTATTCCACCACCCACCCACCCTACCGCCTAACACTCATTCATCCAACAGATTTCGGGAATGTTCGCACACTTGCTATGTTCTTCTTTGAAATCGCTCTAAAATTGAAAATTTATCCAAGAAATCATCTACAGCATTTTCTGCTTTTTCCACCATCTTCATTCCTGTTCACTCCTGCATCAGAGGTGGCACGAGATTTCAGCCTGAGAAAATGCTTATGAATGATTGATACTTTACCTTAAAAGGGCTTGGAATTTTACCAAGAACATTGTCCAGGTGTCAAGAAAGGTCTCACTTCCTCTGACATCATATATGTCATGCTTTCTTAAAGAAAATTCATGACAAAAATCAGTTCCAGAATTTTAGAATCATATTTGTCAAGAAATACTGATAATAAAAATGAAATTGAAATATGATCATATTTGTCAAGAAATACTGATAATAAAAATGAAATTGAAATATGATCATATTTGTCAAGAAATACTGATAATAAAAATGAAATTGAAATATGATCATATTTGTCATGAAATACTTATAATAAAAATGAAATTGAAATACGATCAAATATGTTAAATGTAATAAGCAACAAATATTATTGTATTTCTGTTGCAAAAATCTTGAAATATATATTAAAAATACATGCTGTATTGTCCATAATGTTTCATACACTTTTTATTAATTATTTTTCAGGTGTATGCATTGTTATAGTTAAATCATCAATTTTTATCATTTACTTGCTACCAGAAATTTGCACAATTTTAAAGATATCAGTACCAAAAATTAGAGAAGAAACAAAATTGTATAATTTATATGGCTTCATGGTGTTTGAAAAATTACAGATAAAACCATGTCACAGATTATTGGTTTTTGTATAATTTTTATGGCTTCATGGTGTATGAAGAACTACAGACAAAACCATGTCACAGATTATTGGTTCTGCAAATATAAAAATGCTTTGGAAGGTTAACCCAAAAGATGGTGGACACCCTTCTAAGGCTGTAGAGTTCAGACATGTAAATGGCTGTGTTTGGTTTACTGCCTGTAAACATTTACAAAAGTGGTAAACGTGTAAATTAACATGGCTGTCAGTGATGCAAGGACTACCCATGTCAATTAAATGATATACAGTAGACTCTCAATTATCCAAAGTCTGGTGGACTAGAAGAAAACTTCGGATAATACTGGGTTCGAATAACCGAAGGTCATGAAGGTGCAAGTGTATATCAATCCACAGAAATAAAACAAAGTACAATTTCAGTTATTCTTGTATTATGTTTCCTTACTACGTAACTAGGAAGCCATTTCATTTGCACAGCATAAAACAAAGACAAAAACAATAGTGAAAATTATCATTATCATCATGATAATAATCTGCATGGCATACAACATGCATCCTGTGATCCCAAGTATGAGCAGAGAATGTCACGTGTGTTGAAAAATACACGTATAGTCGAATGTAGCTTTCGAAGGGTTTATATGATTTTCCAACTTTCTTTAATCCCTCTGACTTTGCATAAAATTACTGCCATTAATTGAATTAATAACGGGGTTATCAAAAGGCGAGTCAATTATTGGATTACTGACAAACAATAAACATAATCCACTTTTTGATTAATCAGTACTCACAGTTTGAACTGACAGGTGTCACGATTCAAGAAATCAAAAATGCCACCCATGACAGTTTTCACACTTTATATATTGCGTTGCGATTTCAAAATCATTACAAGATTTTGGACCACTAAATTACTTTGATTAAGTGGGTGTACTTGAATAATCGATGTTCGGATAGTAGATGTAAAAAAGATATAAACAAAGAAAAAAATTAGCCAGGACTGGATGAATAGTTCGGATAATAGCGAGTATTCAGATAATAGGAGTTTGAATAACTGAGAGTCTACTGTATTTCACATCTCTGCTTAAAAGAACTGTTTATAAGGATCTTTCTGGTAATTCTTTTCTTAAAGTATTACATGTATATGATTTTCACATCAAAGTGGAACACTAGGTAAAAGCTGAAGTTGATGAGAATTGGTTGTACTGTGCATTACACAACATCACACCAGGTTGATTTACCTATAATAATTTCTTATTTACCTTTGAAAAACATGTTCATTAACAGAACCTTTATTGAGTAACATTTTGTTTGAAAGAAACACCATTTTAGGTTTGCAAGTCACTGCACAGTTTTGTAGTCATTGTAGATCCTACAAAAGCATCCTATGTGCATGTGCAGGCAGAATGTCTGGATGTATTATCTATTTTGTCATCATGTACATATATGTTGCATATACATAGCAGTATGAAACAATATTGTGATGATCCTAAGAATGCTTTACTTATAATGTCAAATATATTCAACAAAGACACATCTTACAAACTGAATCCTGTCCTAATAAATAAAAGACATACAGCAAATTAAACAATCGCAGGTTGAGCTAGGCACAGCATGCAGATTGTCAATGGCTTACATATAAATAGCTTTTGTCTGTAAACCTAACATGCAGATTGGGGGAAAGTTGAGTTTCAGATTGGTTCGATTAAATCGCATCATTTTGGTAATTGTATACCATGTACACTTTTAGAAATTTTGGTAACCATTGCAGTCTTCCACTTTTCCTAGGACAGGTCACTATGACCCAGGAACTGAAATGTGTGTAGGTGATGAACATTTAACATCATCACAGTATATAAATCCCTTTGTTTTGATATTCTTCTTTTGTTATTGAATAAAAGTGATTCATAAAATTAATTTTATTAAAGTATGAAATTTGGCGAGGGGGTTCATCTTGATGAGTTCTACATGATTTTCACAAAGTTGGCACTGTGATCTACATTTAATGCTTCATTGACTTTGGTTAAATGTTATATTTTCAGTTTATTTCTCAAGCACAGTTAATGGTAGACTCATTAAACTAGATGATTTTATGCATCTCTGTTATTACCATATCCTTACAATAAAAAAGGTCACTGTAACCTACATTTCATCTTTTACCATCTTAGGTTAAATTTTTTGCATTTAGCTCATGACCACATAGGTTTTTTGCATGCTTTGGACACACTGTCCTACCTAGAGTCATGAAACTTTGTGAGGGGATGCATCTTGATGAGTACTAAATCCTTATTGCAAAAGTAGGTCACTGTTGCCTATATTTTATGCTTCACTGACTTTGGTCATACTTTTGTGTTTTAAGTTAATTTCTCAAGCACTATTAATGCTAGAATCATAAAACATGATTATGATGTCTATTTCTGTTAGTAATACATCTATGCAAAAAAAAGTAACTGACCTAAATTGCAAATTTTTCTGACTCTGGTTAAGTTTTAGCATTTAGCTCATGACCACCAGTGTTGCACTTAGTTTCCCATGGACCGGGGACAGTGTCCCCCACCCTCCAGATTTGGATTACTGACAAACAAACTCCTTAACTTTGTGGTCTGCACTGAACTATCATATTTTCAATGGATTCTTTAATTATCGCAATAAATGTTTTATCATGTGCTTACTTAACTCATGAAAACATTAACATGTTTGAATATATGGTTAACCTCAAATGAACTGCATCATGGAATTTTCTGTTCAGGATCTTGCTTTCATTTAACTTTAGTGTTCACTCATTACTACCAGCATTTATTATAATAAAATACCCATGTTTTCTTAATTACTTTTCTTTTCAAATTAATAAATGAATAATAAAATGACAAATTGTGTATTTGCATAAATTTAGTCCCTTTGTCATTAATTCAACCTCAAAAAAAATAAATCTTCCTTGCCATAGGTGTGACTTTAGCCTTAAAAATACATTGCACTAGAGGCTGTCAAAGACTTGACATTGCAACTCAGTTGACTACCACAAACCTTGAACGTTTTCATTTCCAGATACATTAATTTAAAATAGATATTCATTGCCATCTTAAAGTTTTTATCACCTTTAGCAACTTTGTTCATTGCTAGCGCCAAAATATATGTAGTGTTTTTTTTTCTTTTTTCCCCCTGATGAAAAGCATGATTATGGGGGTGCATAAGGTCAAAATTATGGGACATAGGACCTGCAATTCCACACTCAAGGTGCAACACTATGACCACATAGTTGCTTTTGTATGATATGTAAATCCTATCATACCTACAATCATGAAACTTAGCGAGAAATGCACTACACCCTCCCTGCATAAGTATGTCACTATGGCCTATATTTTGCTTAACTGACTTTGGGTACATTTTGTGCTTGAAGTTAATTTCTCAGGTGCTGTTCATACTAGAATCATGAAACTTTATGAAGATATTCAACTCTGTTAGTGTTAGTATCACATTCTTACAACAAAAGAAGGTCACAGTGACCTATATTTTACCTTTTACTGGCTTTGGTTAAGATTTTGCATTTAGTTCATGAACACATAGGATTTTGGTGTGCTGTATGCATAACTATCCTATCTAGAATCATGAAACATGGTGATGGGATGCATCTTCATAACTACTACACCCCTATTGCAAAAAGAGGTCTATGTGACCTATTTTTCATTCTTCAGTGACCTTTTTCAAATTTGTGTTTAAAGTTCATTTCTTGGTTACTGTTCATGTTAGAGTCATGAAACATGAGAATTGGGTGCATCTCCATTAGCACTATACCCTTACAATGAAAGAAGGTCACTATGACCTACATTTGATGCTTCAATAACATAGTTTAAGCATATGTGTTTAGCTCATGACCACATAGATTTTTAGCCTGCTTTATACATACTAACCTACATAAAAGGCCCTTTCTGACCAATGCATTTGAAAGTAGGAATAAGTATTTTTATTTAGTGGTAAGCTTTCCATATTAATGATTATGCCTTGTATATTGTGATATGTTACCCTCAATAGTTTAACTGTGTAATGTACATGTGAATTGCTAGATATTAGAAGAGTGAACTGCATGCATTTTTATGTGAGGTCTCAGTTGTAGCAGCCAATCAGGGTGATCACTGATGTGTGAACTTGACTTCTAATAGTTGTCACACTGGCAGCTACTCCAAGGTTACTGGAAGCCTGTGACTTTCACCTAGTAAAATCTGGCTTCTAGGGGTGAACATTGATAATAGCTTTTGAAGTAGATTTTGTGAACACTTAAATCTGAATTTTTTTCAGTATGATAATTAATGTTAACAATGGCTGCTGGAGACCAAAAACTTTATAAAGGCAAGCTAAATCATCAGTGGTTTGGGTTTAAATCAGGGTCATGTTGGAGACTCAGACCCATGACCCTGCCTTCAGAGCTGATTTTTCATGACCAAACCTCTAATCTACTCAGACATCAATGATTATACACACAAGAGGGCAAAATGTATGTACGGTTTTTAGGCGCTGCACAGTCTGTGCATTTTGCACTTGTTTAGATATTTTTGGGTTTGAATATGATGCATGCATCTGTCGAACATCAGATCAACCCAGGTTGACTACCATAATGTGTCTATGGGCCAGGAACTTGACTCCAATTGTCTCAATACTAAATAACTATGTTGTGTTACTGTGCCGTAAAGCATAAAACCAAACCAGACCAATCTAACACTTAGATTACTTACTGGACAAGGACTGTGTAGGATATTATTGGCCTAGGCTGTGCTTTTGAAGTAAATTCTGTGTACACAAAGATTACTCTGCAACAAAAAATAGGCATCATTTTAAAAGAGTCAGATATCAGCCCCCCCCCCCCCCCCTTCCAGGCAATGGTTTCCCTCCATTTCCAATTATACCATTATCCTCACAGACCACCATAAACATTTACTAATTATTTTTTGTCTCCAGGCACGTCAACAAAAACAGAACTACCGCTACCTCAAAGGGGAAGTCAGCAAATCACAGAAGATGGTGTATGTAACCAAGGCAGGTTTCATTCGTCCTCGACCTGTCACAGCCCCTGACCTCAGTCGCTATCATCGACAGGAAGAAGTAGTGCCAGAGGAAGTGACAGCTGAGACTGCATATCATACTGTTCAGAGAATGCTGAAATCTGTCAGTGACAAGAAAGGTATTCATGATTTTATCTCATCTGCATTAGCAGATTATGAGACACAGGCATCACTTTTACAATGGCATTAGTATCATTATGAGATGCAGGCATCACTTTTACAATGGCATTAGCATCATTATGAGACACAAGCATTGCTTTTACAATGACATTAGCATCATTATAAGATGCAGGTATTGCTTTTACAATGGCATTAGCATCATTATGAGACACAGGTATCGCTTTTACAATCACATTAGCATCATCAGCTTTAAGATTCTGTGTTAAAAGTTTTGTGTCAAGTTTGATGCAGTGGGGAGGGGGGGGGGACATCATAGCATTGGGCACAGGTGAGATACCACTCTCTGTAGAATCATTGTAGCTGAAGGTACATCTCTGGAACATAATTGCTTAAAACTATTGCCATAAGTGCTGCAGTCCTTTACAAGACATAATTCTGATGAGGGTGACCACATTCTTAGGTGTTATTTTCCAGTCCCCAGTCCGCATGATCATACCTTTTACAGATTTTTAACATCTTTACATTTTATGTTATCTTGTTGTACTTCATGCTTAGATTTATTTGGAAGGGTTTAACATCATAAAGTTTTCGTGCAATTTTTCATCATTACCTTAAAAACTTTACAATTAATTAGCACCATATACTGTTATCCATTATAGTGCTGAGGTGCCATTAAACACTAATACAATAAAACCAGTCTTGAAAGGTCACTGCTATGAGAGACCACCTGTCTTGAGAGACCAGGCTCTCAATGCAAGGATTTATTGATTATATAATGTTATGACCTGTTATGAGAGACCACCTATCCTGAGAGACTATGATTTTTTGCAGAAGGGGTGGTCTTTCAAGACTGGTTCTTCTGTACATACATACATGCTGAAAAAATATTCTGTGAGGTAAGGTCTTTTTGTATGTCCCACCACAAAAATTATTAGGGCATTTATTGTTGCCCTTGTCCATCCGTCCATCACACTTTTGTATTTAAGTCAGTTTCAGGCATTTCTAGTTCTGAGATTTCTTTTATTCCATGCAGTTTCATCCAAATCCACAGAAACTGTAAATTGTGTTCACCTTTTAATGGTATGAATCATTAGCTATACTGGTCATAGACCAGATGATGTATGCAGCTTTATATTGACGACACCTTGATTGAGAATATGCTTTCCAGTGTTCCATGACGTTGTTTACAGGAGTTATGTCTCCAGATTGAATATGTTCTTGACTTTGGTTTCTGCATCATTACTTTACCAAGGATTGTTGGATTTTAACTGAATTTTTCATTCAGCTTTATACTGGTGAGACCTTGCATGATTTTAATTTCCATCTTTCCACATTATCATTTAGAAGAGTTACGGCCCCTGATTGCCCATCCTCCATTGGTTTCATCTGCATAAATTTTAAAGGAATATTGGATTTCAACCAGATTTATACTGCACTTTTTATACTGATGAGACCTTGAATGAAATGGATTATCAGTATTCCACAGACATCATCATTTAAAGGAGTTATGTCCCTTGTTTGGTCATTCTCCTAACTTTGGTTTCCCAGCACAAGTTCTTTTGTTTAAGGCCCAGCTTAGCAAATTGTAACAAGCATTGCCCTTTGTGATGCACTCATCACTAATACAGTACTTCCTCATTATAACACTGTCCATGGTAGTCATTGTGTGAAACTGCCTTATAATAAAGCAAATAATCAAATAATACATATAATTATACTACAATGAAATGGAGTCCATAACCATAATCACCTTATAACATGAACCTTGTTATAATAAAGGACCTTATAGTTAGAGTGCTGTAGCTCTAGTGTATTTTAAATATTAAAAAATATTATCAGGGTGAAATATTAGGATGTTGTGTGTGTGTGTGTATGTATGTGAGTGTGAGATTACACTCACAGAGTAACACTCAGAGTTTTCTAGATTCTGTAAGATTTTATTTTAGGTATGCACCTTATTCTGCATATCACGGAATTTTTATTAGTTTCTGCTGACTTGTGGTGGAAATTACATTTTCTGGATTTCTGAGGAAAAATTGATGTTCTTGATATAAATCCTGTTTTTGTGTTCCTCAAAATGCACATATTGCATTTAGTTGCCTTGATATTCTTTTAACGTTTTTGTAGATCAGATACAACAGGAGTATGTACCGCATAGCATGGTGTGCAGGAGAAATGCTGTATTCCGTGAAACCATTATCTTGCATACTTAACTTCTAAACAATAAGGCAGCAATGTTTACCAAAATGTCTAAATGCGTACATGGTATACAAAAACCTAAACAATGCCATTTAATTGAACTGATTAAAAACTCAGCTTTTCGCTCAATCTGCACATCAGGCTTACAGCTGGCAGCTAATTATTTGTAAGCCATTGACAATGTGAATAGCATACCTAACTCAATTCTTTCATTTACTGTACATCTTTTACCTGATATTATGACAATATTTGGTTTTTAAGACACGTCTTTGTTGAATATATCGGACAATTTAGGTAAAACATCCATGCAATCATCATGATAATGTTTCATACCGCTACATATATGTACATGATGACAAAAAATGGATGATGAAACCAGACGTACTGCCTGGACATGTGTATAGGCATATGATGCTTTTGTTGGATCTACAATGACTAAGAAACTGTGCAGTGGTTTACAAACTTGAAATTGTATTTCTTTAAAATAAAATGTTACTCATTAAAGCTTCTGTTAACAAACTTGTTTCTCAAAGGTAAATAACGTAGTTTAAAGAAATTGTTGTCAACATGATTAGTAAATCAACCTGATGTGTAATGTTGTGTAATGTGTGGTACTGCCAATTTTTTGTCGACTTTGACTTTTTCATAGCAATGCCATATATGGCTATGTGAAAATTGTACATACTTTTAAGAAAAGAATTAACACAAAAAATCCTACTCAGTAGTCCTTTTAAGCAGAGATATGGAAATATATCATTTAATTGGAATGGATAGTTCCTGCATTGCTGACAGTGATGTGCATGTTCGTTTACACATTTTGTAACATGTAAACATTGCAGACTTACTAAACAAGCAGTTCTTTGTTTATTAAGAGAGATAAAAGACATGTTCTGAAGATCATTTTACGGAACTACCATATATACTCGCATATAATCTGAGTCCAAATGCAAACAACATAGACCCTGATCTGCCATTGCATAATGCGCCAGCAGATCAGGGTCTGTGTTGTTTGTTCTACTGTTTAGTCCTTACAAACTGCATAGACCCAGATCTGCTGGCACATTATTCAACAGCAGATCTGGATATATGCAGTTTGCAGTTGGTATTGGCTTATATGCGAGTAATATGGTATGTTACCTTCCATTTTATTATAATAAAACATTTATGAGAAGTTGGAGGCAATAGTCCTGAACAAACTATGTCACAGACTTTTTCCCTATTGAATGATAAAATAACTCAGAAGTTATAACTGAAGAAAAAAAAATGAATACAAAAACATTTGGACAAAGTTTCATTCTCAAGCTGCAGTGAAGAAGTAAGAACAGTCTTTACTGTAAGGGAGGTCTGGTTTCAAGCCTTGATTTGCAATATACTTTTCTCCTCTGTGATGATCTAAACCCATCTTATTTTTCATCAGGTCCTGAGCCAGCAGTGGACTTGTCAGATAAACCTCTTCCAGAACCATACATCAGGGAGGTTAGACCGAGAATCGTCAGTGATACTGATCTTCACGATGTAGAGAGGAAGTGGGATAATTTACTTTTTGACGTTGGAACACTGGTAAGTGAATCTGTTACTGTTGTATTGTTTAATCTGCAACCAACATTTAATTGCATGTGACTTGGAAGACATGATGTTGAGTTTCTGTTCATCTGTCACTCTGTCTGTCTGTCCATTCTGCATAGAAATTTGGTTGAAACCCTTTTTTAGCTCACCTGGCCGTTAAGGCCAGGTTAGCTTAGGTATGGCCCTGTGTCTGATTTGTGTCATCTGTCATATGTCACCATATGCCATTTTAAACCTCTTATCAACAACCACCAGACCAATTTCAACCACATTTGGCACAGAGCATCTTGGCATGAAGGGCTTCCAAGTTTGTACAAATTATGTCAATATGGCAGACATTTAAAAAATATGGAAATATCTTTAAATGACTTCTCAAGATCTGTTGAACAAATTTTGACCAAATTTGACAGAAAGTATTCCAGCATGAAGGCCCTTCAATTTTGTACAAATGTTGCTGATCTGCCATCAGATATGACCATCATTATTAAAAGTAGAAAACCCTTTAAATGACGATTGATAGAAAGTTTTCTGGCATGAAGGCCTTTTAAATTTTTTACAAATGATGCTGAACAGAATGTGACAACATTTGACAGAAAGTATTCTGGCATGAAGTCTTTTAAATTTTATATAAATGATGCTGATCCACGATGAAATATGGCCACTGTTATTAAATACAGATAGAAAAAAAAAAACATTTAACAGCTTCTCAAAAACTACTGAACAGAATTTGACCAAATTTGACAGAAAGCATCCTGGCATAAAGAGGTTTTAAATTATTACAAATGGTGCCCATCTGCCATCAAATATGGCCACTGTTTCTTTAAAATAAAAAAACCTTTAAATGACTTCTTCTCAAAAGCTGCTAAGCAAAATACAACCAAATTTGACAGAAAGCATGAAGGGCTTTGAAATTTACACAAATGATGCTGATCTGCAATCAGATTTGTCTTCTGTTACTAAAAATAGAAAAACCTAGAAACAACTCTAAAATACTGCTAACAGAATTTAACCAAATTTGACAATCAGCATTCTGGCATCAGGGCTTTAGGTATGTACAGGTGATGTCACTTTGCCATCAAATATGGCTGCTGCTGTTAATAATAGTACAACATTTGAACAACTGACTGGCTGACATCCTCCCAATAGCAAAATGCAAGAGCAGTTTGTTTCTGGAGCATAACTCTCAAACCATTCAGGGTATCTCAAAATTTGGTACACAGTGGTTCTGATATGCCTTTCTCAAAATTTGGTACACATAGAGGTTCTGATATGCCTTTCTCAAAATTTGGTACACAGTGGTTCTGATATGCCTTTCTCAAAATTTGGTACACAGTGGTTCTGATATGCCTTTCTCAAAATTTGGTACACAGTGGTTCTGATATGCCTTTCTCAAAATTTGGTACACAGTGGTTCTGATATGCCTTTCTCAAAATTTGGTACACATAGAGGTTCTGATATGCCTTTCTCAAAATTTGGTACACATAGAGGTTCTGATATGCCTTTCTCAAAATTTGGTACACAGTGGTTCTGATATGCCTTTCTCAAAATTTGGTACACAGTGGTTCTGATATGCCTTTCTCAAAATTTGGTACACAGTGGTTCTGATATGCCTTTCTCAAAATTTGGTACACATAGAGGTTCTGATATGCCTTTCTCAAAATTTGGTACACAGTGGTTCTGATATGCCTTTCTCAAAATTTGGTACACAGAGGTTCTGATATGCCTTTCTCAAAATTTGGTACACAGTGGCTCTGATATGCCTTTCTCAAAATTTGGTACATAGTGGTTCTGATATGCCTTTCTCAAAATTTGGTACATAGTGGTTCTGATATGCCTTTCTCAAAATTTGGTACACAGTAGTTCTGATATGCCTTTCTCAAAATTTGGTAAACATAGTGGTTCTGATATGCCTTTCTCAAAATTTGGTACACATAGTGGTTCTGATATGCCTTTCTCAAAATTTGGTACACAGTGGTTCTGATATGCCTTTCTCAATATTTGGTAAACATAGTGGTTCTGATATGCCTTTCTCAAAATTTGGTACACATAGAGGTTCTGATATGCCTTTCTCCAAATTTGGCACACAAAGAGGTTCTGATATGCCTTTCTCAAAATTTGGTACACATAGTGGTTCTGATATGCCTTTCTTATTCAAAATTCTTCAGTTTCAATATTTTGTATGTTTTTGTTTTTTTCTGTTTATCCCTCCTTCCATTATCCACACCTTTGTTTTCAGTGCATAACTCCAAAACCATTCAAGATATTTCTATTAAATTTGGTACCCATATTAGATTAATGGTATAGATGTGCCTTGTGCTATTCACAATTCTTCAGTTTCAGCATTTTTAATACTTTCATCAGTTTGTTTCTTCATCATTCACACTTTCATTCTCAGAGAACACTCCAAACCCATTCAAGATATTTATATGAACCTTCATACACATGTTGGACAGGTGGTCCAGATGTGCCGTTTGCTGTTGACAGTTAATCAGTTTTTATATTTTTAATGTTTTTGACTGTTTGTCCATCCATTATCCACACTTTTATTTATTGGCCCAAGCTCCAAAACTTTAACATATTTTTATAAAATTTGGTATACATATTAGACTAGTAATATACTTTGTTTTATGATGGTAACTAAGTTAGTTATAATAAACTATTCTCCCCAAATACCCTCTGGATGAACAAACTATTGTGAATACAAAAAATATAATAAAGCTTCAGTATATAAAAATATAAAACACATGGAATAAAATGGTATGATTTAACAGAATAATTGGAGTTCATTCATTTCAGTATTTACAATGGAAACTGCTTTTTAGAATAACGATCATAAAATTTGTTTTGTATACATTTTAGATTTGTTTCTGATCTGATAGTTTTGAGGAGTTCATTCCAAAGAATAGTACCAGAGTAAGGAAATTATTTTCTATAAGTCTTTGTTTTTGGCAATGGTGTTCTGCAATGATCATTTGTGATTGATCTCGATTTGGGTCGTTGGTATTGTTTTTCTGAGTTAAATTGAACATATCATGTAGATATTGTGAATAAAGTTGATTCTTTACTTTGAACATTAATATAGACTTGTGGTAGGCAAACCTTTTTTCAAATTTCAACCATTTCAATTCAAAGAATAGAATTTTGATTTGTGTATAAAATGGTAAATTTAGGAAACTTTTTGATGACCTTTTTTGAAGTTTGTGAATCTTTTCAATATTACTCTCAGTTGTATTTCCCTAAATTGTGCAGCAGTAGTCCAAAAGAGAAATTAAAGCATCTGTCTGTTTATCTTCCATACATTATTCACACTTTCATTTCTGTTGCAAATCTCATGATGCCTATCACTGTATACTTTGTACATACAAACTTCCTACACGTGAAATCATTATTAAATCAATCTGTCTCCTAGCAGACAATTTGGTGGGTTGGTGAATGATTGATGACTCATCTTCTTGCATTGGGGGGATATAGTTATTGATATATCCATCTGTCTGTCTGTCCATAAATATTTTCATTTCCAAAGCATAACTCTCAAGATATTTCAACTGTACTTGGTACACATATAAAGTATGTTGCTTAGAGGTGCCTTTTGATACTTAGAATTTTCTGCATTCAGTATTTTTTATGCTATCGTTTTTGCATTCAGTATTATTTATGTTACCATGGAAATGAAGTGTAGCATAGGTAGTATACAAATTGAGGGTGTTGGACCATAGGGTACTAGCATTAGGAAGTATAAAAACTGAGAGTGCTGGACAATGTGGTACTTTCAGTAAGAGTCTCTTGATGGTGGATCGGCATCATTTGTACAAATTTGAAAGCTCTTCATGCCAGGATTCTCAGCCAAATTTTTATTGGAATTGGTCCAATGGATTTTTGAGAAAAAGTGTGAAATAGCAAATGCTGACAGAAAACACACACTGAATGCTGCACACTGGATGGAGGACATACCATGAGCTCACTCGGCCTTATGGTCAGGTGAGCTAAAAACCTTGGAACTAAATCATCTGAATTAGACAGAAAGCATCCTGGCATAAAGGCCTTTCAGTATTGGATAAATGATGCTGATGTGCATCAAATATGAAGGAGGATACATAAAATAGAGAAACCTTGAAAGAATTGTTTTCATTACATACGCAATCAACAACATTGGAAGAAATTTCAACAAAAAGCATCATACTGTCCCAGATTTCCATTTGCTCTTGCATTTGGCTGTTAGGCAGATGTCATCCAGGTGAGTGATCCCAGTCACACTTAGGCTGCTTGTTTTTCTTTTGAAGGGGGGGAGGGGGGCTGCATTTTGCTTCCTCATTTATCTATTGCCCCTGTGATGAATATAGTCACTGGAATGTGATAGAAGTGATTGTGGTATCCATCCATCCATCCATCCTTCCATTCATGAATCTTTTAGTGCAAAATCCTATCTGCAGTACTGCAGACACTGCTTTGAATGGTTTGCAGTGGAATATGGTCATGATTTACAGATGTACATACCGTTAAGTTATTATGATCTCTAGAGTTTCACAACAGTTACACTTCTTTTTAATAAAACTTTAAGGAAAGGGGAACATCCCAGCTATGGACATTTTTCTAGGGATTTTTGTTCTATTTTCTATTTGTATTGGTTGATTGTATTCATAGTTGTTACTTTAGTTCACTAGAGGACATGAACAGCCTCCAGATATCAGTTTGCAAAAATTGATGAGATAACGGTTAAGGTCTCTTTATGGCAACTTTTTTAATGTGGGAGACAGTTTCAGGGTCATCAAAGGGGAGATAATTTAACAGGTTTCTTAGTCATTTAGAGCAACTTTCAGCACAGATCAAGAAATTTAAAAATCAGCTTGTTAAAAAATTGTGTTATGAAGTACAATTTGGATCCATGACTTATAACTGTACATGAATGGCAGACTTTTGTATATTTTAGTTTGAGTCTTTCCCCCCCCCCCCCCATATTATTGTAATCTCTTCACCTATAGTCATTGCTTAGTCTGCACTTACGCTCTGATCATCCTGTTTCAGGAGACTAGATGTCAGATTAATAAAGAGGATGACATGGAGTACTTCATTCCAAAATACAAGGAGAAGCTGGATCAGTCTAGAATGGCAGCAGGTAAAATATTCTTCTGGATATGATTGGAAATACGAAACACTTTTGTTCTGGACATGATTGGAAATACAAAATACAGTCTTCTGTCACTTAACATCATTGATATGACATTGCTGTAACACATTTCATATCTTTGATCTGTTCACCAGTAAAATATCACATCACGATATTAAACTAGGTAAGTGGGTCACATCCTGACATCACATTAGGTCAGCGTGTAAGGTTAGAAGCTTTCAGTCGAGTTTCTGGATTAAAACAACGTAAAGGATTTATTTAAAAACATGTTTGTGTTTCATCACAAGACAAATTGACTCTTGCATTTGTACATTTCAAATGAAATTAATGAAACATGTTGAATCATTTTGATCTCTTGCTTGGCAATTATTGAGATGATTTCATAAACTTTATTTAACCTGGGCACTCGTGTAAAATCCTTTATATATCATATTATTCTGATGCAGACTTTTGCAAGCAAAAGTAAATGCATTTACCATATGAACATTGACTTTCATTAAATCTCTTATATTCAGAATGTTATATCCAAAAGATAATTGAATAAACAGAAGTGAAACAAATGGGGTTTGACTGTATTTGTAGAAAAAAAGATTTGCACTGTTTTCATATTGCCAAAAACATATACAAAAGAGTGAGATATTTTGAGAATAGGCAAACAAAACAGCAGAATTTGGAGACTACCTTTTTTTTCTTCTTGTACTTATTCTTCTTTGACCCAAATTTGGTTTTGATATCATCATCAAGTATCAGGTTGATAAATTACCCAATTATCATAATTACCTTCAAACTGTTTGATCTAAAATCTGGGAAAAGTTCAAACTGAAGTTCTCCAGCTGAGATTCTTTTGCTCCTCTGTTGTACAGAAGAGCCGGTTTGTGAGCTGACAGTAGAATCCCCAGAGAAAATGAAACCTACACCAATTTTAAATGAAGAGGAAGTGGTGTATCATCTGACCCATCCTGAGTCTCGAGAGTTGGGGGCACATCTTCGCAAATGTGATGCCAGGTAATAATCTTTTTTTTTCTTTCTTTTTTCCTTTTTTTTTTTGTGTGTTCCCCTTCAAGAATAAAACATATCATAAAAATCCATTCCATGGGGTATTTTGTTGGAGCAATTTTATTTTTGCTGTATTAATAATCAATCAGTCTTTCGCTAAAATTATTCATGAAAATTTTGATAAAAGTTCTGTAATAATAAAGAATCTCTGACAGACAGCAGGACAGCATTAAAACAGTGTGAAATACGTAGGATCTGAAGTACCACATCAACCTACTAGACAGTAACCTGTTGTCAATTATAGACTGAATTTTCAATCAATTAAAAAACTTTATTGAAAATGAAGTTGTAAATCATTTACTTCATTGATACAAAGGTATGTAATATTGACAGAAAGTGCAAATTAGATTGTTCAGATGTGTGATTAACATAAACTATTTTTGCATTTCATCTGCACTGAAAAAATTAGCAAACTAAATGTTATTTTTAATTGTAAAATAACAAATGTAAACTTTGTTTATATTTTTACATGTTTTGATCTCATCTCTTAATTGCTCACTTATTATATTTGAAAATCACATGTTGTAATTAACATATGTTAATATATCACTATATCACTTGCTTGACTTATGTAATGAACTTCTTTCAAAAACAAAAGAAAGGGGGGGAACAAGGGGAAAATGAGGTACATTAAATTTGTAATAATGACAATAATGAGGTAAGTTAAACTTGTATTAATGACAATAATGAGGTACATTAAACTTGTATTAATGACAATAATGAGGTAAGTTAAACTTGTATTATTGACAATAATGAGGTACATTAAACTTGTATTAATGACAATAATGAGGTACATTAAATTTGTATTAATGACAATAATGAGGTAAGTTAAACTTGTATTAATGACAATAATGAGGTACATTAAACTTGTATTAATGACAATAATGAGGTAAGTTAAACTTGTATTATTGACAATAATGAGGTACATTAAACTTGTATTAATGACAATAATGAGGTACATTAAATTTGTATTAATGACAATAATGAGGTAAGTTAAACTTGTATTAATGACAATAATGAGGTAAGTTAAACTTGTATTATTGACAATAATGAGGTACATTAAACTTGTATTAATGACAGTAATGAAGTATATTAAACTTATATTAATGACAATAATGAGGTATATTAAACTTGTATTAATGACAATAATGAGGTGCATTAAATTTGTATTAATTACAATGTATTTTACACCAGACTATATGTATATTGATTTCTTCATCTGATTGTATGTTATTTTTTACTTTAAAAAAAAATGATTATCCTGTCATTTTTGTGGAAATTAAAGGTGCAGCACTCCCTCATTATAGGGCCCTTTATTATTGCACTGTACCTGTTATAAGGCAATTATGGTCATGGATATCTTTTCATTATGTAGCAGTGAAATTATATGTATTAGGTGTACTTCATTAATAAGGTGGTCTCAGTATAAGGTGGTATTGTCTATAATGGACAGCATTATAATGAGGGAGTACTGCATCAGGATTCAGTATAAGGTAGTATTGTCTATAATGGACAGCATTATAGTGAGGGAGTACTGCATCAGGATTCAGTATAAGGTAGTATTGTCTATAATGGACAGCATTATAATGAGGGAGTAATGCATCAGGATTCAGTATAAGGTAGTATTGTCTATAATGGACAGCATTATAATGAGGGAGTACTGCATCAGGATTCAGTAGTTTGAATATTGTTCCTAATTTAAACCTTTATTTGTGGTCTCAAATCTCAACCCATCATCATGAGCCAAATTTCAACCCATCATCACTAGTCAAATCTCGACCCATCATCATGAGCCAAATCTCAACCCATCATCATGAGTTAAATCTTAAGTCTGACTAAGTTTAGCAATCTGTTTAGACTGGATTTCATCCATAGAACTTAGTCTGATTGGACTGGATTTCATCCTTAAAACTTAGTCTGATTGGTCTGGATTTGATGCATAAAACTTAGTCTGCATGGACTGGATTTCATCCAAACAACTTAGTCTGATTGGACTGGATTTCATCCATAAAACTTAGTCTGATTGGACTTAATTTCATCCATATAACTTAGTCTGATTGGAATGGATTTCATCCATACAACTTAGTCTGATTGGAATGAATTTCATCCATACAACTTAGTCTGATTAGACTGCATTTCATCCATACAACTTAGTCTTATTGGACTGGATTTCATCCATACAACTTGGTCTGATTGGACTGGATTTCATCCCTACAACTTAGTCTGATTGGACTGGATTTTTTCTATACAACTTAGTCTGATTGGACTGGATTTCATCCATAAAACTTAGTCTGATTGGACTGGATTTCATCCATAAAACTTAGTCTGATTGGTCTGGATTTCATCCATACAACTTAGTCTGATTGGACTGGATTTCATCCATACAACTTAGTCTGATTGGACTGGATTTCATCCATACAACTTAGTCTGATTGGATTGGATTTAATCCATAAAACTTAGTCTGTACTTTTTAGGGAAAAATGCACAGCATGAGAGTTACTCTTTGCCAGTTTTGAAAGTCTGTCACATTACCCTTTAATGCATCTTTGATACAGTGTTGTTTTTGAATGTTCAGTGTATTTTGCCTTCATACACATGAGTTTCCAGATTAAACACCTTGTAGCTGGCACTAGATTTCTGAACATAAAAAACAGGTATTATTTTAATCTAGAATACTATGAATTCATTATATTTTATGGAGTACCAGTTCATGGGGTATCTGGTATCATGGTGTTCCAGTTCCTGTTTTCATGGGGTACCTGTTACCATGGGGTACATGTTACCAGGATTTTGTGGTGGTACCTGTTACAAGGATTTTGTGGTTTTCATGGGGTACCTGTTAACAGGATTTTGTGGTTGCAACAAACCATAAATTTAAAGACCCAATGAACAATGATCTTACTATGGAAATAATAGAACTACTTCCTCAATCCACAAATTCAGTAGAAACTTTTTTATAAAACCATGGAAATTTGTATTCATGAAAATAAATGAAATGACAGTAGTTACTAATTACAGACTTTTGAATTGTTCTGGTTGGTATTTTTTTTAACCATGCTAATGGGGTCTGTCAGACTCACATATAAGATTTCCAGGCTTAGACTTAGTAGAAAATGTTAGATTTAAATAAACATCTAAATTCAAGATTATTTCATGATGTCAGGGCAGTTTTATGGAAAGATGTTTGTCACTGATATCTAACAATGAGAAAACTGTGTTTCAAAATAAATGGCAGTTTTTCTAAAGAAGAACCAATTACATGTAGAGTACCACAGGAATCAATCCTGGGCAGACTCCTCTTTCTCATTTTCATAAATGATCTGCCACTGAAAATAGGCAACTGTATTTCATCTACCAACTTATATGCAGATGACACCACTCTATCAGATTTCAAACAGCTAAAATCAGACCTAGAGGTCTCCCTTCAGACAGCCTTACTTAGAATAGATTCCTGGTGTAAGGAAAATGGCATGAAAGTAAACACGGACAAGACTAAAGTATTAATGATTACTACCCAACAAAAAAGAGCAAAATTGGAAAATAACAATTTGAATCTTAAGTTGAATGAAATATGTCAAACAAATGGTTACCCATGACAAAATCCTTGGGGTGATGGTTGACAACAATTTGCAATATTCAAGTCATGTGTCATAAAATCAATTCATTGTCTGTGCTTATTAAGCAAGATAAGGCCATATCTATCAACTAAACACAGGTTAATATATTTCAAAAGCTATATACAACCATACCTAGGCTACTCTAATGTTATCTGGGGATACACTTCTGACAAAAATATTTGCAAATTATTCTGCTTGCAAAAAAGAGCTTGCAGACTCATCCTATATAATGCTAAAAACATCCCAAATGCAATGAATGATATTAAAATGTTAACAGTAAGTAAATATTTTTGAGGAAGGCTAGACTTGTGCTCAAAGTTTCAAACAATATGGCCCCATTATATCTCAAGGAACTATTTCGTGCTTTGTTGTCTCACTATTTTTGTACTGTATATACTCAGTATACCTTGTTGAAGCATGTTCTTACAAAATGTTCTGTTTATTATGTCCATATATAAATGTAGCTTATTATTTTTATTTTTTTTATTTATTTATTTTTCATGTGTGCAACTATGTACAAGTACTATGTATGTAAATATGCATATAATAGAGGGTCACAAGGAGGATTAGTTCCATGCAACTAATTGTGTCACCCTTTTGAAATAAAGTTGTTATTATTATTATTTTTATTATTATTAACCTTGTGAATAACTTCAACTCTTTTTCTTTCAATACTTCCTTCTTTATTTCTTTTTCATTTGTTTGTTAACTATTTCTGTCATTAAAAAGCACGGTCTGTTACATCAAGACGTCATAATTTATGCTTGTTTTGTTTGCAAAGATTTCCAACAAGGGAGGAAACCAGGTAAGAATTTCAGCTTGACTAACAAAGATTTTCCACACACCTGTAGGTATAAATCTTCTCTAAACATTGGATATGATTGTAGACCAGACTACTTCTTACTAAAATGAACATTTTGCTTCTTTTGAATTCTCTATTATGTCCATGGCAACCTTACATGCAGACACCCTCACTGGAAGCAGATGATGAACATTGTTTATAGCTCAGAAAAATGGTTTAAATAACAGAATAACTATCATTGTTTGTTTCTTCAACATAACCTATATGATTGACTTATTACAACTCATTGTGGTTTGAATATCCATTAATTTGATAAATGTGAAAGTTTTTCTAGGATATTTTTGTCAGCTCCAAGGTCAAGGTCATAGATTACATGAATTGGTTATATTTCATCCTTACCCAGAATAGTATTGTACATGTATGGTATTCTTTGGTACATGTATATGACGTAAATTTGTCTTAAAGATTATCATTCTCTAAAGGTCTCTGAGTGCACTGGATTAAACTACCATATATAATCGCGTATAAGCTAGGTCCAAATGCAAACAACATAGACCCTGATCTGCCATCGCATAATGTGCCAGCAGATCAGGGTTTATGTTGTTTGTTATACTGATTAGTTCTTACAAACTGCATAGACCCAGATTTGCTGGCACATTATACGATGACAGATCTGGGTCTATGCAGTTTGCAGTTGGTATCGGCTTATACGCAAGTATAGATGGTATTATAAACTTCTTGTTACATATGTTTTTAAATATCATTAACCTTTTCTCAGTCTGTAAAATATCAAAATATGACATCTGGTATGAAATACATAAATATTTACACAATTTAGGAAATGCATGTACATTAAATCTTGTTTACAACCTATTTATGGCAGGGTACAAATTTGTGCAGAGGGATGAAGGGTTGCTTAAATTCAGGTCCTGTATTCTCCAAACTTATTGTCAGCTTGAAACGTCTGCTTGAGTTCAAAATCTAAACAATGTTGAATGTTCCATAACTTTAATTATAGTAAAATAAAACTCATGGTACTTTCAGGATGTTCTTAAATTTGATTATTTAATTAGCATACAAAATTTGGTTATTTAATTAGCATAAAAAATTTGGTTATTTGACTAACAGGCAAAATTTGGTTATTTAACTAACAGGCAAAATTTGGTTATTTAACTAACATACAAAATGTAGTTATTTAACTAGCATACAAGATTTGGTTATATGACTAACAGGAACAATTTAGTTATTTGACTAGCAGGCAAAATTTGGTTATTTAACTAGCATACAAAATTTGGTTATTTTACTAACAGGCAAAATTTGGTCATTTAACTAGAATACAAAATTTGGTTATTTGACTAACAGAAAAAATGTGGCTATTTGACTAACAGACAACATTTGGTTATTTAACTAGCATACAAAATATGGTTATTTAAACTAACAGACAAAATTTGGTTAATTGACATACAGAATTTCAAAAATGTAGATCTCCTGCAAGTGTCATATTTAGTTTAATTTTGAGGTTGAGTTTCTTGCTTAAAACATTTCAAGAATAAATCAGTCTATGCTTTCTCAGAGGAGACATAACAAGTTAATCCCTTCACAATAGGTCAGAGGTTATTTGGGATAAAAATGCATTGTTCTCAACAGGTGATCATATGCAAGGATATGGTCTCATTTTATAGTAGACATACATTTTTACACAACATACCTAGAATTCTGATCTATTTCAGTATATAATTGCCCAGATCACTTCTAAATGTAGATTGTTTTATCCTGAATGACCTCTGACCTTTGAAGCTCTTCAGTGCATAAAGAGTAAGTTTTTGGTCATAATGGTGGTCCAAGGATCAGTTCAGGTATGGTGCAATTTCTGACTCAAATGGAACTTTCAGGAGGTCAGTAAATATGACACTTATGTCCATTCACAGGTTTTGCTAACAGGAATAAAAGCTGTATTTTGTATCATTACCACCTTAAAATATTGTGATGTAAATCCATACAGTCTGGTCTTGTTAATCCAGCTGTCATTTATTCGTGTACTTTATTTGCACATGTATAATATGCACTCAGCTGGCAAACAGCATGGACTAACATTGCATAATGTACTGGCAGATCTAGGCCATTTGTTCCACTTGTGATTTCTGGCAAACAGCATAGACTTAAATTGCATAATGTACTGGCAGATCTATGTAACTTGTTCTTCTTGTGACTTTTGGCAAACAGCATAGACTGACATTGCATAATGTACTGGCAGATATAGGCCACTTGTTCTTGTGATTTCTGGCAAACAGCATAAACTCACACTTCATAATGTACTGGCAGATATAGGCCACTTGTTCTTGTGATTTCTGGCAAACAGCATAAACTCACGCTGTATAATGTACTGGCAGATCTATTCAACTTGTTCTTCTTGTGACTTCTGGCAAATAGCATAAACTCACACTGCATAATGTACTGGCAGATATAGGCCACTTGTTCTTGCGTTTTCTGACAAACAGCAGAGACCAACATTGCATAATGTACTGGCAGGTCTAGGCCATTGTTCACCTTGTGATTTCAGGCAAACAGTATGGACTCACATTGCATAATATACTGGCAATCTAGGCCACTTGTTCTCCTTGTGATTTCAGGCAAACAGCATATACACATGTTGCATAATATACTGGCAAATCTAGGCCACTTCTTGTTATTTCTGGCAAACAACATAGATTTAAATTGCATGATGTACTGGCAGATCTAGGCCACTTGTGATTTCTGGCAAACAGCATAGACTTAAATTGCATAATGTACTGGCAGATCTAGGCCACTTGTTCTTGTGATTTCTGGCAAACAGCATAGACTTACATTGCATAATGTACTGGCAGATCTATGCAACTTGTTCTTCTTGTGACTTCTGGCCACTTTGTTCTTGTGATTTCTGGCAAACAGCATAGACTGATATTGCATAATGTACTGGCAGATCTAGGCCATTGTTCCACTTGTGGTTTCAGGCAAACAGCATAGACCCTGATCTGTCATCACATAATGTATATTTGTAATACAGTATACAATTCAGATGACTCTAACAGAATGATCCATGTAAGTCAAGTCATTCAGAATCTTATTTTATTCACTGACAGTTGGAATATATATTTAGACAATATATATGCATTTATGGACAATTAATATGCTGGAAGTTCGGGGATATGCATGTCAGTGACTGCGTCTACATTAGGTTTTTCTGGCACTTTATACCACAGCATGATCTGGGTCTATTGTAGTGGTGTGACAATTAATTAGAATTAAAACAGTTTGCTAAAAAAAGTCAAACAAGCAAGCATTCAAATATGATTTTCCATAATTGATTATAATTGATCAAAAGATTTCTTCATTTAACTGTTTGACTTGTTTAAAACTAAATCTTTTTGAAAATGTAAAAGATAAAAATAAAAACTTCCAGTTAATATAGCCTTCCTTCATTTAGCATACCTAAGTGCCAACAACATGGTAGATGATAAAAATTCAGGTAAACAATTCAACTTTACAGGATATAAGCAAATTGACCATAATCAAGTATGCAAAAATGACATTGTCCTTGAAAAAATATTCAGAATATCACAATCCCATTAAAATCAGTGATTACCGGACAATCATTTATGATGACCCAATTATTGATCTTTTAATTTCAGCTGATTCCCAAAACTAGTTGATGCCATTTGCAGTTGAGTGGGTTTTAAATACAAACAAATACGGAATTGGGGAATTTATGTTGATTCTGCAATCATGATAAAGAATATGTGTCCATTTTCAGAGACTGAATCTTAATTTAAGACATATTTACTAATTTTTCTGACAGACATCTGTCTAGAATAAGTTTCTCCAAAATTTTCAAGGATGATTTATTAATATAAGTTAATCATTATAAAATAGGTAAATCATGAAATAGAAATGGTCTTCAGGTTTTGCAATGAGGAGGTCATTTCATGTTATTGGTACCATGTATACTCAATTATAAGTTAGATCCAACTGCAAACTGCGTAGACCCAGATCTGCCATCACATAATGCGATGACAGATGTGGGTCACTGGTGTTTGTTAGAAGTAATCAGAAGAACAAACAGCATAGACCTTGATATGCTGGTGCATTATGCAATGGCAGATCAGGGTCTATATTTGCAGTTGAACCTGACCTATAAGCAAGTATATACAGTACTTTTCTGGTCAATATACAATTAAATTTCCAATCTGACACTGACAGTAGGGGCATGAGTTTGATGCATTTCTGTATGTTAGTAAAGAAACTGGTGAGAAGATCAAAAGCAGTATTTAAATTCTGTAGATACAAAATTTAGCTTTTAATGTGAAAGAACAAGTACTTGTATCAGAAAATCTAATTACTAACTATCATCATGATCACTTGCATGCTTACTGTATATACTCATGTATAACCCGGGTCCAAATGCAAACAACATAGACCCTGATCTGCCAGTGCATAATGCGCCGGCAGATCAGGGTCTATGTTGTTTGTTCTACTGATTAGTCCTTACAAACTGCATAGACCCAGATCTGCAAGTACATTATGCGACGGCAGATCTGAGCCTATGCAGTTTGCAGTTGGTATGAGCTTATTCTCGAGTATATATGGTATATGTCTTGTATCTTCACATGATATATTAAATTCACCTTTGTTAACATTTTCTAAAACACAGCATAGTTCTATATGAGAATAAAGATTTCTGATCAGAACCTGTTTTAGTATAATTAAAATGTAAAAAGATGAAATTATATTTTAATATATTATTAAAACAATTGCAAAAGCAGACTTAACAGTTATTGGATTGTAATTTCCTTTATTTGGTTAGCTCAATAAATTAGTGGGTTTTTTCCCCATCAAAATAGAAATCTAAATAGTCCTTGTCTAAATGCACTCCTAATCTTTAAACTTGTTGACTTATAATTGTATTTCATTTTACTAGCTTGCAGCAATTTCATTCAGTTATGCTACCTGTAGATACAGACAAAAATGGTGTTTGATCCTAAACTTTGATCACACATTAGCTCTCTTCTAAGAAAAAGAGGATAACCAAGAAAGATAAATTTATGGTAATATGTGAATGCATGCTCGCTTAAGGTTTTGTATTGAGCTATTTAGCTGTATTCATCCAATGATAAACCCTTGTATTAGGAAAAATCCACCCCCCATTTACAAAAAATTTTGGCAAAAAATGTACTAAGGATATCTTTGTCTAATAATAAGCCCAGCCCCTACACAATGAAAAATTCATGATACTGGTCCCTCTGGTCTAATCATGGAAGTAAACTGTATTGCATTTTCCACCACATGTACATCATTTCCCACAAAATTGATTAATGAAACCAAGTGATAGGATGTATCTCTGTAAGAGCTTCAACCATATAACAGAAGTAGGTTACTGTGACCTAACCATATATATATATATATATATATATATATATATATATATATATATATATATATATATATATATATATATATATATATATATATATATATATAAATTAGTCCTCATTGTAATTGGTTAAATTCAGTTTCTTTTTTTTAAATTTAATATCTCCGGTTCTGTTCATGATGGAGACATGAAACTGAACGAGGGGATGCATCTCTAAGAATACTATATCCTTGCTACAAAAGTAGAGTACTGTGACCTCTGTCAGGCTTCACTGATTTAAGTATTCTTAAGTTAATTTCTCATACAGTCTTTATGCTCAGTATCTCAAGCTTGCATTGATTATTGATTATGAAATTTCACAGAAGCTTTACCTTTGTTATGTCAGTGTTCTTGTGAGGCTTAAATGTCAAGGACAGTCTGCCCCAATTTATTTTCTGCATGACCATGTTTGTTTATAATAGCAGCTGAAGTCTTACTGCATGCTTCCAAGAGGCAGGCTGTGTCATTGGTGATTAAATTTTTGTAACAAATTTATTTGACTGGCAGGTTTAAAATGTTAAAGTAGTAACTTAAAATAGAGTGTCAACTTAATGTAGTTGGAATCTGTCTACCTTAGGTTAAGAAATTGTTGTAAGATAATTAAACCACAATACTTAAGCATTTCATTAGAATGTGTTATAGTTACTAGATTTGCAGTTGCAGTTCTGTTGAAAATGAAATGACCTAGCAGTAATTTTCTTATCTCTTTCCTTTCCTTTCTCATTTTTCTTTTGAGTGACTTGCCTGAGCTGCATTAATTTTGATTTCAGTGTTTCTGAATGATTTTTAATTTGTATAAAAGATAAATTTGGTTGACTTGAGTCTTTCATAAGCTTCATTTTACCTAATCCTCACTAAATTGAGTCTGACCTTCAAAACTCTGGCAATGGGAAAATGGTTTTGGGTTTTTAATAGTATGCTTAAGTGTCTACAGATGTGTGTCTCCAATACCAAACAGGGCTTGTTTCTTTATATTGTGTGCTCTTCTTTCTTTCTTTCTGGAAAATTTGTATTATTTCAGCTATACAGGATCTTCACAGACAGAAAATGTAAAATTCCCTATGTTAAAGCAACATTGAATTTGGTCTCTAATATTACCTCAGTTACTATTGTCATGTATTAGACTTATAGATTATCATAAGTGTACTGAGTGGTATCTCAGGTGGACAAAAATATCATAAGTGTACTGTGTGATATCTGAGGTGGATGAGAATATCATAAGTGTATAGTGTGATATCTCAGGTTGATGAGAATATCATAAGTGTATTATGTGATATCAGGTGGATGAGAATATCATACCATACGGTAAGTGTACTGCATTATATCTCAGGTGGATGAGAATATCATAAGAGTACAGCATATCTCAGCTGAATGAGAATATCATGAGTGTACTATGTAATATCTCAGCTTAATGAGAATATTGTAAGTGTACAGTGTGATATCTCAGGTGGATGAGAATATCATGAGTGTACTGCATAATATCTCAGTTAAATGAGAATATCATAAGTGTACTGTGTGATATCTCAGGTGGATGAGAATATTATAAGTGTACTGTGTAATATCTCAGCTGAATGAGAATATAATAAATGTTCGGTGTGATATCTCAGGTGGATGAGAATATCATGAGTGCACTGCATAATATCTCAGTTAAATGAGAATATCATAAGTGTTCTGTGTGATATCTCAGGTGTATGAGAATATCATGAGTGTACTGCATAATATCTTAGTTAAATGAGAATATCATAAGTGTACTGTGTGATATCTCGGGTGGATGAGAACATCATAAGTGTACTGCATAATATCTCAGTTAAATGAGAATATCATAAGTGTACTGCATGATATCTCAGCTGAATGAGAACATCATAAGTGTACTGCGTGATACCGGTGGACGAGCTGTTTAGGCAGTGGCCGACAAGCTTACAAGTTGGCTACACCCAAACAATGAGTCCACCCAAGATATTAGACAGTATATATATTTATAATTTGTTTATTATATACCCTGAGTTATAATTAACAAGCAATTACCATATTTCTAAATTTTATTATTAGGAAATATTAAAAATATTTTAAATAAATATGCTCTTATTTTTTACTCAACTTATTCATAATTTCATTCATGACAAAGAAATATATCGGGGCTGGTGGATGTAAAGAGTTAGACGATGTCATAATTTTTTAATGCAAGTCCTTATTGATGACATATACAGCTTGCTGAACAGTATTGTCCTATATATCAAGAAATATTTTTCAGTTACCTGCTATTTTAAGTCTCCGGGACATGGAGTATATAAGGGACATGGAGTATATAAGGGACATGGAGTATATAAGGGACATGGAGTATATAAGGGACATGGAGTATATAAGGGAGCCTCAGTAGCTCGGTTGGTAGAGCATCAGACTCATAATCAAAGGGTAGAGGGTTCAATACCTGCCCAGGCCAGCCCGGGCAGGCTGCCTTGGCATGTCCTTGGAAAAGGCACTTAGCTCCTTGGCATGTTATATCCAATAATGTTGTTAAAGTGCCG